>QUSF01000006.1:18816616-18973120 GCA_003676055.1 Chloebia gouldiae
AGGTGATCACAATTTATTAGATGAATAATAGGTTGCATAATTATATTCAAATAAAGCTCATATGTCTCCTATTAAATGCAACTTTATCTTGACATAGATAAGGAAGGTTATTAAAAAGTTTCTGGCCTTGTTTCCAAATATCTTTTATAAACTTAAATGTAAGACAATATGATATTATATGCATCAAATATTTTTTGAGTAGGAATAAAAAAATCTTGCTTCTCCTTCACAGCTGAAAATACTTAGCATATTAAATTAGAGAAACATTTTCAGTGTGAGATTGTGTCTCTTATTTGGCCTAAATAACCTTTTTAATGATGCTGTAATAAGGGAGGCTACTTCAGTAAGTGGGGCTGACACAACATGACTTCAGAATAAATTTTACTCTCATTCTTAAGAATTCTCCTTTGAAATAAGAGATTTGGAATAAGACCCAGTATACCAAAATAAAGTGAGACTGATAAAATCAGACTTACTAAAATTACTATCTGCATAATGTATTTATGCTTAAGACAACAAAGTCCTTTGAAGACCATTACAAGGAGAATCTGACAACTTAAATTTAACTAAAGGGCAGAAAATTACCATCTGGATGCCTCAGTTTTCTCCTGCATTGCAGGGTAGTGATTTAACTCTGAATTCAATTTTTTATCAGTTTGCTTTGCATAGAAAATGATTAGCAGCATTACATTTTGCAAGTAACTTGGTCCACAAATAGTGTATTTATATGTGTACTAGATGTATTTATATGGTACTAGATACAGTGTAAATCAGCAATTTAGACAAGTTAAGGCAATCTTACAGAGCACAGCACACATTTTAAGCAAGAAGTCATGCTGCAGGTAGTCACAGAAGTGGAAAACAAGGATATAGGGGAATTTTAATTAAAAACAAAAAAGATGTCTAGATCATTCAGATTCTATAAAATTCATTACAAATAAGCAACTATTTTTAGAATCCAGAGTCTAGATTTCAGATTTCTAAGTCATTCCTGAAATTTTTCACAAGGTTCTTCAGTTCTGTTGTTGATGTAGACATAACGGTGAAAGTGAGAAAACATTTCAAACTAATAAAAACCAGATATTTTTACCTGCTGGTCTATTATTACACAAGTCAAGATTTGGAATTTCAAAATTTTCAGATTTCTCATCAGTTTCTTTACCAGAATTTTGTACTTGTGATAACCAGTGCAAGTTAAATGCAGCTAGCTTTTTTTGTTTCTCTCAGTGATCACAGACATTTGTCCTTTCAGTCAAACCACTAAGATTCAGGAGTTCTGTCATTCCTTGTGCTGGTTCTGGCCATAATACATTTAATTTTCATCACAGAAGCCTCTATGATGCTGTATTTTGTATTTGTAATGAGCATGGCGTTGATAGCATACCAGTATTTTAGCTTCTGCTGATCAGTGTTTACATAGCATTAAGGCCAGGACAGCTGACCCCAACTGATCAACAGAATATTCCATACCATATGGCATCATGCTCAGCATATAAAGCTGGGGAAGAAGGAGAAGGAAGAGAAGGGATGTTTGGAGGGATGGCATTCATCTTCCCAAGCCACCGTTGTGCCTGATGGAGCCCAGCTTGCCTGGGAATGGCTGAACACCTGCCTGCCACTGGGACATGGTGAATGAATTTCTTGATTTGTTTTGCTTGTGTACAGGACGTTTACTTTAGCTTTTAAGCTGCCTTTATCTTGACCAATCAGTTTTCTCACTTTTATCTTACTAATTTTCTTCTCATCCCACTGTGGAGGAGTGAGCAGTGGCTTTGTGGGCCCGTGCTGCTTCCTGAGGTTAAACCACAAAACACATTTTTCAATTTTATCTGGTAAGACTGGCTGGCCAGTTATCTTTCTCTATCTGCTTTTATTAAAGTTTATCTTCTAGGGAATTAAAGTGGATTAATCAGGTATAGTCATATGCCTATCAGTACCTACCATCAGCCCCCAAATCAACCTGAAATATATTATTTATTACGTGGTACATTCCACATTTTTCAGTTCAAAAATAATACTGGGGACATTGTATTTCTTGAAAACATTTGAAGGAGCCCCTTTTTCCATCCCGAGTGTACTTGACAAGGAACATTATAAACAGGATGTGATTTGCTCACAATTTCTGTAAATATTTTTCTCAAGCAAATGCATTTGGGGTCTTTAACAGAAAACCCTATTAGCAGTATGGGTTGAGAAGAGATATACAAATATTTTTGGGAATTGAATATATTTAGTTAGCTCTACTATTATTTATTGCAGTCCTACTTTTCATTCTCAACAACCATTCAGACATTTAATCAGAAATTTAATAAAAGAACTCTTTCAAGTCTCATGCTGCTAGAATGTGTCAGAGCAATGCAATGCCCATAATGCCCACATGCTGATCAGTTCTTCTTTTTCTGAAGTGGCCATATTAAATAAAACTATTTGGCACATTTCAAAACACATTTTCAAATGTTCATAGGTATCCTGCAGCACCAAGGAAAATATCATACTGCACTTGCTGAGCTGTTAAGTTGCCATTGAATCTCATTTTATTGTTCCAACAGCCAGCAATTTAAAAAGCCACAAAGTTTTAAATTACTAGAAGTGCAACTGAAAGGCATAATGTGTTTGATCTTGTATGTGTATGTAGACACTATCAAGGAATATTTCTCAATAATTAAATCTGACTTGTACAGATACAAGCAAGGACAGATTTTTTTTTGTTGTTGTTCTTGTTAAAATTACTTCAGATTCATTAAAAACTCATAAGATCCTAGTGGAAAAATTCTAGGAAGATTATGTTATTTCATTTTTAATTTGTGTTCTGCTTCTAAGGGTAAAAAATATCATAACTACAACATCTACAATATGAGATATTTTTGTCAATGTTTGCTAAAGCCATATGGAAATCTAAAATCTTGACTTCTTTTCCTCCTTTTTTGATGTGAAAAATGTTTTTGCAAATATGGCACTATAGGTAATGCAAGTGAGAGTAAAGAAATGTTTAATTCCAGTTTTCTAACACTTTAAAACAAGTTCAAGCTTTCAGAATCCATACTGTAGTAATTTTACATATACATATATCGTAGAATATTCTGAGTTGGAAGGAACTCACAAGGATCATGGAGTCCAGCTCATGGCCCTACACAGGACAGCCCCAGGAATCCCACCTTGTGCCTGAGAGCATTGTCCAAATGCTTCTTGAACTCTGTCAGGCTGGTGCTGTGACAGGGAAGCCTGTTCCAGTGTCCGACCATCCTAGGACTGAACAACTTTTTCCCTAACATCTGCATTAAATACCCCCTGACACAGCCTCATGGCATTCCCTCAGGTCCTGTCACTGGTCACCAGAGAGAAGGAAGGGATCAGTGTCTGCCCCTCCTCCTCACAAGGAATTTGCAGGCTGCAATGGGGTCTCCCCTCAGTCTCTTCTCCAAGCTGAACAGACCAAGGGACTGTAGCTGCTCTTCACATGGCTACCCCTCAAGGCCCTTCACTATCTTTGTTACCCTCCTCTTTGAACCCTTTCTTGCAGCTCATTGTCTTTCTTAAATTGTGGTGCCCTAAACTGCAGACAGGACTTGAGGAGAGACCACACCAGTGCAGAGCAAAATGGGACAATCCCTTCCCTCAACACACACACACACACACACACACACACACACACACACACACACAGGCATATTTATAGGAAAAAAATAAGCAGAATCAGGGCCTTGTACCATATTTAAGTCAACAGATTCACCCTAGTATATTTCTAGCTTAAATTGCCATCAAATCTTTGTAATCACTCTAGATGTATAATAGTGAAGAATCAGACCTCACTTTTTTCATTCAAATCTTGACTTCATTTTTTTTTTGAATCTGACATTTTCTCTAACACTCATATCCTTGTCTTTGTACAGAATAAAGATATTTCTAAAGCTCAGCATAACTGTGGTTTCTGCAGAAATCTGGATACATGCCAGTGTTAAGTGGCATTGAATCAGCAAAAATGTCTGCAGAATTGTGAACAAATTTGTCAAGAGATAACAGTCATAATCCTAGTTTAAATTTAGGGTCACAGCTGCTCTGTATTACCAGCAGAGTAGAGGGTGAAAGGGAAGCCAAGGCACATATGTCCACTTGTCAAGCAATAAGTACCTGAAACCAGAATGATGGTCTTAGTTGCATATGTGTTTCATATGTATGCACTTTTATGAATGTAAAGAGGTATTTTCTAATTTCACCTTATCCCTTCCTTGTATTTTTGTTGGATATCAGTCCTTATAACTCTTCTGGAAAGAAACTGTTACAGGAGTGTCTTTGCCTGCTGGCAATGGATTTGTGATGCTCCTAGTTGGTATTAATTATTTTTATGAATACGGAAACACAGCGCTGTGAGATGAGGTAGATGAACTCAATAGAATGAAAAATAGAGTAGGATAGTCAATAAATGGCTGTACTGGCAAAGATCCCTGGTCATCTAGGTGCATAATTAAAAATATCTTGCCTATTTACTTGTAGTCAGCCCAGTATTCCATCATTATGTAGAGATGCCCTTCTAGGCATACTGAGAGTCTTGGACACTGCTGAGCAAAGGGGCCCCTAGGTCATCATTAAGTCCAATTAAGAACAACAAATCTGATACTCCTACAAATTTCTTCTTTTCAGTGGATCCACCAATCATCCTTAGAATACACAAGTTGTAGAGCATGGTCAGTGTTTTCCACTGACTTGACAGCAGGAACCATATTAAAGTCTGCTTTTTGCTCAAACAAAATAGGGTATTTTACCATTTTGCATTCCATGTTATCAAGGGAACTTGAAGTAATGAAATTCATCCCCACTACTCTAAAATATTCATAGTTAGTGAAACGTTATGTTTACTTTTGGGTGCTATTCATCACATCATGAGATAAATGTCAAAAAATTTTGCTCTGTAAATGTCTATGTTTTTCCTCCTTGTAAAGAGTCCAGAAAATAAGTTTTAGTGATGATAGTGGCATGTGTTCCAATTGTTTGAGTATGGGAATTCAGGAATTTAAAATGCTTCATCTTCTTGTTCTGGAACACTGGATTCATAGACAAGAGAAGAAAAGTGAACTCTGACTATGTACCCTAGTGATCACATCAATCTGGTCCAGAAGTCTGGACAGGGTCGCAGTGAGGATCACAGTGGTTGGCAGGCTTGGAGGCGGGCAGGGTAGGACGCAGGTGACTCAGGAAGGTGTGCAGAGATGGAGTGGGCAGGGAGCTGGTCACGGATACAGGGAGGCAGGACAAACATGAGGATGAGCAAGAGTCAGCAATGGCAGGAGAGCCAAAAGGCAGGACTCCAAAAGCAAGTTCTAAAAGATCCTAAAGAGTCAAAAGGCAAAGACCCAAATAGCCCCCAGGCTTATGATGCAGTTATTTTTTATGCCCCTGGCTCCTCCAAAAGTCTGCCTGCTGACAGGAGACCACTGGCCCAGTCCCATGTCCCAGGGCAGTCCATTGGCAGAGACCTTTTGCCATCAATTGCAGAGTGACTCTGGGGCACAGTGTCTTTGGTGTTCCCCTGCTGACTGCCTGTTCCATGCCAGACATGAACTGATGGCCAGGCAAAGTATCCCCAGAGACAAGGCTTTCCTCCATCTTCTCCTGGCTGTCTCCTAGACATGGTACATGTGCCACCCCTCCCCAATGTGCCTCTGACAACCATTGTTGAGGCATAACAAAACTCACTGGCTCCTCACAGAAGGGGAGAAAGGAGGCTGTACATTGTGTCACTGCACAGAGAGAAGACTGAGAGGACAGTGGCTTTTCTGCCATCAGAAATAAAATATACTTCTCATCAAATAATACACACTGGGATTGTTTTAGTTTGTTTGTTTTGTTTTTTTTTTTTCTTTTACTGAAAATAACTCAGAACAAGTTTCCAGGACAAAATATGTCTATTACCCACTTATCTAAGAAGCCAGACAGCCAAATCCAGCACTGTGACTAAGGTCTGTAGGATTCCCTATGATCTCCATCTTCCTGAGCAATTACTTTTGACATACAAAGTATGCAAGAGATGTAAATAAATAAAATCAGCTCTCTACTCTCTTTCACAAATATAATTTTTGAAATTTGTAAGTAAACAGAATAAGGCTGAGTTCTCTTTCTCAATTCTTCTGTTGGTCTTCTGAAGAAAGAAGACTTAAGAGTTATCTGTTTTGCCTGTCTAAATCCACCTACCCCTATTACTTTTCAGCTGAGTTATGCTAAACATGAGAGAAATATTAGGGTATCAGAAACAAATTTCATAAGTATTAGTGATCATAAGAATAATTCAGATTTTAGTGTCTCCTTTGAACAGCTGTGAGAACTGGACAGCCAGATATGAGTACTGAAACAATGCCAGTCTACATATAGACAGTCCATAGTTCAGGCTGAGCATATGGGTAAACCCACAAATTAGGCAGGTGATATCATGAATGAAAATGAATTGGAAAAAAAATGACACAGATTTTTGGAAGAGATTTTCCTAATTCTGCCACTAATAGGAAATGTCTGTTTTATTTAAATGCTTATTTAGGTTCTTCACTCTAAATTTTACTTGATTTCTTGCTTAATCCAGAGAACATCAGAAAGCTCTTTGTGGCTTCTTTTCCCATACTTCCCAGGCTCTGAATATAAACTGATGAAGATCAACTGTGATATGTGCCAAAAGCAGAAGATCTTCAGGCTATGTCTAAACATTATTTTTCATGCTTGTATAATCTACTATAGTGCCCTGCTTTACAGATTGGCATCTAGTATATATTAGGGCACCTGCTATTGGAAAACCCATCAAAGAAAACCCATCAGAGTGGGTTTTCTTTGTAGGGAAAAAAGAGCTGGCATGTGCTTTATTTGGAGTTACCTCGCTCTGACACGATTAGTATGGAGAAAAAGCAGCTCTGGAACTTGAAATGTGCAGTCTTAAGTATGTATCTAAATATAAAAATAAAATAAATATACAAATTAAATATTTGCCTATTTTATAGTAAGGAGGGTACAAAAATTTGTATGGCATTTACCAGATATAATATTTTATAAGACTTATATTTCATGTCTTTCATTACCAAAGTAAGTTACCTCACTAAAGATTAATCACATTGAACAAAACCATGGAAAAAATCAGAGAAGCAGTGACAAGTGGAGGAAACCTGGCATCACAGTCAGTGAAAGAGTATATTGGCTCAGCTACTTCTTTGACTACTAAATAATTAGATCATCTTCCCAGGTGGGAAGCTCACCAAAATGAGTCAGCAAAATAAATTCCCCAGAAAACCATGCAAACTAAAAGAAGTTATTGCCTAAAGGACAAAGGGCTTCCTAAAGGATGAAGTTAGAAGAGAGAAAAGGGGTCCAAAGTCACTCATTGCAAGTAAGCAACCTGTTGGTCAATGCATTTCTATTAAATCCTCTGCTTGATAATTGAAATCTGTCCTTTCTTCTTATGACTCTTTTCCTTTTTTCTAGCTGTGTCCCTCTGTCCTCTATGTTCATATGTACACAAGCCACTAGAGAAGTTCAAGTTGGAGCAGCCAATAAGTAGATTAAGGGAAGTGAGTGACATTATCCAGAGAGGCAGGCCATGGGTCTGATATTCATCGGTTCAGATTCAAGGAAGTGGAGGAGGCCAGGCTCTGAGCCAAGCTACTGAAAAGGAGCACATTGTGCTTGTGCATATTCTACAAGTAGATTTAAACCAAATCAACTGGAAAGGTAGAACAGAAGTGAGTTTGCTGTTCATGTTTATGCCACTGCTGTTTTTATCTGTGTGACCAGCTGTATTTGTTTGTGAATCAGGAATATGTGCTAAGACTCATTACTGGCTGAACCTGGGGACATGAAGCCAAAGCAACCTCCTGTCCATCTGGCAGGAACAAGAGGACATCTGAAAGTGAAAGAGGTGATGTTATATGTGCCAGGGAGCAGCAGAAATGAGTTACTTTGCAAAGCAATGTAAGTCAGAAGCTGAGGGTGAAGCAAAACAGGGAGAACATCGACAAAAACAGCAGCTGAGTAATAAGAGGAGGTCTAGTGCTCTAAGAGGTCTAGTACTGGAAGCCAGGTTCAGCCAACAGTCTGGTGGCAACCATACAAGTCTGTACATGGCTGCTCATGGCTTGGGCAGGTGCGCTCTTTGCCAGGTAACAAAGTGTCTGGGCCCAGAATGCAGCGTGATAAAAGGTGCTATGCACAAAAGGAAGTAAGCATTGGGGTTCCCCTATTCTAAGTGTTGGGGTCAATTCTCTTTAATATCTTTATCAGTGATCTTTATCAATTATCATTTATCAGTGATCTGGACAATATACCTTTAGTCAGTTCGCACCAGGTTGTGTGGTAGTGTTGATCTGCTGGAAGGTGCTGAAGGGATGTAACTGGACAGGCTGAATAAATGGACTACGGACAATTGTATGAGGTTCAACAAGGCCAAGGGCTGGGTCCTGCCCTTGGGTCCCAGCAACCCCATGCAGTGCTACAGTCTTGATGAAGAACTTCTGGAAAGCTTCCTGGCAGGAAGGGACTTGTGGGTGTCAGTCAACAGCTAGCTGAACATGATCCAGTGTCTGCCCAGGTGGTCCAGGAGGCCAATGGCATCCTGGTCTGTATCACCAATAGTGTGGCCAGCAGCACCAGGACAGCAGTACTCAGCACTGGTGAGATGGCATCTCAAGTCCGGTGCTCAGTTTTGGGCACCTCATTGCAAAAAGATATTGAGATGCCAGAGCTTGTCCAGAGAAGGGCAAAAAAGCTGCTGAAGGGTCTGGAGCACAGGTTTCATGAGAAGCAGCTGAGGGAACTGGGGCTGTTTAATCTGGAGGAAAGGAGGCTCAGGGGAGACTTTATTGCTCTTTACAACTACCTGAAAGGAGATTGCAGTGTGGTTATAAAGATATCCAGATCTCTTTCATGTACTTGATGAAGTAAGTTCCATTTTAATAATTAAATACTAAATATAACTTTTCACCACCTTATTCCCCTACTGAATATTCTTAGCAATTTTCAACTAACATCTGTTAAATTATCCCCAAAGTGCTCTGTTTGTATCAACAGAAGCTGTTGTCCTGACAAAAAACATCTTTCTCCCATCAAGGACAATGAAACATAATACACATAAGACACAAGTAAAATATTTCAGAGCCAACCAATTTTTACTTACCTATAGCACATGAAAAAAGACACACAGAAGTAAAATATGCATACAAACGAGATATATTCTGTGCCTTTCTCTGTCCTAAGGCAGTATGCAATTACAGATGACAAGCTACATAGCAGTCAGTAATTCATTGCCCAGTTAGGTATTACACAATTATGAAAATGAGATCTCATAAAATTTCTAAAAGAAAGCATAGTGTCTCAGAAAGAATCACTACATCTAAAGCTCTATCAATTTCTGTTGACCATACCTACTCCTATATTGCATTCCCGCTTTTTTCTCTCAGGAGTGAATCCTGCTTTTTTTTTCCCAGAATCAGAGAATGGGGTCATTTTGGAAGAGACCACAGTGGATCATCTGGTCCAACAATCAGGTCTACAACCTCTCTGAGCAGTCAGTTTCAATGCTCTGTCACCTGAACAGTAAAGTTCTTCCTCATGTTCAGGTGGAACTTCCTGTGCATCAGTTTCTGCCCACTGCATCTTGTCCTATTGCTTGGCACCACAGTGAGGAGCCTGGCTCCATCCTCTAGACACCCTCCTTTCAGATACTGACAGATGTTGATGAGGCCCCTCTCAGACATCTCTCCTGAAGGCGGAACAGGCCGTTTCCTCAGCCTTTCCTCATAGGCTGAGGATGCTTCTGTCCCCTAATCATCCTTGTTGCCCTCCAGTGGACCTGCTCCAGAAGCTCCATGTCTGTCCTGTACTGAGGAGCCCAGAACAGCACTCCAGATGTGGCCTCACCAAGGCTGGGTAGAGAGGCAGAATCATCTCACTTGACCTGCTGGTAAGGCTCTTCGTAATGCATTCCATGATTCTGTTGGTTATTTTGGCTACAAGGATACATTGCTGGCTCATGGACAGCTTGCTATCTGAAGAACCCCCACATGCTTCTCTGCAAAGCTGCTTTCCAGCAGGTCAGCCTGTACTGGTGGGTTATTCTTCTCCAGGCACAGGATGCTGCATCTGCCTTTGTTGAATTTCAGACAATTCTCTGCCCATCTCTCCAACCTGCTGAAGTCCTTCTGAAGGGCTGCACAGCCCTCTGGGGTGTCGGCTGCTCTTCCCAGCTTTGTGTCATTGGTGAAGTTGCTGGCACACTCTGCCCCTTCATCCAAGGAACTGATGGATAAATTAAACGATACAGGGCTCAGTATCGATCCTTGGGAGACACCACTAGGGACAGGCCTCCAACTGGATCCTGTGCCACTGATGAGAATGTTCTGAAGTCTGCTGTTCAGCCAGCTCTCAATCCACCTCACTTTCCACTCATCTAACCCACACTTCTTAACTTTGATTATGAGGATGCTGAGAGAGCAGAACTAATTTCTGAAAAGAAGATTTCCATATTCAGTGAAGGTCATGGTTGTAGACATGCTGGTTTAATCTGTATTAGAAATTGAAGTCTAGTAAATATCTTCCTTTACTGCTCTAAACCACTGTAAAAGTCAGAGGAAGATGTTAAAATGACAGGGTTCAAACTGTCCAACAAATTGTTACTTATCAAGGAACATAGTTGCCATGTGCCTCCTTTAAAAAAATGGAAACAAGTGTTGTAAGAGACAAATGAAAACAAATCTAGACCTATTATTATTAAAAATGAGTACCAGTATTGATCTGCTCAATTAAAATAGAAGGCCTACTTGCAGTTGAGGAAACTGCTGAATAATCATTGGAAATCCTTGAGATACAAGGAACCACAACAAAAAAAAAACAACAAAAAACCAAAAAAAACCACACCTATTTTTCTGTTATTGAATAAGAGTGACAATCCAACGCTCTGTGTTATATTTCTTACTTGAAAAGCAGTTGAGTTTTTATTTAGTATCATCTGAAAATCATGCATTATGTATTTGTGATAAACCAAGATGTACATCAGGGAAACACTTTGGGGATAGTAGTAGCTTTTTGGATGAAAACACTCACCTGAAAATTATATGTCATTTCTCATAAACAATAGTGTGGCTTTATGTTCAAGACAGGAATTTCAAAACAACATGTTAAGGTGCTTGAAATAAATGTCATAGTGGAATTTAAATTATTTACCAACTTTAAATCATATGTATGAAAAAGAAGAGTAAATAACTAACAAATCAATAACAAAGCAAGTGATAAATTTGCTGTGGAGTACAAGACTCATCAAACTTAAATTTATAAATGAGTATCTTGAGCTATGAATATTAAACTCAAATAACCAGAACTAACAATATCAGAAAAGTGATTATGACTGACAGTGTGATCAGAAACACTGCAGATCTCATTAGAAATAATAATTTGCATGTGCAGTATGTGTTACAAGCCTGTTACACCTTTCAAATATGAATCTTCCATGTGAAATAGAATCTTTCAACGCTATTTCTGTGCTACTCAGAATCTGTCAATATCACATATAACTATATTCAAAGTTGAGTCTTCTGGCATTTATTTTGCTTTTTATATCTATTCATATAAACAGAAAGGCATACAATTTTAACAACTTGTCCCAGAGGCAAGAGCATAAAGAAGGTCATAAGAAAAACAAAGCATATTATCCTAACTTTAAATAAAGACAGGGAATTACAAAGTTTTAACATCTTACTGCTTAAGCTACAACAGAGCAAGGCAGAAAGAGAACAAGATGTTCAGCTATGGGTTTAAGGGAAGAATCACTTTCTTTCATAAGGGATTATTTATTTCTGTCTCACAGCTTCTGTGGTGCATTGAATGCTTGACATTGTTATAGAAAATCAATGGAATTCAATCTGAGAAGGTTGTGTTGCATGCATTCAAACCTAATGGTTGCATAAATCAGTATTTCTGTTAAAAAAAATCCTTAGGTCAAAAGAAAACCACATTAATTTGTATACCTTTTCGTTTCTCTTTTAATGACAAGTGTGATTGATATTTTATTTTTCTTCAGACAGACTTCAATTACCAGTTGGCATTCAACTGCCCTGTTAAGCTGAGCAATGAATGATATCTCTTTATAAAAATCTTATTAGGAAACCTGCCTTCAAAGCATTTTCACTTACTGAGTTTTTTCACAAACAGACACGGAGGTGAAAGATATTTACGGTGATAGAAAAAGTAACATAACCTTTTTTATTCAGAGTAACTAAAAAACTTACATAGCACAGTTTCAGTATTTCTATTTGCTCAAAAAAAATTACGATATTATAAAATAATATAGTTTTTCAGGTATTGCCAATATTCATGACAATAATTCTTAAAGCAGCGTACTTGATTTGTTAGAAGTTTACAACACAACTAATATTAAAAGAACGAGTAAGAGATGAAGAAAACTAACCTAATTTGAATAGAGTATATATAAGAATTGGGCCAGATGTTCAGGAAATGAAAGTCATATATGACACTCACAGAAGTGATATAATAATATGTTTTATAATATTTAAGAGAAAATATTCAGAGTCACTAAAAGAATGTATATAGGATTTTTTTAGACTAAATCAGACCTCCAATACCTCAGATACTCAGGATTAAACCAATACTCGAAAATATAGGAAAAATTAAGCATATGTATTGTGACATTTACCTTGGGAGCACTGCAGTGACGTGGCTGAGAATTGTTTCTCATAGTGCAGTGATCATTTACCACCTGCCACAGAAGATTTGGGTAGTCTCTTGTCTCTGTTTTTATTAAAACCATAAAGATTGATTTTCTATTAATGGCCTATAAATTTAATTGACATACAGTGTCATTCTGGGTAGTTTTCTATTAAAGAATAGCCTAAGGGAATTCTAAACCTCATAATGGTTTAAACAAATTTATGCTATGTAAGTTTTTCTGTCACTTCATCATCATCGTTTCTCTCCACTTTTCAAAAATATTGCAGAGTTCCAGAATTCTATCTCTCGTTCCAGTTGTTATAACTTCTGTCCTGGAAGACTATACAGGGAGTGTGTCTTGATGCATGATTTTACCTATCCTTCTATAGGCTTATAGGACCCAAAGCAAGATAATATATTCGTACTTTCATTTATCTCTACAGCGGAAGAAAAAATTTATGAACATTTTTAGCTTCTACAAATGCCTATTCTAATCAACCATTCCCATAAGAAAAGTACATAATATACAGATATTATTTGGGTTTGGCATGCTTGCGTTTTTCTCAGAAACTAATGTGTCTCATGTTGAATTTACTATATCAGTTTTAGCATTTAGGTGAGAACTGGAAGAGGTAATAAATTATCCTATAGAATAAGAAGCATAGTTGACTCCACAGCTAGCATATATGCATCAAATTTCTGGAGCATATATTATCAATGTACTGGACTGAAAATTTATAATAATTATACTGATTAATTAAATAAAAATTTATACTAGTTTATACTACCCATCAGGTGTTAAAAGGCAGCATATGATTTATTTACTGTGAAACTGTGCTTTAGTTCACTGTATAAGCTATTATTTTATTTATGGGTATGCAGATTACTGCATATAAGTAAACCTTTTTTATAATAATATCCATGGACATTGGATTGACTTAAGAGACATTAGTGAATTATTTCAAGTTGTATAAAAGCAGTTCTAGGTATTTGGCTTTACAGCTGAAATTAGCAGCTCACAGTGTAATGCCAAAAGTCATTGTGGAGTGAAAAAGCTGTGAAAAAAGCAAAAAGGTCAGGAAACTTCAAACTTCACTTTAATCCTGGTTCATCTTTCTATTAATTCTTTAGCCTTTTTGTTGTTAGTTATGTAGATCCTTAAAAATCAATGCAATTTTGAGTAATTCGGATATATTTTGATAAAAAATACCTATCTTCATGTTAAGCTAGTTTCTATGCTCACCTTCATACATATAAACTACAGGAATTGCAGCTTTTTTGATAATTAGATTTATTTCCTCCAGATATATATGTGTGTGTATATATATATATATACACACCACTAGGAGCCCCATTTAGTTTCTTTACTTTTTCTTAGTTATTGCATTCCCTCAAAGTCTATGTTCTTAGATGTTCCACCTTTACATTTAGTAATTTTGTATATGCCTAAGACTAAAGTCATTCACACATGTTTTAAAAGAGAGTCTCTGTAATGTAATATAAGGGATTTCCCCTATCAGAACAGGTTATTTACTTGTACAGCATTTCCAAACCTTACCCTTAAAAATACATATTCTTTGATGCAGATGTAGGAGATTCAATGATAGAATAAACCATGAGAGAGGAGGGCAAACATGTGCTAAAGATCAAAACCTGGAATTTAAGAGATATATACTTTTCAAGTCTGTTTATTCATAGGGAATTTTAAATAAGGTTTTGTGAGGACTCTGGTGACACTGCTTCCCTAAGTAAACTTTCTATTGATGTGCCCAATCTTCTTCGCTTTTTGAAACATCTTTTAAACCTTTAAATTACTTAGTTTTATAAACTTCAGAGAACTAAGAAAGGGAGGAGCTCTAAAAGTTCTTTGTCTAAGAGTAAACAGCTACTCTGCAAGGGCTCAAAGCTCTTTTCATTTAGGGCTGAGGACATAGTTAAGACCAACCAGGGCCAATCTCAACCATGTTTTCACTCTGATGGATATCTTCTAAAAGGGAGAAATTCTGCAGCAGCTTCTATGTCAGTGCTTCCCTTCTTCAAAGCTCATGATGCAGCCCAACTAAAGACACCCTATCTGATCACAAGTTACATGCAGAAGAGAATAGACTGAAAATTTCTGTTGCAGATGGAGGTGGAAAAAAAATTTAGTAATATATTTTGAAGCAAAATGCCTTTGGTAGGTCAGGTTTCAAGAAACAGAAATAAATTAAAAGTCCGACTTCTGTCTGATGGCTTTATTTCTACAAAAGCAGATTTTAAAATGTGTAGGTACTAATCAGTCCTACGTTTGAAGCTTTCACCCCATCACTGCATTCCAGAAAGACTCCGAGGTCACTAATAGTCCTTGAAAAGTGTTTCTACCTCCTTGAGCTAGGTCATGCCCGCTGTCTGTTGTCTCAGGGCCAGGCTGCTGAAACAAGAACTCAGAAAGAATGTTTCTGTAATTTGAGTTCAATAAAGGACACACCAGACAGCCTGTGCACTTCTAAGAGCTACTAAGGATAGTTTATAAATTCACATATACTTGGATGAGGAATGTCTTACTGTTACCCAGTCACTTGCAATCAGACTTTTAGATCAAGTAAATTTAAGGAATGTGTAGCTTATCCCTAGAGCACTCCTTGTAAGCATATTGTAAATTCTGCAGAACTCTTGCAAAAATTAAACTAAATCAGAGTCCTATTTTTCATCCAGATTCAATATTTACATTTCAAATCTTACAAATGAAGTTGAATATTCCTCTCCTTTCTCTAAAACATTTTATTCCAGGCCAATACTGACCTTTAAATTAGAATGATAGAATAATTTAGGTTGGATAGGACCCCTAGAGGTCATCTAGTTTATTCCCCTTCACAAAGCATGGCTAACTTCAAAGTTAGATCCCACTGTTACAAGTGTCTTGTTCAGTTGACTCTCTGAATAACCTGTTCCAGTGCTTAAATACTTCCTGTGGAGAATTTTGCTCTGATACCTAGTAATAATTTTCCCCTTGCTTCACCTTCTGACCTTGACCTCTTGTCCTTTCACTGTGAACACCAATAAGTCTGTCTCCTTTGTGACCCCCCATTAAGTACTCAAAGACAGAAGTCTTGAAAGACATCCCTCTGTAGTTTCACTAGTTCTCTCTGTGCCTCCTGTGTGTCATATGCCTGAGTCCCCTGACCCTCTCTGTGAGTATTTTGGACACTCTGTGTCTTTCTTGTACTGGTAAGCCCAGAACCTGAGGTGATATGACACAGACTTGGGTCACACAGGCGACACACACAGGGTAATAATCTTTACTTTCAACCTACAGGCTGCACTCTTGCTTATTAGTTAGCTAATATGTCACAAAGTTGTACTGCTGATTCATACTCAAATTCTTGTTCACTACCTTTTCTAAAATGTTGTTCCCCAGTGGGTAGTGGCTAGTGTGTGAGACTGGAGAGCTTTTGGTTCATTAAGCTTATTATGTCGAGGACCTTTTATAAGGTAAAGTAACAAGGAAAGAGATAAAACACACAGAGACACAAATCTGTTAAGTAGGTGATAAACAAGAAAATAACGAAGACGAAAACACTACAGCTGCTAATTGATGGGCTGTTAGGGAAAAAAAAAAGTGCACAGCTTTAAGGAGAGACAATCTGAGCTGTGCAGTAGATAAGAGGGGGAAATTATAGGACCATGAATAGTATGGGTTGTGAGAGGGGACTGTAGGACTATGTGAAGCTTATTAAGGAGTGCAGGTGAAGGATCGAGGTAGGGAAGAACAAGAATAAGGAGGAAAGAAAAAGAGGAGGAGAATTGAGAGGAGAATAAAAGGAGCATTTTGTGCATAAATTGGTATGTGGGTTGACCTTGGCTGGGCACACATCAAGTTACTCTATTACTCCCCTTCCCAGTGGGATAGGGGGAAGAGAGTAAGATGGATACCAACTCATAGGTTAAGATAAGACAGTTCATTAAAGTAAAAAAAAGACAAGCAAAATTTGGCACAAGCATAAAAAATGGGAAAAGTTAATCTCTACTTCCCATCAGTGCACAATGTTCAGACACTTCCCAGAAGTAGGGCTTCAGCATGCACAGCCATTGCTCGAGAAGGCAAACTCTATAGATTAACAACTACAAACACTCTCCCCCCCAGTTCCCCCCTCTTAGCTTTTATATCTGAGCTGGAATCACATGGTATGGAATAGCCCTTTGGTTAATTTGGGTCAGATAGCCTGGTTATTTAATCTCCCAGGATCTTCCCCTTTCTCAGCCCTTTGATGGTGGTGGGGAGAATGTTAGAGGGACAGTCCTGCTCAGCAGTAGCTAAAACACTGGTGTAGTATCAACATCCTTCCAGTGACCACTGCAAAGCACAGTACTGTGAAGGCTGCTAAGGATAAATGAACTCGTATCTCAGTCAGATGCAATACCTGGTACAACTCAGTTCTGCCACATCACCCAGATTGTTAATATAGGACTGTTTCATGAAGAATACAATGCAGTGACAGATTTTGAAATGCTAACACTTAAAATCTGGTGGTCCTACCAATTGTGTTACTTCTTATCTACAAACTATCTAAATCATCTCTCATAAATTTGGCTGTAAAAATACTATGTAATGCCTTTCTAAAGTCAAAGAAAATTATATTCCCTGCTCTCACCTCATCTACAGAGCCAGAAGTTTCATCACAGAAGAAAAGCAGGCTGGTCAAGCAGAATTTAGCCATGGGAAATCCATGCCACTTGTTTCCAAACACTTTACACCTGAACATGGTTTCCAGTTCTGTAGTTCCTGGGAATCTCCTACTTGCTTTTTGATGCTCAGAAAGACTTTTGCCTTTTTGCAGAAATTAGAGGTTGTCCTGGTTATCACCACCTTCAAAATGATGAGAGCAGCTCACAATAACATCAAACAGCTTTGTCGGAAGTGTTAGGCTTGAGAAGAATCAAATTCACATGTAGGGCAGTAATTAGATAGTTGTTAAGCAGATAGAAAGATATTTTACGTAAGTTCTTTTAACAGTGCCTTGGTATGTATTACAGTACATGCATAACACGATTTGCCATTAATCCTGATAAACCTGAAAATGCCATAGGAAGGGTGTGTGCCAGGTTCAATTAAAATGTCCTGAAGTTGTCAGAAAACCACATCCCTGAAAACCTCAGTGAGAGGTTATCTCCTCTAAGTAAGTAAAATGCATAATCACAATATGACAGATTAGACTGAAAATAAATACATAAACAGAAGACCATAAAAACTTGAACTATAAAAAATTATGGCCATTTGCTGATGAGCTTGAATTCAACCTGGAGAGAAGCCAGTTTTAGAGCAATGCATATGAGTTAGCCAGACAGGTGAAGTGATGCTGCCATAAAGGTACAGAAGGAATCCCCTGTTCAAGTTTCTTGAAGTAAGATAGGAAAAAACAGTATTCTCTGTTAAATCCTTTGCAAAGACTGCATATAACTGTATACTAATATGCGTGCTAGTTTTAACTAGGACAGTTAATCTTTTTACATAATAGCCATTATGGGGCTATGTTTTGCATTTGTGCTCTAAAGCATTGATAATAAAGGAATGTTTAGATATTGCTGAGCAGTGCTTATACAGTGACAAGGCCTTTTCTGCTTCTTACACCCCTCCTCCAGTAAGGACACTAAGGGTGCATAAGTTGTGAAGCAACACAGCTAGGACAGCTGATCCCAACAGGCAAAATTTCATACTACATAACATCATATTCAGCATATACAGCTGGGAGAAGGAGGAGAAATGATGGCATTTTGCCTTCCCATGTCACCATTACAGACAATAGAGTCCTGCTTTCCTGGGAATGGATGAATGTTTGCCTGCCCATGGGATGCAGTGAATGAATTCCTTGTTTTGCTTTACTTGTGCATGTGGCTTTTGCATTACTTATTAAATGTCTTTATCTCAGCACACAAATATTTTTCCAATTCTCTCCCTTATCCCACCAGGTGAGACTGAGAAAGCACTTGTGTGGGTCTTAGTTGATGGCTGGGGTTGAAGAATTATATACAGCAGAGGCAGTGGGCTTTGGGCTTTAGACTGGCTGTTAAATTTGGATGCAATAGCACCCTCAGATGTATCCCACCTGACATCACTGAGCTGTGCTTGTCAAAATGGTCCCTATCTTGAACCTTTTTGTAGTTAGTAAGATTTCTGTCTGAATTTTGTCATCAAGTCTGAGACCTATTGGCAGACTTTGCCAGTAAATACCTAGTTAAAGAAGACATTGATTACCTTAATAAGTTTCTCCAAGTTCTTTACCAGCTCGTTGCCTGATCATCTTTTTTCCTGCTATATATTTATACAAGTGTTTCTTTTTGCCTTTCACATCACTCACTACATGGAAATTCAGCTGGTCTTTGTTATTCTGAATTCCATCCCTGCATTACATGGCATTTTCTGTATGTTCCTCTTGGGTATCTTTTCTCTGCTTTTATCTTCCATATGCTTTATTTTGGCATTTAATTCAGTCAGGGTGGCTTCCTCTTATGCCTACTTAATTTTATGCATATAGGACAGAGTGCTCTAGTGTTTTAATGAGGTTGTCCTGAAAGATCATCCAGGTCTTTTGGGACCCTGCAGGGCAAGATGTTGCAAGGTCCTAGCAGTTCCCTGAGCAAGATGAAGCCTGCATTTACTAGAAATAACTTTTTATGCTTCTGTTTGCTTTCCTCATTTCCCTCCCTAAATTTATTATATCACAGGTATAGCAGAGTATCTATCAGCCTTCCCATCCACCACTCCTTTTTCAGCAGTAGGTGCATCAGAGTGACTTCCTTAGCCTCTCCAGCACCAGCAAAAAACTGTCTGCAGAACATTCCAAAATCTGCATTTCTTACACCTTTCTGTATTGTATTCTTAACACAATCAGAAAGTAGAAGCTTCATATGAGCTGCTCCATGTCTGCATGAGATTTTATGTTCAGTAGGCAAGTTCTTGAGTTGCCTTTGGTGCCTGACCATAGGTCACTCACTTTATGAACATCATATCTGGAGCACATTGTCTTCCTCCTACACTGTACTCCAACTAGCTTAAAAAAAAATATTAATCCCACAGGAAAAATCTTGTGAAGTTTTTTTTGGCACTAGTATCAAGCCATGCAACAAGAAATAACTGGTAGACACAGTATAGCTAGTAGACACACTGTAGTAAAAATACATTAATTAAGCAGAAAGTAATAAGAGGGGAAAGAGCAACTGTTATTTATCTTTTCATATAATGTTGTAGAAAGAGTAGAAATATTTTGAAGAAAGTAAATGGTTCTGTTGCTCAAGGCTACCATTTTAACATGTTACCACATGACCCAACACTATCAGATTTCAGCATGACCAGAGACCTTGGGATTCTTTGTCATAAAATATGACAAAATTCCTGTGTTTATAATTAAGGATTAACCTCCACTTCACACCCATTCAGTGTCATGGTCAAAATCTTGTTATGGTAAAAAGGGACATCCTGTCTTTATGAAGACAAAAATTATTATTAGTCTAGTCAAAGTTTTAAAAGTCAATTTGTAACAGATCATTCAGCTCCTATTAGCAGACCATTTGCACTAAAAGCTTGAACTCGTTGTCCAAATTCAAACAGAAATGGCTCATGCATCAATACTTTAAAAATTGCTAAGCAAGAGAACTTTCTAATATCTATATATTTTTGTCTAGTATTAAGCTCACCTTCCAGTGTTCTCCTGTTGTCAGGAGTCAGCAGCTTTCCTTGAGACTCAGGGTCAGAGTTACAGCAAATCATCAGCACATTTGTGAAGAGTATGATGGTCACAGTGCAGGGGGTCTTACTTCTTCCCAGCAGTCTTGGGCTTGTCGAGGTTTGTTTTCTTACAACGTTCTGCTTCTTTCCTACTGGTGCACAGCTGAAAATTTCAGGTTGCACAATACTCACTTTGCCTCCAGCCTCACAGTACTCCCTCAGACAAAAAACCAACCAAACCCTTCCCCCCCCCCTCCCCAGTTCTGAATCAAAGCAAACAGACTACAAAGCTGACTCCTATTTACTATTGTACACAAGCTTACAAGTGTTTAGTACTGAAAAAGCAAAGAACCTAAAATCATTGATGAAAAAAATCAACCAGTCCTTTATGCTAAATTCCATGGATTATGTACACCTCAATTGCAATAAGAAGAATGAATGTGCAAGAGACTAAAAGGGGGAAAGAGGGAGAAGTAACTATCATTTTTATGAGATTTATGTCTCTCTCATTCAAATGAGTATTCTGACCAATTAACTGTCACATAAAAGGTGGATCCTATCATCACTTGATAAAAAAAAAATAAACTATATCTGATTCCATGTGAGAAAAAAAATTTAGATTACATCTATCAGAAGATCATCCAAATTCCCAGGGCTCTTCTTAATTTTATTTTCACAAATGCACACAAAATGTAATTCAGAAATTGATACTTAATTTCATTGTGCAATAGGAAATCAGGAATCCTAAAAATATTTTTTAGGACATGAGAAAAATTTCTGATTCAGTTCTATTATTAATTCTTGGCATTTCTTTGTTGGTCACATTGAAGAACAAATGATTTTAAAATATCTGTAGTTCTTCCTCAAGCTCTTCAAAACTATTTGAACTTTTTCATTCTGTAAGATTGCTTCTTATGAGATTTACCTACAAAATGTATCAATTTTTTTTTCTGCCTCAGTTTTGGTATTAATTTTCTAGACATAGCAGATCTGTCTTGGTCATACCTGGCGTTTGCAGTACTTGAAGACAACAGACCATGCTGAACTGAGAATCTTCAAACAAATGAGGTAAATTGTCACGCCTACTCCAAAACCAGTGACCCTCCTCATAAAATGGACTGTGGGAGGCAGTGAAGTGAAAATAAAGGCTGTCTGGGACCCTTGACTGGAGTGAGGCTTGTCTCTGAAGAATTTCACAGTAGTGTCAGGACAGTGCAAGGGATGAAGTTTCCTCGTGAGCTGGTGTACTGGGAGCACCAGGGAAGTCTCCATGGAGTCCATCATGGGAGGGCCTGGCAGACAGGCATCACCCTACCACCCTCCCCAGGAGCTGGGCAGCTGTGGGGCACAGGGACAGCCCCAGCTGGGGACATGAGGTACTTCTCTGGAGGCTGGGACAGGTAGAGACCAAGCTATGCATGGACCCACAGGTCCATGCATGAGGTGCTCATGACTCGGCAGTGCCTGTGAGACCTCAGTTACTTTAATAGCATCTGCTCTTTGATTTTGTTTGAAACATTCATTCTCCTTGAATTCACTGGCAGAATTTTAAAGAGAAAAGTTTATGTTACAGAGATGTTCAGGAGGCAGTTAAATTCAGCACGATATATCTCTTGCTTTTTAAAAATAATTCTATTTTAAAACATATAACTACATACAAAAATATTATTTTTGGGACTATTTCATATTTTCAATAGGGGGTTTGGTTCTTAAGATTTTTTATAGAAACCTTATTAGTTTTAGTCTACTTTATACCCTAATTTTCAATTAATAGTTTCAAAGCTCAGTTTCTTACATTTGGCCCTCCTTGAAATTTCCTTATCACACACCATGTGGCAATGAAATAATTGAAAGTTAACATTCCATTACTACAGCAGAAAGATAGAAAATGCTTCCAGGTATATATGTCTCCCAAAGACATCTTTTATATCTAAGGCTATTTTTTTATCATTGTTAATCATAGCTTGCTTTTCTAACCATATTAAGTGGAAGGGCTGTAAGACATTTTTATAGATAATATATATATATTAAATATTTGGTGTCTGTGATGAGACTGATAGTTGAGGAAGAGGAAGATATCTTAAAAGTCTGCCTAAAGAGTGTTCTTCATACTAAGTGAATCATTATTCCACAATGTTCCAGACTGTATGCTGTTTCAAGATATCTATAGTTAATTTTAGAATAATTATTTCCTAATTTTATTTGCCAAATTAATCTTAAATATCAGTTAGTGTCAGTAAATATTTAACTGGGAAAAATATTTTCTCTAAGAAATTTTTTTAAATACAGCTTTATTGCATGTTCATCGGGATAATCTGTTATTCATATTTTCACTTTTGTCAAGTTGAACAAGACTAACTGGTGATATTGATCAGTTTTCAATTCTTCTCTTACAATGGTTGTCTGTCTTTTGTTGTCTTGCTGTCAGTTCAGGCCTACGGTCTAATGTTGATATTGTCTCCTACTTTCTTTCCTTTTACCAAAGAATATTGTGGGTTTGGATGCTCTGTTTACAACAGATCTTATCTGATTTCTGTAATTAGAACCCAAAGAATTTAATGACTGTTTATAAATCATAGAATCATTGAATGGCTTGGGTTGGAAGGGACCTCTGAAGATCATCTAATCCAACACCTCCGACATCCATCATAGAGTCAGTGAATGATTTGGATTGGAAAAGAACTTCAAGATCATCTAATCCAACTCCTTTACCAACATCAGGGACATCTTTCACTAGATCAAGTTGCTTAAAGCCCTATCCAACCTGACCTTGAAAACTTCCCATGATGGGGCATCCCCAGCCTCTCTGGGTATGCTGTTCCAGTGTCCCATCACCTGAGAGGATGAGGGTAGATAAAGAAGATGGAGACAGATTCTTCTGAGGTATCCACTGGTGCACAGTGACAGGAAAAGAAGGAACTAATACCAAATGAAATCCATGAAATTCCATTTAAACATAAGAAAAATATTTTTAACCTCAGCAGTAGTCAAACACTGGAGCAGATTGCCCAAGGTGGTTGTGAAGTCTTCAGCCTTTTCTGACTGGGCACATCTTTTAGCATCCCATTCAAGCTGACCCTCCTCTGAGCATGGGAGCTGAACTCAGTAGATCCCAAAGTGCCTTTTAACCTCATCCACTGTACTGTGTCTCAGTAAGGTATTAAGGCACCATATACATTCTGGGAGAGACTGCAGGCCAGGTGTTCTGTAACCTTATGTATGCAGTGTGTGCTGCTTGATAAAAGATAATGGTCTGGGTTGCTGTGTTATGTAGCTATGTAGGGAACAGTAAGGAGCCCAGGCCTTGACTTAGTAACAATTTATTTATTTTCATGAATTTGAGCAATAAAGACAGTATCAATGATGTTTGATGAGTCAGTCTTAGAATACGGTGCACCCTCATGACTAGAACACCTAGTAGAAGATTCAGTTTTAAATTTCTGTAAGAAGAACAAGGCTAAATTTGAGAGTCAACTCTGAAATCACTATTAAATATGTTAGTGACATACCCATATGATTCAGTTTTATACCTTCTACTCAGTTGTTTTTGAGGAAGCAATTTGGAAAATTTTACTTTTGTTTCATTTAGTTTAAATTTTTTAAGAGATGTATTTTGAGGAAATCTATTTAACTGAGATCTAAAATCACAAAGCATTCTTATAAATTCAGTGTACACAATATTAAAATATTACTTTTATTAGTGCAGCTCTAGGTTACATTTTTTAATTTAAAAAATCTTTAATGGAGGGGTGTTCAGGCACACACTTAACAGTTATAGAGATTATGTGTTTATTATTTACTGGATATTTGAATTATGGATCCAACATGTAGATCTCTGGCCTGTCCTTCCTTGTACTCCTGTCCTTCCTGATGTCCTTCCTGCCTGTACTTGTCCTTCCTGATGTCCAGCAGAGCACTTGTACTCATTGGTCCTCAATCACCTCTTTTGGGAAGTTGTGGTGAAGTGCTGCTGAAACTTCCTGGATTACTTGTGCACTGTTGTACTATCCATCCAGCAGATACTGTCATAAAATCCCTCATGAGAACCGATACTGTGAATGTGGGATTTATTCCAACTCTCTGCAAAAGGCCTCATCTACTTCTTCCTCATCAGGTGGTCTATCCACCATAATATTTTCCAACTTGGTCTGCTCACTAATTCTAACTGACACTAATTCCAAGCCAGCTAATTCTTCACCCATCCCTAAGGAGACCTCCATTCATTACTGCTTCAGTCTCACATTCTGGATGACTCTCCCTCCTTGCCTTCCTGTCCTGTCTTTGCTAAAACTCCCCATATCTATCCATGGTAGATATCCAGCCATGTGAATCTTCCACCATGACATCATTGAAACTGAAAAAAGGTTGGAGCCATATGTAATATAACTTGTACATATGCCTGTTGAGAAGGTTTCCGGAAGTGCTACTCAGCAAACTGCTTAGGAGGATCCCAGAAAATGTCAACAGATGGGAAAAATATCCAGGAGTATGCTGAAAATTAATCAAGTTACCAATCTTCAATATCAATCCACTTGAAAACTCATTCAATTTCATTTTACAGAAGCAGTGTCCATGTTTCTCATAAGGATATTCTGAATCAGTCAAAAATATAGTTCCTGTTTACAGATCTTCTGTCTTACTGATCATTCAGGCAATTTATACACATTTAAAAGAAAAAAGCCTCTAGAAGGCAAGACACTGTGAACCTAAGTTCACACCTTTTCTGTCTCTAAGACGATAGGCAGATTGTAAGGGAGTGATGGCATAGTCTTAGCAAGTCTCCAAGAGGCAGGTATAGAAGGCAGATAAAAGGCTGTGTGCACTGATGTTTCCTAGAAGTGAGCTCCCCACTCTGGTCCATGTGCACTGAACATTCAATAAATGTTTAGTGAAAGCTGATTATGTTAAAGTTGAGAGAATTTTTTGTTTGTTGTTCCTAATCCTTCTGAATGTTTACCATTCTTATCCTGAGTAGACAACAGTCACTCCACTGATCTCACAGAAGCCATTTCTCTCAGTATTTTAAGCAGTCAAAGCTAAAAGAGTCAACATGGAACTAAGGTCACAGGATTTTTGCTGTTATGAATTTTCCTGTATAAATATTTATTGATGAATTATTTTTTCTCAGGTTAGTTTGTTTTGCAGTCTTATGGAGTAGTAATATATCATAAGAGATTATTTCAATTTTCCTGCTTCTAGATCAACCAGTTCTATAAGAGTTATTGAGTATTTTAAGTAAAACAACTGTAAATGTAAAATACATGTTGTATTTATGCAAGTAAAATGGTTATTGATGATAAATTTTAAAGGAAAAAAAATTGTAAAAATCCTATTGCAGCTAATAAAAGTATTCCTCCTTCATATATTTTTTTAATCACTTGGTGAAAATAGCAGTGTATTCCAAAATCTATACCAACAGATAGCAAGCCTTTATTATGCCAGATATGTACTCTGCACCTGTCACATATATTGCTATAAAAGTGTAAGTATTGCTAGTGTACATGTAAATTATTACTATTTCTTCATCAGATTTATTGCTGGTATGTTAGCCATAAGTCAAGTAGGAGAACAAATGTTTTACCGTAAAAGGAAAAGAACCATCTAGTTGCCATATATTTTCCCTTAATTACAAGATTCAAACATGCACCATGGACAAACCTTTCTGACATTTGTTGAATATCTCTTTTCCAAGATGATACTTAATGTTATCAGGCTCCAACCAATGGAATTTGATAATGAGAAGAATTGAGCTTCTTTTAGAAAAAATTGTTAGATTTGCTATGGAACTTAGTTCTACAATTGATGGGCAGTGACCCACAGGGGTTATTCTGAGAATGGTAGGTGAGTTCAAAGTGCTGTTATGTTGTTTGTTATGTTGTTTGGCTATAAAAAGTGGAGTTCCAAAAGGAAATCTGGACATACAATGCTAGTAAGCACCTTATAAGGCAAGTACTGACACAGTCAACAGACTAAGTCCTAGATCACCAAGCAGGCCATATACGAAGCAGCAGAACAATGGTGTGTTTGAAGCATATTTTCCTGTGTGGTGCTTCTTCCCAGGTTTCAGTCTAGTACCTTCCAAAAGAGAAGTATTGTGTTAAAAACTGTATTTTTTTTAGATGTTCACTCTTGATTTTGCTGGATGATAATGTTGATAGCATTCATTCCAGCTTGAGTGGTAGGCACAGTCTGAGCATACCTTGTAAACTGCATTCCCTTGTCAATGTAGTCATCAAAGTATTACACATCCTTAGGACAGAGACAGTTGGCCTGGCAGTGGCAGCAGAGCCACATCAAGTAGATGGAGTGCCTCAATACCAAAATAATTAAAAGAAAGGGAGTTTATTTTTTGGTTGTTTCCTAAGATTGATCTCAAATTTCCTATTTACCCATTCGGAGAAGAGGTCGATCTTTATAACAATTTCTCTAATAAACACCTGTTTTCAAAGTTTTTGCTATTTTTAGGGGGTTAGTTTTGTCTATTCGATTAAAAAAAAAAGGTATTTTAACAGAAAAGCTCATAAATATTTTTTTTCTTATTTTAAGTACTTTCTAAATATTCCTAGTGGTTGCTTTACAAGTAGCTATATTGACAACCAAGATCAAAGGAACAGTGTAGGCTAGATTCCTGACCAATAATATAATTTATAGTGTGTACTCACTACTCAGAAGTATCTAGTAATCCTTTCAATGAATTAAGCATATACAAAGAAAAATATGAGGCAGTTAACCACATATTGAGGTTCTATTTGGAAAGAATTATTACTACTGGCTTCCCTGTATACTTTTTTTTTTTTTTTAATCATAAGTACCATTTTTGGTGTAATATGATATTCAGTGTTGGCTATACATGTGTGGTATGTATGTGTGGTATGCATACTTAACCACAAAATAATGACATTAAAAAAATACAAACCACATTTATTGTATGAGATCAGTGCTCTTTTCCCCCCCTGTGATATCTGAGCACTACGAGCAAATCATAAATTCATCTTTTTTTTTTTAGTTTTAAAGGACAATATATGGCAATGTATGTGAATATTTCCTACATACTGTAGGAAAATGTACCAGAATCATGTAGCAGATTCCTATTGTCCCAATACATTCACTTCATAGCTATGCTAAGTTAGATTCAGTATAAAATATGTGAATGTTTTTCTCTGGGTTTTTTTCCCTGGGTTTTTTTTTCCCTGACTCAAAATGCTAACTGCCTCATTTAAAGACTCTGCTCTTTTCATGATCTGTCGTTTCAAGCTCTAATCAGCCACAGTCATTAAAAATCTCACAGCACTTCCTGCGAAAGTAATCAACATGATTTGTTAAGTGCTGACACTGGACTCATCTTCATACCAGACACAAACAAAAATAAGAGCAATTTCCAGATTAGGTCTATATGTTCCTATAATTTCCTGTGTTTTATAAATACTTGCCAAATTAAATGCAGTCTTAAATTGTAAAGAAGATATTTCAGAAGAAATTGGAAGAAATTGATTTTAGTGTTAAATAAAGGTATTCTTTCATATGTCAATTACTCAACACATTGTGACTTGCTTGTGTGAAAAGATCATAAGATTTTTGTCTTTTTATTCACCAGGGTATAATAAATAAATATTTCATTAATTTCAATCTCTGAATTTTAAGATACTGTACAGTTTTATTTTGATGATTTCTTTCCTTGTCATTCCAAAGATAAAGATATGATACCTGGGCACTCACTACAAATTCCTTGACTGGATTCATAGGATGTAAAGTTCCGAGTCCTTTAAATGTGTGTTCTGTATAATGAGTTCTATTTACTCTGTGTCTTTCCATTATATCTTTTACCTTTTCTTACTATGCTCCCTACATTTTCTAGTAATTAACACATAGCTTTAATAATTTTTTCAATGATCATGCCAATTACATTAATTTGGTTCTGTTTTTCTAGAAACTGTGCAGCAGTTTTAATTTATTTTATGGTATGTCTTACACTTAAAACCTTGAGATTTTTTTTTACCATGGATAATTTCTAAATGGGGTAAGAATTCCTTTATATTTATTAATTATAAGATATACAGTCTACATCTTTGGCCTATATAATCCAGTTAATGGAAACCTTTCTACCACACTTGATTAGCAGACTCTATTCTCTATCTTACTGGTGGAGAAACAACAGGCAGCAGCTGAGAAATTTGTGCTAAGAAATGTGCAGTAACAAGTGAGTGCCAGAAATAACCTAATATTCAGCAATACTTAATTAGGTAAATTATTTTTTTACTCAGTGGTTTATTCTTTCTCCTACAAAATCAATTAAAGGTTTGAACCTAGTAGAAATCAGTACTCTGAATACTCTGTAAAAACACAAATCATTAAATAAGACTTAGATAGAAGCCCCAAGGCTCAAACTCTTCTTGATTTTAGACTGCATTTCTGTCTGCTATTTCTAACATTATTTCCATACTGCCTTAAGTAGTCAATTGATTTAAAAAAACCTCCAAACTAACAAAAAACACCTATGAATCCTGAAATATGAATAATCTCTTTACATCAGTGTGACTTCTCTGATCATTAATTATTTAGTAATTAGCCTTTTTAAGTTTAGAGCATTCATGGCGTACACAGAGGCACATCTGCACCAAGATGAGTAGACAGCATCTTTTACTTAGCCAGTTCTTTAATCAAATATTTAGGCTGTTATATTAAATAACTGTGACTGACATTTGAGAGACGCCTGATGTCCTGATTAAAAAAAACCAAAACAAAACAAAACAAAAAAACCCCTGAAAAAAACCCTGAAGATTTTTTGAATCCTAAATACAGGGGTTGGTTTTGAATCCTAAATATAGTGATTGCTAAGCACCCTAGATTGGATCATTCCTTCTAAAACGAACAGGGGATTTAATGTAAAAGGCCAGGCATTAGTCAGAGGAGTTTATAATGTCTCGAAGAAAGATACAGGCTTGTGTTCAGACAAATGGGTCTCCATATTCCTCAGGGATCCATACAGTTATCTATACATAGGTACCAAGTACTGCTGTGTGAAATGTAGCTCACAATTTCTGAGACATCTTCAAAGGGTCTGCATATTTAATAAGGGACCTCAGAGGGTGATTACGCTTTTGAAGTAGCAAGTAAATGGCATCTCAAATGGTATTAGATACTTTAGTGTGGGATGCTGTACTGCTGCGTTGAATGAATGTGTCTTATGAATGTGTCTTATGAATGTGTCTTATGAATGCTGGGTCCTACCTTTCTGGCTCTATGCAATCAAGGTCCTAGGCCATCAAACTGTATGGTGTGGCTGTGGGTAAGAACCATGTCCCTGAGTTCCATTTTCTCCATGTCTAGCAATGAAGACGGATTTTTTCAGCTGCATTTTTCTGAGAATCTTCAGTTCCACCTAAGTCCTAAATAGTAATTTACATACTTGGCTGGATCTAGTCTTTAATCAGTATTTGACACATGACATTACTGTTATTTTAACAGATTTACAAAATCAACTACTTTCCTGTATGATTATTAGGTATGTTTGGCCTATATTCAAGGTTTTTTACCTTCTAAGTTTTTCTTATGAATAGATAAAAATGATTGCATGAATTTTCAGGTGTGACTTCTTCTCAGGAATATTTGCACATTTTTCATGTTATCATATGTGTAACTTCAGCTATTTATTTATTTCTATCTTAAGTTCAGAAATGCAGACCATTTGAAAGATAATCCTTTCTTTTTTTTTTTTTTTTATAAAAAAGTAGCTATAAATGTTGCCCAAATATATTATAGTAATAGTGGACATTATTTTCTCTTGAAATTAAATATCAAGTTTTAGGCGTTTGAATTTATTTCTTAATAATATTTTCCTTGTTGTTGATTAAAAGACATTTTCAAAGGTCTGTTTCTTACTAACATTTCTCTAGATTCAATGGATTTGCTTCCATATTTCTAAAATTAGTTCCTGTATCTAAGAAAAAAGTAATAAGGTGGGTTTTGTGTCTACTCTAAATCTCTGCTTCAGTGGCCTTGATGAATCTTTGCAACATTAACATTCAATGTCTTCAGATACACACATTTTTTTATAACTTTCTTTATCCTCATGCAAATTGTCCCTGCATGGTTTCTTCCTCTCTCAGGGAACGTTATGTCTTGGCCCATATTCTGAGATATATATTGTTTCTATGCTCAGAGGTCTTCAAGACCTAGATAAATGAAGCCCTAGTAACTAGTGTGACTTCCCAGCTGACGTTGTTTAAAGCAGAGGTTGATCTAGAGACTTCCAGAGATCCCTTTTAACCTGAAGTACCCAATGTTCCAGTGAGTAAGTCAGTGGTCTTGGAAATTGTCTAGTTCTTTTATCAGTAACTTGTCCTTATAGCACATTAAAGATATAGCCTCCTTTACTGAACTCATGATTCATGAAACATTTCTTATAGTTTTGCATTTCACTTTAAATGACCACAAGAAGAAGATTCATCTGATCCATATTATTTTCCTTATTACATCAGGTCCTATATATTGTACATCGCTTATTTTCTTAAATGGTATTATTCAGTTTTGTAAAATAGGTTTATACTTTTTTCATATTTATTAATCAGAATTTTCAGGGGTTAAACATGACCAAGCAGTTGCATGGGTCTTCTCTACTGTTTCCTCCCTTTGTTAATATTGACCATAAATTTTTTCAGAATTTTACAGACTGAAATTTATCATCCCCAAGTATTCCCCTGATTATTAAATTTAACAATAGTAGATAGAGTTGTTGCATAATACATATATAATATAGGTATTATGCCCCTGAATTCATGTTCATGCAAGTCATTCAGCTTAACAGTTTTTTCTTATATATTAGAGATTAAGTCAAGATCTGCTCCAAATTTTGTCCTGAATATGTTCCAGATGCTGAGCATCAGTTCCACTTTTGCAATTTTGTTAACTCCCTTGAATATTTCCACTTCGACCAGGATAATAATTTATATTGTGTAGATATAAAGAGAAAGAAGGTAATCAGATTGCACATTAACACACTTGGAGGAAAGACCTTGTCATTGTCTTTGAAGCCACCAATTCCTGTTTAGTTGCAAACTGTGATGGTTCCATGGACAACTGGGAGGACCCCTGAGCGCTTTTACAAACAGAAGCCAAGAAATGGGCTGCAGTCATGAAAGTTTCGTTCTTCTTCCCATGTTGCTGTGGGAAGGAACAAGACTCCACAGTTTTCTTTAGACTGACATATCACAAAGTGATGTGGTAATATTTGATAAAGCTGAATAATATATATTTAGATGAAAACATAGTTCTCACTGGAATAAGAAGAAATTATGTTTTGTGCTCAATTAATTTTACATCAGGCAGTACTAGAAGTAAAATGTGATATTAGATTTCATTTTTACTTTTGTTTGGCTACTAAGGCAAACATCTCCATTTACATTACTGCATGCATTTTACTTTAGCCTTTGCCCTTTTCCTATTCCTTTATTTATTTTACATTTTCAGCTTGTCTTGGTAATTAAACTTCATACACTTGCTATAAAAGTAAGAAAGGATAAACTCTAAACATATTCATTGGTTTCCCTTAGGAAAATAAAAAAAGGAAAAAAGTAACTTTATCTGTCACATCAGATGCTTTAAAGAAGCCTAGACATTTTATAATTCCCATGCACCCTTAATCTACTTTGTGCATATTACACACTTAGACTTTTCTAAATTTATTGTAATTAGACCTATGTATTACAAAGAAACTGCTCATATTGCTCCCACCTAATCTCTAATTTATATGCAGAAGAGCAAAGCTAAATAGTTTAGGATTTTCATATTTAATACTCTTTTTACCTAATCAAATTACACAGCTTAGTAGCTTCCTTCCTGTGGTTTGCATTTCTATTTTTTTTTTTTTTTTTAATAAATCAACGTAGTCTTAGGCAGGCATTAATGCTACTTCTGTAACCTTTCTCTTTTCACTGAGTGCTCTCTGGGGACACAATAAATTATCACTCACAAATAAATGTTGCATGAATAGCCCCTTATAAGTAATGAGTTTATAGTTGAAGAACAAGTGAATCCAAATTTTGTTTAAATGAAATTGCACGCCCTTTGTGGTTTTCCTCCATTTTTTTTTTTCTCAAAAGAGTATTAAAATTTTGATTCCACAGGTAGTGGGAGATGTGTCTAAGTAAAACTGGATTAACCTAGTGAACTGCTTCACTGAATCAAGGCTTTGTCACCAGAACTGGTACTGATGGTCCAAGAGGCTGATTTAAATTTTGGTTTTCTCAACACTGCAATATCATTTAAACAAAGTATCACACTTCAACAACTCACATTAATATTTAGTAAAAGGCATAATTTCTTGCTGTTAGGTTTCAATAGCTACTGACATGAATTCTCAAAACTACAGCTTATCTCTTTTCTTTATCTTAGACTATTACCCTCAGCAACATATGGTGCGGTGTCTGTACAGAGAACTATAAGTCTGAAAACAAATAAATAAGCCCAAGGTAATAATTACTTAATTAATTTTTTGCTTTAAAAATTTGTATTGGTTTGTCATTTGGCTTCAGATATTTGGCGCTCCCTGATCAGACTGAACTATTCGTTTATTTTTCTTTTTCTTCTGAAAATACTAACAAAATTCATACTGTGTTTAGGAATGTTTTTCTTCTCAAATTAATGGTCAAATTTTATAGGCAAGATGACTGAGTTCCTCATCTATATTTTTTTCAGAGAGAGAATTTTACGAAGACCATTATCAAGTCATCATCTATCATCTTTCCTGTATGTATAACTTGATATTTTCAGTGTTAGATTTGGGCTCCTTTCTTTCCTCACTGTTTATGTTTATTGTCTTCAGAAAGATAACTATTTACACAACATTAACTTTGTGGAAAATGGTTCAAGACAGTAGAATTTGAAGGGTTAAGTAAGAACACAGTAGAGAATGAAAGCTTGCCTGTCAGAACGCATATGAAGAAACAAGGAAACAAGAGCATGATTTTAGTTTGTAGTTTCATATTGAACACATTTTTAATTATTGTTCCAATGAAAAAACAGCTAAATAAATGAAGGAACAAGAGAGACAAAGCTTTATTAACTATCTGCAAGGAAGTCAGGACTGATGTTGAGTTTGAGAGGGGTAGGGGGAAAGTGTTTTTAGATTTCTTCTAATACCTAATTAATGTTTCTGTGTTTGATTGACAGTAAATTAATTATTTTCCCCAGGTCAAGTCAACTTTGCCCATGACTGTAATCAGAGTGTGATCTCCTCTTTATCTCAACCCGTGAGCTTTTTGTCATATTTTTCTCCCCTGTCCTGCTGAGCAGCGGGAATGATAAAGCACCTTAGTGGGCACCTGTCGCTCAGCCAGGGTCATATCACCATGCTTACAGATGAAAGAAACCTTGGAGGAGTCGTTGATTCACCAACTTTGTGGGATGCAGTTCAGAGGGAGCTCATCAAGATGGAGAACTATGTAGACAGGAATCTCACAAAATTAACCAGAGATAAGGAAGATTTTCATAGTGGCAGAAATAATCCCATTTACTAACTCATGATGAGTAATAAATCAGTTAAAAAGCAGCTTTACACTGATACAAGGATATGGAACTCCTTGTGGACTGTATGTTGACCAGCATCCAGGGAACACGCTGCCATGCTGCCCCAAAGATCAGCAGCCTCCTGGGCTACATTAAGAGGATTGTTGCCAGCAGGGAGATGATCCTTGCTCTTTTCTCTTTCCGGAAGAGGCCTTATTGGGACTACTAGGTCTAAATTTAGGTTCCACTGTACAAGAAGGACATGGACACATTGAATTATGACCATGTCCAGGAAAGGTCATGGTTACTCACAGGGAGATGATTAAGTTTCTGGAGCATCTTTCATAGGAGGAGATGCTAAGTGAGGTAGAACTCATCTTAGAGAAGAAAAGGGTCAGTGACATCTTTTTCATATGCATTAATACTTGATAGAAAAAGAATAAAGAAGTCAGACACACTCTTTTCAGTGATGTCCAGTGACAGGACAAGAGACAATGGGCCCAAATTAAAACACATGAATTTTCAGATGGACCCAAGGAAACACTTTTTTGAGTGTGCAAGTGGTTGCATACTAGAAGAGGTTTCCTGGAGAAATTGTGGAGTTTCCATCTGACAAGATACTGGAAACATGACTGCAAAGTACCACAAATAACCAACTCTAGTAAAGAGGGGTTTTGGATTAGTGTTACTGCTGTTGCCAGGGCTGAGGCAGCAGAGTTCAATATTTCAGTTTAGTGTTCATTAGACATTCATCAGTCTTTAACCAACTTCATCCCAATTAACATATTAATTTCATAATTACAGCATGGTCTTATTTCCATGTTAATGGGATAGTGGGACTGAGACTTACAATTTTTCATATTAGTTTTATTATTTGGATAATTTGTACCAGATGGACAAACATTTACTTATAAAAAAAAGGGTTTATTGGCTTTTAGCCAATATATGTTTTCAAATAAATTTACTTAAAATATGCAACTCCTTCAGGTCTGGATTGATGAACATGAAGTACAAATCATGATCTGCACATTTTTTAGGACAGATTCAGATTTTAAATCTGAATAAAATAAAAAATAAAAATTAAATCTGAATAAAAATAAAAAATCTTTAATTTTTAGGTTTGCAGAAATTTTCATATACTTGTGGTTGATGTCAGCATCTCATCAAAATAGAGGAAAACATAAGTATGTTTTAATATATATGACTAGAAAGGTTTAATTTATCATAAAAGATAAGATATGAAACTGAATTTAAAAGGAAAAATATGTACTGCTTTCATAAAAATGTCAGCAAATGCATGGTGAAGAACCTTTGGAACATCAAGCTAATTGAAATAGCTGAATTTGCAGGAAAACAACTTTAATAGCAATGAAAAATCACAAAAGGAGAAAGTGAACATAAATTGTAAGCAATGTATGTTTTTTATCTGAAAGATTTGTCCAGCCTTGTTAGGATGGCATCTAACATGAGTATGAAGGTCACAAAAAAGAAGGCAGGAAAATTATTATTCCTTCACAGTAATCAAAGTAAAGTGCATCTTTTTTGTGAAATGTTTTTATTTTAATAATCACTGTTGGAACTCTATTCTGCTTTCTACATTCCTCTTCACTAGTATAAAAGGGAAGAAAGTCTTAGGACTCTTATTTGAAAAAAAATTCTATTGATTGCCTGTATATTTCTAGTTACTTTCAATGCGTCCCTAATTTTTTAATATATATAGCATTTTATCTTCTACAGGCAACTCCTGATTTTTTTAGTTAAAATGGAGGGACAAAGACAGAAAGATACAACACTTGTAAAGCCAAAAGGATTTGGTATGTAAATTCTGAACCAAATATATAAGGCATTCCCTTTTATGAACATTGTCTAGCCTGAAGAACAAGACCTGAGAAGAAAAACATTGAATTTGTGCCATTAAATTCTTTCACTTCCACAAATTCTGGAACCTGGTTAATTCGCCGCCTTGGTGATGTACCATTGGGCAGTATGGAGTTCTGGACATGTGGTGTGAATACCTAATCACTAAAACTCAATAAAATACCTAGGAATCATTGAAAATGTGTATTAACGCAAATTTTAAGAAATTTTGTATTCTCCAAAGCTTGTATAATTCTCCCTCCTGCCAAGAGATGTTATGTGTTTCTACAAAATTTTTAAGTGCTTTATCACAGCCACAAGAGCACTTATCAGAGAGAAATATGGAATATTTCATATTAGAACCATAGAACAATTTCTTTTGGGATGGATGTCCAGAGAATACTTACTTCAAATCCTGCTCATAATAGACCCAGTTGGCTGAGGTTTTGTCCAATCAAGTCTTGATTACTTCCAAGGGCAGACATAGAACCAATTCCCTGGGTAACTTGTTCTAGTTTTTGATGATGTTCATAATATTTTTCCCTATTTTAATCAGAATTTACGTTTATTTTATGTCTCTTCACCTACTGTCAAATCTTGCTCCATCTTTTTTATGCCATTCTGTCATCACGGCACATAATGTACTTAATATTTAGAATTTATATCATTTATATTGTTAAGTAGCTGTACAAGGAAAGATGAAATTGATGCCATAGGATTTTCACTGACAGCTGTGGCTCAAGGTGTCACAGACCTCTGCTTTGGCTGCATTTGCTGTGACCAAAACCAGCATCCCTGAGCCATTCTGTTACTGTCTCAACTATTAAGTCTCTGATAGGCACTGGTAGTGTGTATTTGTCTGGTATACTTTGTTATGTTGCTGTTAACATGTCACAAAATATTTAGGAATTTCAGCTCTGCGCAGTTATTGCCAGTGACAGTTCAGGTCTTTCTACCTTTCCACTGATTCTTGTCACATTATTGTCATCTATTGCATGAATGCAGCCCATTTCTGCCCTTCTTCACTGACTGGCCACAACCTGTGTCTCGTGTGCCTTTAACATCTGAAGTGCACATAGGTTATGTTGCTCTTTTTATTATGCTCTGCATGCTCAGAGAATAGAAGGACCTTAGGGATTAATGGGGTTACTTTGTAGTATTTTTATGTCAGTTCTGTCTCATGCTTCCCTTGATGGCTGTACATCACCTCCATATGTTCAACTGTAGATTTTCTTACTGATTTTATCTCAGTACAAAACAATTTTTTTTCCTTTTTAATTTTTTTTAGTTTTTTCCCCTGTTTAGTATATTCTTCAGGACAATTTTATGCAATGTATTAAATAAAGAGACTACAGATTTAAAAACTGGTCACCCAAACAGTAAATTCATGCTCTACCCAGGGAACCATTCTTCTATTAAACTGTCTCCTTCTCTTCTGCATTGTACAAAACTATGCTGTTTTACTGCTGTGCACTTCATGGCCAGTATATAAAAGTACTTCCTTAGTCATTTTCAGGTTCCAAATTTGTCCACCAAAAGCAGCAGAACGAGTCACTTTGTATAGTATCAGGGGCCTCATATCCAGTATTTGTTACTGTTGATCAACTGTTGATACACCACATACAGTTTGAATTCATAAATCTGAAATTAAATAAGAAAAGCAAAACATACTTATGAACTATTCAAGCCTAACATATAATTTCTGACTCTTAATAGAAATAAAATTTTGGAAGGCTTCTGCTTTATATTTATTGACAGTGAAGTTATTTGAAGTTTTTCAGTCATATAATGAATTCTTAATTTGCCAGAATTATCAGTTAATCACCTGTTTCTGAACCCTTCTTTCTATCATGTAGAAACTGTATTACATAAAAAACCAAAAAGAATTCCCATATTTTTTCAAAGCTAGAGTATAGGGAAGAGCCTTATAGAGAAAGTTACAGAAGTATCTGGACAACAGATGAGTCTATGTGTAGAAATCATGAGGATCTCTGGGTACACAGGATGATTTAATGGACTTTTTTTCATACTAAAAGAATAGTCCTTTAACAATTCCTGTGAAGTGAAGGAACTCTGCATGGAGAGGTGAAACAGAAAAATAAGATCTGTCAAGCCATATTTTTTTGTCAAGAGGCATGTTAGACAATGACACCTGAGTCTAAGTACTGTCAGTTTACATAAGCCTGATGCTGGATGGCTCAAAAAACTGTTCAACTGCTGAAGGCAGAGCTGCATTTGCAGACTCTATCCATTCATCTGTCAGAAAAAAAACCCAAAACATTTCTTTAAATAAAACAAACAAAACAACTCTTGGTAGAAGGGAATCAAGCAAATGATTGATCTCACAAAATCAGCAAGACTTCTGGGTGGTTTTTTTTTGTTTTCTTTTAACTGTGCAACCCGGCTTTTATGACGCCACAGTAGTCTCAGAGTTCTTTCAGCCATTCTTCCACTGGCCATTTAACTCCTGATCTCAGCTGACACATATTTACTTTATTGTACTTGTGTGTATGGATCATATGTGGACTAAAAACCTGGAAATTCTAAGCTGTCAGTGTAATCAGTAGACACCTGGTCAATGTAGCTAGAGGGGTCTGGAGAGCTATTTAGCTCACTGATAATTCATGTTTTGACAACATTTAAAATTGGTGGGTCCCTTCTTACTCAGATTATTCTGTGATTCTCTGATACTCAAAACTTTCCGATTTGGAGCTGTATTTCAACCATGGTATGATCAGACCACACTTTCTCTTTCCCTATCATTGACCAGTGAGGTCATAGGCAACAATAGTATTATTTAAACTGAAATGAAGTCATTACATCAGTCCCATCATATTGCTTACATTCCTTTAGAAATATACACCTAAAAAACTTGCTCCTTCCCCTGCTGCTCCGGGTTACTGATGTTTATGTCTTCAAATTTATTTTTATTCTATTATTTTAGGCTTGGAATCTCAAATATGCATGAACCATCTTCAAATTTCTCTCAGCTTTGAGTTCAGTTTAGGGGCTTTTCTGGCTGAGAGAAGAAAAAATATACATAAATCACACCCAGGATATTCAGTTAAGAATTTCTCTCTGCATTTGTACGATAACTAGTGACAAATCTATCATGCAGGTATGATTTACAGAGCACAGTAGCACCTTTCTTGGAACTCCTGGAAAAAAGAGTTTCTTAAAGGAAGAGAGATGTGACTATATAAGAAAAAAAAAAATCAGTATTTTGCTAACCTAACAGTGCCCAATAATTTTTTGGGCCTTATGTTCCTTATACTTGATATTTACAATTTATCAATTATATAACTCTCTTCTTTTACCACTGCAGTTTGGGACTATGATTTTATACCTTTTTAAACAGTCTTTTTTCTTAAAATTTCTTTCTGTAATTCAGAAAGACTTCTAATTCTCAAGGTTTTTTTATTCCCTTACAATTCCTTTTAGTCCTCAGATACTTACTCTGTAATAGTATCAGATTCTTTCATATTATGTCTTCACAGATAACTTCCTGGGATACCCAAACAATTTGTTATATTTACTAAGAATATTATGTTAATTACTGTATAAGTTAATAAGTTAGTTGGTTAAGTGATATAAATAAATTGGATTATACAAATAGGAGTGATGTGAAAAACTGGGCACAATTCCCAGCTGAAGCCCAGTCACCAGTGGTACATCCCAGGGCTCAAAAATGGATCAGGAGAGCAAAGTTCAGAGATTATATAATTGTGAGAGGAGAAGTTGATACAACAGATGGATATGTCACTATTCAAACAAAACTCAACAAAATAGAGAATTGGATGGATACAAACCTCATGAAGGGATTGTACCAAGCCCTGTACCAAGTTCACCCTGGAGCCTAACTGGCTGGAAATTAGCTGTACAGAGGAGACCTGATGATCCTGTTGGATAGCAAGCTGACCGGGATCCAGCAAAATCCCACACTGCCAAGATAAACAGTCTTGTTGGCTCCATCAGTAGGAATGTTGACAGCAGGGAGATGATACAGTTTTAGGTTCCGCAGGATAACAGGGATTAGATTGGATTATATCCATAACAGGGATATGGACACAGTGGAGAGCAAGTGCAGCATGTGAAGATAGTTGAGGGTCTGGAGCACCTTTCATATGAGGGGACGCTGATGAGGTGGAATAGCCCAGCCTAGATAAGACAAGTCTCAGTGGGATCTTATTCATATGCATTAATACTTGATGGGAGATACTACTTCATAAAACTAGGGGTTTTTATTTAATAAAATAATATGGAAACCATTTATTCATGGTTCCATCTGTGTAAATCTACACACACTATTGTTATAAAAAAAACGTTGAGCTCTGGGAAAGCTATTTATTTTAAACTTCTGTGGCTTTAAGATCCAGTGTGTTGTACTGCTGTTCTAACTTATTCCTGCTACTTTGTCTTTGGTCAGTTAAATTAATACAAGACAGTTCACTAAGACAAGGAACCACTTAGAAAGAAGACACAAATGCAACCACAGAGTTTAGTACAGGATCAAAATTTTTTATTGTAGCTTCTCACAGTAACATACATATTCCTGCAGTTTTTTTAATCATCTGCTTAGACTAAACTATGGCTAGCATCCCTCTTCTCCCTTAGTGAGACTTAATAACCCACAGTGTATGTGAATAGGTACATAGAGCTTGCTTTCCATGGATTTTGTTAGCAAGAAGTCACAGGAAGGTATTTTGTTTCTCTAAGAAAATAAATGAGTAAAACAAAAACAGGAAAATAGCAGACAATTCCAGTAACACCACATAAAGGAAACTCCAAGCTGTTATCATTGATTTTGATTTTTTCATGCAGAGCCATCCTGTAGCAATACCACCATATGGCATCTGAACATAATTCTTTGGTCATAAGCAATGACTGGTACCCAAGAAAACTATTACAATGAAAGAAAGGAGAATCATCCTCACTCAGAAAGAGTGGAGAAAGGTTAATCACTAAGTCTACCTTTTGCTCTCTAGTGACAGAAGCACCTTTTAGAAAGCGTACTGCAAACAGAGACAAAAGCTAAAAAATTGTACCAAGGTGTAAAAGCAGATATTTGAGGAAATTGGATTACCTTCTTGTAAATAGCAACATTACTGTTAAAATTCTGGAAATGTAGAAAGAAATATTTTTATCACTCAAATCTCTTATTCTTATTTAGTGGGGGATAGAGAATGACTTTGTAACAGCACAGAATAATATACCCTAATTTTCAGCTGAAATTATTTACTGAATTTTTTTCTAATTTACATATAATGTAAATACTTTTCTACAATGAAATCAACCTATAGAATGAAAAGAATATATTATAGAATGAAAGACATTTTTATGTTATAGTGTTGGGTTTGAAAAACATCAGATAAAAAAAGTTACATAAGAAATTTGACATAGTCACTGAAAGCCTAATACCAGTTAAGACAGACTTAGAAACTGAGTTCCGGATACAACTTCAGAAAAATCTATGTTTTATCTCTAAACCTATTCTGCTGCCTTGTGACTTATTTTTTCTGATGATATTATCCAGGACACAGGAAGTTATTTTACTGAACATGCAGCTTTTCCTCTACTGACTCCCTGAAAGCTTTCTAGATAATCTGGGCTTGAACTCTGTTTATGACAGATATTAGACATTATGAGGGATAATACTTCTGCTTTTAAGAAAGAATCTTCAATTTAGGGCTGCATTACAGGGTTGTTCTTTGTGCAAGTGAGGCTATAGTACACCTATTTCTTAATAAGAAAATAACTTTCTACTGTAAGGCAAAACCTTAGTATTTAATTAAAAACACAATATTCAAGGAAGAAAAAATAGGTATCTCAATAGCTTAAACTAATGAAACACTTGCAGCACTTTTGAGTTTTCACACTCACATAATTTTTACATTTTGTTCATCTCTTTCTTTTACTCACAGGAGTTCAGCTAATTTTGATCAAACACATGATGGTACAGAGTGTGACTTATGAAAAAGAACATCCCTTAAGGAAAAACCCCCAAACATTATGTAGAATATTTATGCTTACATCTACTCACAAGGGCATTCCCAAGCTAATTCTCATTTGTAAAGCATATGAAATATGATATCTTGCTATAATACAGGCATCTGTTTTAGTGACTTCTTGCACATTCTCTTGAACGTGTGGTAGAAAGTAGCATGGGTTCTCATCCCATTATAAACTACATATCCTTTTTCTAAGGTCACAAATGTGTTCATGAATACTGATCTGACTTACTATGATTCTGCTTGATGAAGACACACAAGTTTTGTTAACGAAAGAAAGTTGTTGAACTTAAAAAGCTGTATAGCAGATAAGTGTTTTCCTGATTTAGATAGGAAAAGTCACTTGAAATATCAAGCTTTTAACAAACCATGCAACTTGTCATCCCTAAAATATATGCCTTTATCCTCAAGATGTTTCCCTCTTAACTCAGGCTGAAGTCCCATGTGAAATAAAATATGGGCCTTATCTTGGGTTCCAGCTCTCAGATTCTGTGTTCTGAATCCTAACTTCATCTTTCATAGTCACTGCTTATAGTTGTGAAAATAATTTAACACCATGAATGAATAAAATTTGGCTCAATTTTAGATGTATAGAAATTATAGGTCTACCTTTGCTTTATAGTCCCTGAGAGATTTATTGCCAATTGACTTATATTTTTTAAATGAGAGGTGGTTCTGTGGAGGTTCTTATTTCTCTTGACTACAAAAAGTCAAGAGTGACTGGATCTGCACATTTGACTTTTAGATTTCTGAAGAAAATTTGTGGGGTTTTTGTCAGTGAGATTATGGTTTCCATTAGACAGTCTGACTTTTTCAGAACTTCCTCTCAAATGTAATGCTTATTTTAATAGAATTATCTGTGATTTAATTTCCTGTTGAGTAGTTTATTGACTTTTACAGGTCATGTGAACAGGCTCAAAACAGGAAGCTTTATAAATATTTTGCAAAATACCAAGATGCAAGTGGGGAAAAATACTAAACAAAAAACCCAAACAAACACAACAAATTTCATTTCTACCTGCAAATACTGCAAAACAGAAGGACCTTAATGGCAGATAATAGTCAAAGGGAAATTACAGCCTCGTCTTCTGATCCCCAGAGCAAACAAAAGCCATAAGAGGAGTACAACTGTCTAAATATTGGATTTATCTTCCTTCAAGGAATAAAAATGAAAACAGACATTTGTTGAATACAAGTAACAGTCTTTCTTATGAATGTCTGCCCATTATCATGAAGATAAACACTGAATCAAAATCATTATTTGTTCCTAGATCCTGCCATTTAGAAAATGACATGAAATATGCTAACCAATTAAAAAGAAGTAATCTAAGAACACTTCAAGATAACCTTAGGCAACAAAATATCACAGTTTTAGATTAAAAGGGCTTAGCATTTTCAGTTTTGATTACAGAAGTTTTAGAGCACATTTCATTTCTAGAACTCCTAGGGAGATAACTTACTCTCTATAATATGTCCCAGAATAGATGTGTCCTGAAGCCTTTCTAGTTGCAGAACTACCTTTCCTTATAATTCAATCTGTGCCTCACATGTGCTTGATTTAGCCTTCCCAGAAAGATCATGAGGCTCATGTCAGAAAAAGCAGTGTTATTTTCTGGTATTTTTCATCTGTTCTTTTGTCTTATTAACATCTTTAGATTTAGTAAAGTTTGAGTTAAGTTGCTATGTGTTTTGAGCCGATTCACAGTTAGCAAATAGATGATGCATTCAACAGCTGCAAGCATTTCTATAAAAAAGTGCAGTAAATTTTTGACAAGAACAGACCATGACTAATAACTTGATAAATTTGTGTTTTGTTATTAAAGCAACTTTACATTTCAGATATGTGTCTATTCTCACTATAATTCAAACATACCTTTGATGTTTTAAGTCTTCTAAAGTTAGTGTCGTGATACTATCTTCATCAAAGTATAGGAATAAATAGACAAACATTTAACCAAAGAATACTTACTGCTTCATGTTCTAACCATCTGTCTGTGTTGTGCCATCTGCCGATCTGCCACAGTTGGGATTCTTAGTAGCCTTAAAAGAAACAGAATTATTTTTAATACATTAATCCATTTTTTTGCTTTAAAATGGGCATACCAAAGTATTTGCATCAGAAAAGCTGGGATTTAGTATGATGCCAATGGAGAATATGAGAAAGACTTTAAAGAAACAGTTCTGTCCACTTAAGATTGGCATCAAATCATACAGCTGTTATTTCTTCTCCATTTGCTATGCAATAAAAAAATAAAAAAAAAAAACAAAAACAGATTAATACTATTGGTTAAAACACATTCATTCTATTTTTTGCATAAAATGTCGTCATTAAATATACATGTAAAAATATGTGGATTTATTACAGCTTCTTAAAACCTCTAATTTAATGATGGTCTCATAAATTTATATATTACATATTTTAAGAATTATCTGGTTTTTTACACTTATTTTGGATCTGGATAGGAAAAAATATAAATAGTATTTTGAATATTTTACCTTTACAACATGGTATTATTGATAAGATTAAAGTAGAAAACCTGCAACATCCCCACCTATAGAGTAATAAAACCAGCTGAATCTCATGATATTCTGGGAAAGAAAACCCATGCATCTAAGCAATCAGCATCTAAATTATGATGTGAGTTATATAAAGAACAACTGCAAAATATTTTTTTTAGCTTTTGAGCTTTGAGTGAGGTTTCTTAACTTTAAAAATTAGTACATTTTAAGAAAGACAAAGGAATTATAATGTCAAATATTCTGCTCCATTTGAAATTATACTTTGCTTGTTAAAGAGAAGTGAAAAGTGCTTTCAAGTGTACCATGCACAGACACAGATGCATTAATTATTTAGAGAGTAAACAAATAGATCTGTTTGTGTGTAAGCAGTAGCATAGTCAGGCTTTTTCTTCTTTGAGAACTGCTTATACAATTAACCACATATTCAGTTTCCTATGTTAGTGGAAATTATTGCTATTTTTGCAGATGAAGAAGAATAAGGAATGTGACATGTAAGGAGAATTAACTTCATTAGGCTGACAAAGTTAGTATGTACACCACAGTATCCCAAGTTCTTCTAATACACTGCTTCCTCTTTATCAAGAAAAGATGAACATAATAGTTTCTGCTCCTAGTTTGCAAAAAAAATTAAATTTGGGTTATAAATGTGTCTTGTTTTCAATTTCACCTAATTTTTAGTACATCACATATTGTGTAAATCAATGCTTACTTGTTCAATACAATAACCTAATACAATAAAATGAAATTCTGGGAGAAGGATAAAGTTGTAGGCAAGAAAGAATTTTGGGGAAATATTTTCATTATCTGCCTTAACATGATTGATTAGTTAATCTTAGTCACAGTCCAAGGCACAATGATGAGGGTACCCAGACCAGATATAAGAGTACATAGGTACCTCATTGTAAACAAGGAGTCCATTGATCATAACCTTGGAGGATATTTATTTTGACTAAAATATTTTTCTATATTACTTTTATATTTCATCTCAAAAGAAGAAAAAGGAAATAATATTAAACTCTCAAAATAGATAATATATACAGAACTTAATAAAGTAGTAACAGAAATAAACATACTAGGGGACTGATATAGTCAAATTGAAGAGCATAATTCAAAGGACTGACAAATTAACAGAGAATACCTCATCGATGTCTTTGTCATTATACTATTAAGAAAGAAAAAAACCCATTACAAGTCCTTAAAAAGCACCTAAAAGGTAATTTTAATCTTTGCATGGTGCAACCATAGTTTTATGCACATAGCAGTAATAAGTAATTATTTTGTGAAGAATGAGACATTAATGATTCTAACATAATGGTGCAATGTAGAGAAGTACAGGCCTGATATGAGAGCAGAGGCCTTGAAAAACGAAGGAAGCAGCATAAAGGACAATGAAAGCTATACCCATACATGTGTGGAAGGATAAGGCATAAGGTTGTCATGTGGTTGGCAGTGGAGATATAAACAACTAATCCATGGTCAGTTACAAAAATGCAAGCTTGGAAATGGACAAAACTGGCCTTAAGTGGAACAAGTAGAAAAAAGCCCATGGCACCATATTTAATAAAATCATATATAATGTTGAGATGTAGACCAATGAAAAATGAGAAAGAAGTAAAATATGTTAGGAAAGACTCTGAAAGACCCCAAATGGACACTGAAGTGAGGAAGAAAAAAACACTAATACAACCATCATGTTTCTTTTGGCAAAAGCTCCAAGTGCTGATGACTTCACAATACCCACTACCACCAAGTTAAACACTTATTTTATGACTTTGCAAGGCAGTGGAAAGGAAAGCATAACACTGGGAAAGAGGTAGAAAATAACAGGTATAACTAATAATTTTACCTGCAATTCTGTGCTTTCATTTTTTTTTTCTGACTAGATCTGAACTAATTGTTATGAGATTCTTCTGATTTCGGTAATATTACCAATTTTTTGGCTTTAGTTACACATAAGGAATGCTTCTCCTTTGCACATAAGTAAGGTTTTGTGCATAGGAGTTTAGAATATGATCATGATGATTTTTCCAGAAATAAATGGAACACTTGACATGACTGTATTCTGCCTAGTAGATCAATATTGTTTCTGAGATAGAAATTTCAAATATAAGTAGGAAAAATTATTTCATCACTTTGTAAGTGTTCATGAAACCAATTACCAATAAGTAGCCCGAGGCTTGCTGTGAGGAATCCTTTTCCTCACTGTGGCATCTGACAGTGCATCAAGTGTCATATCTCAAGGTTAAAACTGTGAAATGTGTTAGGAATGATGTACAGTAAATTGTTATTAGTCACCTTCTTTATAATAATAATCTTTTTTTTCTGTGTCTGGCTGAAATTAGAATGCTGCTCAACTTATCCACCACTGATGTTTAAAGAACTCTGCAATATCAAAAGAATAACCTCTATATAAATCATCAGTCGCAGAGAATTCCGTCTGAGTGTTTTGCATTTTAGCCACAGATGTATGTGGAAACCTGACATTGCTTCTGTACAAGTCAGTGGATATTTTAGCCCTATGTAAAATTGAAGTAGAATTAGGAATATGAGAGTATGTAAGCACAAAAAAATAAATACCATGATGATATTAGGATTTTATGATATGGTAGCTGATTGGTAGATATGTTCTGCTGCTGGGGTGTTTGTTTATTTCAATTAAAATGAACCACTACATGTCATGCAATTAATTCCTTCTTTATTATAATGTAGTTTTGCTGATATGTTTTACTAAGGAAAATACATAAAACCAAAAACAAAACAACCCCTAAACCTATGAACAATTTGACACTCAAGTGAATTTTCTCTCCTTTTATTTTTGAATGTTTTAAGAGAGTGTGTTACTGTCATAGACAAATGTTCCAGGTAGCAACTCAGTAAAAGCAGAGGACGCTGTGTTTTGCTGTGTTCTCATCATGCAGCCATAAGCCTGCCCACCAGAAATGTATATTCTCATCCTTTGCCTTTTCTGAAGACATTTACCTCAGACTTGTGCAGAGTAAGGTCATGCCTCATTTACACTTTAACACCTTAATAAAAAAATAGTAGAGGAGTATCACTGATCAAATACTTGAGAGTTCCTGGCACTTCTGATACATGGGACTATCAAAACCCTCCACCTGAAGAGACTGCAGCACTTGACTGTGCCATATGGTGTAAAAATACTATTGCAAAAAGTAACATATTGCCCATTAAGCTCATCAGATGAATCTCCATTACTTCCATATATACATATATACATCATTCTCACATTGTGCAAGACAAGTTGAAAAAAAAAAAAGTGTATTTCTGTAAGAAATATATTACATTTTCTTCTGTTGGATTCGGTACTGCACAGTAATAGGCTTTACAGACAAAGGGGAAGTTTTGACTTTCTAAAATTCATGCTAATGGTAGCCTTATCTTCACACCAGTACAAACAAACACTTGTTTCCAAGGTGTGTATAGAAGGAGGGCAAGTAAGGTAGAAATAACACTTGTCCTTTTCCTGTGTGCTGAATGTGCCACTACTGTGAACTACAAATGCAATGAGTTTTAGAAATGTCCCTTCCAAACTAACACAGAAAGTTGTTTGAGTGGGGACTGTTGCTGTTTTGGTTTTCCTTTGGGGCTTTGTCTATTTGTTTTGGTTTGGGCTTTTGTGTGGTTAGGGGTAGGGGTGGAGAGGGAGGAATATGTTGTTGAGGGTTTTTTGTTCGGTGTTTTTTTCCCTAAAGGCTCAAATCATGCTTTGAAATTTCATCTCCAAAGCTTTTTAGCTGGTGGAAATATTCCCTGCAGTGAGGACTACTGTAGAGGAACAGTTAATTTTGTTCCTAAAGTGTATTTGCCATTCACATATATTGTAGTGCCAGGCTTCTTGCTGGCATGTGCACAACTGCTGCCAATAAACCACTTTATTTAATAATACAAATAAATCACTCTTGTTAATGTTTGATTGGCTGTACATTAGAGAATGAACATCATTGTACTAAGAGACCTGATTCACCATAGGTTATCTTTTTGTTAGTAAGTATGGAATTATTGTTAAATGTTATAAAATCAAAATTGTAGCATTAGAAGAGGGGAGATGCCTCTGCAGATTTCAGGATAAAGAAAAGCAGCACAGACCATGAGTTGGTATTACAAGAGACCCATGTTAGCTGTTTTTTTAACATAAGAATGTGCCATTTTTGTTAACATTGCTTAAAAATATCTGATTCTATTATCATATGATTATCGTCAGAATAAGGTGTAAGTCCTTTTGATACATCTTGTGTTTTCTGAAATATGCATTAGAAGTGGCAAGCAGCAATGCGGAACTATCCCTGGAGAAACTGCCCTTAAAATATTTAACATTTCCTGGCAAGAATACCTCTGCTTTACCGTAGTATTGCCAGTCATTTCTGTACAATCCCATCCAAAATTTTCATGTATTCTTCATTTGCGGTCATGCTTCTTTTTTTAAGAAACAAATGACTCCAACTTTCTTACTGTCGATATAAAGTGATAAGTATATAAAAAGACTTTTTTTTCCTAATAAATGAGTTATATATGTTTGCAGCACCAGTTTATTTCTTTATAAAATCTGATATTCCATGACTCAATAATTTTTCTAGCAGTTCTTTAGATCAGAGGAGAAGGTACATGGTGATCAGTGATCAACAGTGGATATTGTAATTCTTTTGGGATTTTTTTCAATCTGATGAGCTGGTACAAGTTTAATTTTTAGTTAGTTTTAAAATTAATGGGAAAACATCTAAGAAAAGCAAAATATAAAAAGTTTATTTCCCTCTTTTATTTTTCATTTTATTTAGGCGAATCTGTTTTACTTAGAGGCCTATGTTTCTTTTAGCTGTGTTATCAAAACACATTCTTTCTTGTTTTCAATTTTTTTTCTAAGTTGCTGAAGAAAAAGTCTCCCAAAAGATCCAAAAGATTCTTCCAGCAGATACAAAGTTGTTCCAAGCCACATTCTTGCTTTGAGAAGAATATGTTCTAACAGAAGAAAATAATAACCTTAAAAAAAAAGAACAAATTTCAAAAGTACTTTTCTATCTCCTGATCTGTTTTTAATGATGTCCATAATGAGGCCTTCTGCACCTATTTTAGTGTGTTCCCAGCAACTTTAGTCCCATGATATTTATTATGGTTTACATTTTTTATATATGAACAATACTGTTATTCTGATCATTTATTTATGTTAAGCGGTGGCCATTACAGCAAAGTGTAACATCTGTGGTTTCATTTCTTGTGCAGAGGTAAAGTGATTACGGAATTATGAGCCTACCACACTCAGGGGTATTACAAAACATGAAATACAACAAAGTTCAGTAAGTTCTTCTAATTTTACAGGTATGTGATTATCTCACAGGAGCTACATCTTATAGTTACCAGATGTTTCACAATAACAGTAACTCTGGAGTTGCTTCATTGTTATAACAAGAAGATTTTACTGCAGAGAGAAAGGTTGGCATTTTCTCTGCTGGATGAAGATGAAATTGGCAATTTGGAACAGCGGTTTCAACTGAGCTATGTGGTTTACATTGATTAATCTATCATGCTAGAATATTAACCTACCAATTGGAGCTCCCTCCTAGTAGTTTTCTAATGTGTGCCATATGTCTGGAGCTTAATAAACATTTTCTTCAATTCCAACTACAACAAGGGCTATTTTACCAAAGAAAGAAACCTGACCTTTCTCCAAAACATCAGATATTTCGGATCTCAATTTTCTAAGCAAAGCTAGAAATATTTTCATGCAATGCCAAGACTCATCATCCAACTATAATTGCAGTGACTCAGATGTTATGGATTCTGACACTGTACCTAAATAAAGCAGCAGTTCATAAGAGAAGAAATCCTGTTACATTTATAAAGGAAGTTGTTCAGAGACAGCTTCTGAAAGTATTACTCACTTTGGATGAAATCTTCTGGTATGTAAGTCCTTTCAGTTGATGCTATCTAGGATACCTTTCCTACGTATAGGAAAGGATGGAATATTTATGGAAAGTCACCCAGAAGGATGTCTTAAACACAGACAGTTAAACATACACAGTTAGAGTGGCTAACAGACAGAGAGATGCTACTAGATGCATGCTACTCTTCAGAGGCAAACCTATCAGTTCCTCTCTACAGGAATTTTGCAGTTTTGCTCTACATGAACTGTAAAATCAAAGAAAAACTGTTTGTTTACATGGGCAGCCTCTGAATGGTAACAAGGAGGGTATTTCTGTGGCAGGATTGTCTTTAGATGAAATGTGGAATAAGTACTTCAGAGAAAAGGTTGATGATAGATAGCCATTTTTTTTATTTTTATGGTAAGCCTCTGACATTATGTCAAATACCAAAAAATGGGAAGGGGTAGTGTTTTCTTGCTGCAATAAAATGACGTGTGTGTAAAAATTTCAGTCCAGTCATAAGAAAATGAAAGAAATACCTCAGCTGAAACTGAGAAGCATTTGCTCAATAAACTACAGGGAGATAGTAACAGGAGAACCAGGAATTAAAAAAAAATATTATTTATAATAACAGAAAGCAAGAATGTCAATTATAAATATTAATAGAATTAGTCTAGACTTTTCTAGCTAGCTTCCTAGACTGCCTTAATAAAATCTATGCTGTCTGAAGAGCAAGTCTCATGTTTTAATTATTCTGAAAAATACCTCAGTGTGTGATTAAAAGATTGAAATGTAAGCTGGATAGAGTTACTGTAAAATTTAGTATGTGATTTCTTTTGTCCATACTTTAATTAGCTATAGTTACTTGTTCTTTAATTGCTGTCTAAAATTCAATGTATTGAATTCGTTTCTAACCAATGAGTTTTAATGGTAATTTGTAATTTTTTTACCCCTTAGTTACTGACAGTAAAGTGGAACCTCATTTATGAACTATGGATTTCTTTATCCTGAAGAAAAATTTTTAACTCAAGATTGGGAACATTCTGCCTTTAAAAAAAAATAACCCAGCCTTAGTACATATTTCTAGCTGTTACTTCTTTTTGTAATTAGTGGAGAAAAATCAGGCATTTTTGGAGCAGTGTTCAGCCTGAGTAGTGTTCTAAATTAGAATATATGAACTGCCCGCTGTGGGTACCTATTTCGTTTCATTAATCTTGAAGATATCCACCTAAAGGTTCTAGACTAGCTCTAAATATCTAAGCTGTAGATACCTGAGTTTAGCAGGATTATTTACACCTAAAATATTCCACTATTTCTATATACAAGAATGGGGAATAACCGCCTCCTCTATATAGCTGTTTTCCTTACTCTATCATGGAAACTAGCTTGAAAATATCAACAGATTCATTATTTTCTTATTACCTAACAGAATCAGTTTCTATGTGTTAAATATACTATTGAACTTGATGCATCATTTTTATATCAGAAAAAAAAATGGCTGATTTTCAATACACAGCAAACTCTTATCTGAACCTTCATAGTTCACAGTACTGTCTACACAGAAGGAAGAGTTTTGTCTGTTGAATTATGGAGTCTGGCCAAGATACTTAAGATCCTGTCATAGATATGCCATTAACAGTTTTTTTCACGCTTTTCATACAGAGGCTTGAAGATGAAAACTCCTTGGAAAACTAAAAGTATAGTTTGACCAAACTTCTGCATAGGCATTCATAGTAAAGATAATATTCTGAGCAGTTGTCATGTATACTACAGTTTGCTAGATTTTCACCATTTCCTGGGTGAAACGGTTAATATCTGAAAAATCTTATCTTTTGTAAATCTGTGTATTTCCCTTGGAATTAGTGAAGACATGCTGACTTTAAAATGCTGGGGTTGGTCGCATCTTTTGGAAGACAGCTGTTTCTAGTATGAGGCTCCTGTGATGCTACAACAGATTTTTGGTAACTAGAGAGTAGAAAGGACAGAGAGATTTCCATTTCAAATATCTTCTTCAGCAAAAAGGCACCAATCATTCTTTTTTTTCTGTGTCTAACTCAATTTATTTCAGAGTGGTAGTTTTTAACGAAAAGTCTTATGTTGCTTCAAACTTACTGAAGAAATTTACAAGAAAGAGGACATTCCAGCTGTACTGCTTTGCTGCTGTCTCCTACTCTCTGAGACATCCCTTAGAAATCTCTCCAGCTTTTGTATAGGCCCCCTTTAGGTACTAGAAATCTGCTATAAGGTCTCCCTGGATCCTCCTCCTTTCCAGGCTAAATAGTCCCAACTCTCTCCTTCTGTCTTCATAAAAGAGGTGTTCAAATCCTCTAATCTTACACATTGCTCTCCTTTTTACGTGCTCCAACAGGCCCATGTCTTTTTTGAGCTGAATATTTGAGTTAAGCCTCACCTATTTGAGCCTCACCTATCTGAGCCTGTTTGAGTTAAGTTTCACCTCCCTCACTCTGCTGGCCACACTTCTTTTCATGCAGCTCAGGACATGTTTGGCTTTCTAGGATACAAACACGCACTGCTGTCTTGTGGAGTCTCACATCCACCAACACCCCCAAGCCTTTCCCCAATCCATTCTCAACCATTTCTGAATTTTATTCTAGAAATCCTAGATGTTTCCTTATTTTCATATACTTAACAAAACACTTTTTAAGCAACCACAAAATCACTAAAAGTAATCAGTCTTACTGAAAAGCTTATTAAAATAGTTTAGAATATTTTACATTATTTGTGTGTGTGTGTGTGTGTGTGTGTGTGTTATACTTAGTATTTTTTAACTCTCTTCTCTCTGTAAAAATTGAACGTACTCTGGAGATGGGCTAAGACTAATGGGAAATTGACAATTAAATAGCTATTGTACATGAATGACCTAAAGCTCTAAGAACACAAGGGAACTATACACTATGATTGATATAGTTCACAATTTCATTAAACACTGAAGCAAGTAATTCATCTGTCAGCACAAATCCAGAAGGACATGGAAAAATGAATATAAAGTAAAGAGATACAAATCTTCAAGCAGACCAAATATCCAAGGAATTGGACAAAGGACAACTATTTATGTTACTTGAAGAGGTAAAAGTTAGTGAAAGAAACAAGATCTAGAGGACAATGAAGTCTGTACACACAAAGCTTTTGAAAATAGCATCAGAAAACTGTTTGGACATCAGCCATGCTGATATGTGAAATTTATGTACTCCATAAATATTTTTGAAGGCTGAGGATGTCGTGTTCTTTGATGTACAAGACTTGCTAAATCATATATGGGTAAAGTTTACTCCAAATATGTCTTCTTGCTCTTGTTATGCTGATAGAAATTCTTTCTTCGTGCTTTAGTAAACAAAGAAACTGATGGCTTGGACCAAATTGTTGCCAAAATTAAACATGTATAAGAAAGGTGTACATACACAAATTACTCATGCCAGACCTGCTTTACAGTTAAGTTCAAGGAGCAATTAGTTTAATTCTAAGGTAAATCAGGTAAAATATTCCCTAAAAATATTTGTTGCTCAGCACACCAGAAGAAATTCTTGCTCAGTATCAGGCATGTATACGACTCTCACCCAAGCATGTGTGTTCCTGTTATGTGCTCTACTATAGTGTCTCCTCATTTTTTCAGACATCATTGGCTTCTGTTCCTTGAAATACCTATTACTTAGCCTACCCTTGTCAGAACCAGTCTTCCCAGAGTTTTCATAACATGAACTCTTTTGATTTGTTTCTTCTGGCACAGCTGCCCAGAGTTTGTCTTGCAGACCCATCATAGATCAAAAACCTTCAGCAGCTTGGCAAAAGTCTATGAAGCTTGAGAAAATGTCATAAACCTTTTTTAGTTGATGGATCTTCTGATTGTTTCTAAGCCATTGCTACATGTAGATAGTTAAGCCACTTTAAGCTTTTATTGTTAATTCATATATTTGAAATAGGCATTGTCAATTATTCTGCAAGGAATAAAATTCATTAAAAACATGTAATAGACTTTTTCAGGCATAAGAAACTTCTAGAAATCATTTTGTCCATAATTTTACCTAAAATTTAAATTCTGTTGAGTAACAAAACAGGCATAATTAATGTAAAAGTTCTGAGGTGGCATTTACTTGTATTTTTAAGCCAAATAAATTTTATCCATTTGTGTAATTTCTTATCATTCTAATCTCACTCTCCAGTGCAATGTCGACTTGTAAATTTGCACTGAGACATAAAGGACTACATAAGAAAATCTCTTCCTTGCATTTACCAAAAGTAGATTTCATGGGTCAGTTACCACAAATGGAAAGAAATAACTGCTTTAGTATTCAGTTTGGGTCACCTACTAATTACGACACCTTCAAATGCTTTAGAATAAGTTCAAAGCTGAGGTACCTAACTTTAATATTGCTGTTGCATTGAAGACAGATTTATGAAGAAAATATATCTGTGTCAAAGCCCCAAGATAACCAACTCAGATACAGCAATCTACAGCTGGTTGGGATGAATGCCTCTGCCTATGTCTCTATCCCTTCCTCTCCTAATTTTTAAGGCTTGGCATATGTGCAATTACAGAAGCCAAGTATTTTAGAGGTCTGTACGAGAAAACAAATGCAATACAAGTTGGTAAATGTTGTGGTGAGTTATAAAATATGGCTTCCTCCTAGTACTATTTGCTTTTTGATTTTCTATCATCACCACAAACTCAGCTTCCATTATGCTGTTTTATTTCAAAGATATTTTAATTTTTTTTCTGTTTTACACAGAGAAATTTTGTCACTTATGACTATGGCCCTCAAAATAGTATTTTTACTTATGTAGAAATAAAAACTAAGTCTATCAAGTCTTGCATATCTGTAAAAATTAAAATATTTTTCTATTTCAGCTTTGTATGGGTAAATATTTCACTTTCTTTTGGGTAACTTTAGAAGGAAAAGTTTGTGCACGTTAGGAAATCTGCAGAACTTATTATAGATACAAGTGATTTTTCTGCTCATACATTGTAACTGACAAAATGTAAATTTGTGTATAGAAAATTACTAAATTAATGTGCAAAGTGTTAAAAGACAAGATAGGTTTCAAAAATATGTTGAGGAATAAGACATAAACCTTTAAATGCCTTAAAATACTCACTGAATTTTGCTGATGAATCTCATCTGATTCTAAGTCAATAATGATTTTTAACAAATGAACATTACTTGAACAGAAATCAGCATATAATGTAATAATAAAAGGAAATAAATATCCCACTGATTGCCTCTTGCCTTTTGGTGTTTAGTTATTGCATTCTGCCTCTGCATTCAGCAGGGTATAATGGAAGGGTTTATTTCTCATGTGATTAAAGTCACAGCTGTTCCTACTTACTGGATTGCTTTTACCCGAAATGTATATGAAAGGGTTGAGCCTCTGTTTTATAATGTAGTTTCCAAGTTCCTCACACTAGTACTGAGAGAAAAAATATCACTTCCAACGAGGTCCCTCAAGAAGGCCTTCATTACTTCCACATGATGATGTTAATGTAAGGAAAGACTTGTATTCATCCCCAGAGTGGCCCCACTGTGTGGATGCTTTTTTCCCATAACACTTTAGGACTATATTTTGTAATTCTACAGCAAACATAGCTTTACTGTTTCAATCTAAGTACAGATTTTTCTTTTTAATGTGACATATTTATTTAAGCTGGGATAATGTACAACAACCTGCTTAAATAATGCGGGAAGGTAACAGATGCCAAACAATGTGTTATGGAGTGTAGCAAATTACTAAAGAGATTCTGACTTCTTGTTTAAAACTAAACCTTGCAACCAAGCTGGAGCAGCCAGAGCATGTACTGGGAGAGCAGCACAAGCAAGGTCATTTGTAACCAACAGTTATAACCAACCAACAAGATATCTGCAAGTCTGATCAATAAAGATTTGAAGGCAATCCTTAAACAGATTCAGTCTACAGTCATTGTGTTATTGTCTAAGAGTGAATGGGGTGGTTAATTTAACTTGGAACACAATAACATATTTTATGAGGGGAAAACCACATATCTGTACAACTTACTAATTTTGTTATATATTTCTTCCATAACAACCAGTCAGTCATTTACCTTTTTCTTTGAATTTTAAGACAAAGAATCTGAAATCTACAGTTTTGATCCACCTTTCATGAAAATGAGAAGCATAAAAGCCTTATTTTAAAAAATGAGCATAGGCACTCAGGAAGTGCTTTCAGTCTTCCTGCTGTTACCACATAGCCTACCCTATGTAAAGAACAATCAATGTGAAAAAGATGGAGCAATCTTAGCAGTTCCCAGAAGCTAGGAAAGATCTTTTGGAAACCATGGAATAATTTAACATGGGTGATGGGAAAAGGATTGACCTTATTGCTGACTCATGACCATTACAAGAAAGAAATGGCTTCGACCCAACATTCCCTCTTCGTGCTGGGCAAATAACAGTTTGAATTTAAAATCTAAAAACCTTTATTGCTTGAACTTAAAGTCATTCCTATATCAAAACTCATTTTTAAAAAATTTCTAAATGAGAAGGGCAAAGCAAGGAAATATTACTCCCCATTACTGACAGTTAAAAGAGTTCCATATAAGTTTTCTAGGATCATGGGTTTTTTATGCAGTCTGACATCTGGAAGTGCATACTGTATGTCTGCTGATATCTGAGTATTAGAATTTATTTCCATTGCCAAAATAAATATGTTCTGCAAGTTTGTGTGCATTTTCCAAATAGTCAGTGAGGGTCTGTCAGAGCAGCCCTTGGAACACATTTGATAAAGGTCTCACATATAAAATCGTCACTGTGCAAAACCCAAGAGACTCTTGTGGCAAATGAGGCTGGAAGAGGCTGTTGAACAGCATCTAAACTTCAGCTAGGAATGAATGAGAAGGAATGAGGGTGATACAAAATTAAATGTGAAAATAAAGCCAAGATAATGCTACCACTGGAGAGGATGGAACAAACCCTTATCCAACCTTGAAAACATCATATTACAACAGTTTGAGGGGAGACCTCAGAGTGGAGTAAGTTTGTCAGCAACCCATCCTACTTGAGGCGGGCTAGAGAGACAGCTCTAGGATCCAGAGAAAGGATAAGCATAACATAGAAAAAAGGCTAATCACTATGAAAAATTATTTTGTATAACAATTAATGAATAAGGCACTTTCTTTATTAATGAGACAGTCTGGTATGCTGTGCTTCTAAAACAATAAAGCAGGCTAACAAAAATTCAGTGTTCTATTTAAGGTGCATTTTCACCTTGACCTATAGCAATATTTTGAGCATAGCTGTGTCTCCAGATGAAATTTTTGAAAGGTGTAGACTTGGGTTATTGAGAAATTGGCTGTGGAAAGAATATTTTATAGGTTTTTTCCCCCCACAGTCAGTAAGACTAGAATTCAGTATGTTTACTTTTCTCTCCAAAATGTGTAATGGAAATATGTAATGCTATGAAACATCATATATTTTGCTTTTGCTCCTACATATAGGAGCTAAAGAAAAGTGCTGTGGGTGTACAGTAACAAAAAAAAAATCACACTGTTCATTTCTGGACACAATGCAGATATTGCCATATGATAATTTTCAAAATAAAGCATTAAAATCAACAGTAATTTCAAAATATTTGTGGAGACATGTCAGGATATTAAAGGTAATTTAGTACTAAACTGGGGATAAATTAGTAATACATACTCAGAATAGTATGCTCTAAGAATATAATTTAAACTTTTGAATTAATTTTCAATAGAATTTTTCACACATAAGTTTCTGAATGAAATCAAATTACTATACCATTTATTTTTCTTTTCTAGAAAAAATAAATTTATTTGATCAATCTGAATTTTTCTTTCAAAAACAACCACAAAAGAAGAAAGTAATTATTTCTAAAATAAGAAAAAAGAAAGAACTTCTGAGAATAATTTCCAGAAAGAACCTGTAAGACACTTGCTGAAATAAGAACTTCTCTACCTAAAAAATAAGTTACTTATTCCCAAAACAACTTTTGCCACTGTTTTCCCTGATTCTGATCTCTCAGATACCCTGGAGGACTGCCTTTACAAGGCAAACATCTGGAGGGAATTTGCCTGGAATACAACAGGTTATGAGCCATCCTCATGCATGGAACCTCTATTACCGCCCTGGTTTTGTCTGGTATAGTTAATTTTCTTTCCAGCTGGTATTTCACTTTGTTTTTTATTTAGGATAAGAATAATATTGTTAACACATTGATATTTTAGTTGTGGTTGAGGAGGGTTTGCCCTAAGTCAAGGAGTTACAGCTTCTCACTCTGCCCTGCTAGCAGGAGGGTTGGAGGTACACAAGAAACTGGAAGGGGACGCAGACAGGACAGCTGAACCAAAAAGGCCTAAGGAATATTCTATAACAATATTGCATGCTCAGCATACAAACCAGGGAAAATTTGTTGTGGGGCTACTGTTCTACAACAGTAGGGCATCAATTTGTTTGTGGTGAGCAATTGTTTTCTATTTGCATCACTTTTTTATCTTGGCTTTTATTTCTCTCTATTTTTGTTATTTTCCTTTTCCTTACAATTGTTACTATAATCACAATTATTGTTATTGTTATTATATTTTACTTAAATTATTAAAATATTCATATCTCAAACCACATGTTTTCCGGTTTTTCTGATTGTCTTCCTCATCTCTCATGGGTGGAGTGAGAGAGTGAGTGAGAGTCAGTGAGGAGTGAGTGAGTGAGTAGCTGTGTTATGCAGAGTTGCTCTCTGGGGTTAAACCTCAGCAGTTACAAGTAAAGTTTTGAATATTTGGACAATCAGTCTTTTCTGCTTTTGTCTTGGAGAGGCTTGCCTCTCAAGAAGAGAGAAGTGGGTAAAAGAGCAGGTAGAGATATGCATACCAGTTGGGGAGCTTCCTCAGAATTTTTTTCCCTCACAACCTTCAGGGAAATGCTTGTTTGCTGATTGCAGATTGCAGGTACCTGAAAAGTAGTTCTGTTTTTTTAAAAAAGAAGAGTGCTTTATGGAACGAAAAGTAATAAATAATCAGTTATTCTGAAATATTAGATCTACACCATGCATGTGTTTGTTGCTGGTGTTCAGGCATAGCTGGGGTGAAGCTGGAGGTGATGCATTGAGAAATGGGTCAGAAAGAGTAGTAAGGGTTGAACAAGGTTCTGCAAGGGGACACAGTGCAATCCCAACATGGTACAAATACCTTGAATGCTCTGAAATACTTTTTCTAATGTCAGAGAAGAAGTTGTTCAGTGCACAGAAACTGGAAGCAATGGGCTTCTGAATGATCCACGTGAATCTGACAGTGATTCATACACCTTCCCTGTGGGATGTGCTAGCCCTGCAGTTCAGGGACTAAAAAGTTAATCCCACAGTTGCAGGGAATTTGCAACCACAGAAATGTTTCCTGGGTTTGTAAAACCCATTTGTATTAGACTTTGGCTCAGATGCATCAATGAGAATATCAGTTCAACAGCTCCACTCCTTATTCACCAATTTTACTCTTGGCTCTTCTGGCTTCAGGTACTGGGTGGTAAAGTGACCTGGGCAAGTAACGACTGAAGTGTAGCAAGAAAAAGTAATTGTGATAAACTCAATTACAATACAGGGTGCTGTGAATTAGGACAATTCCAAATGAAAGTATTCTTGAATCAAGCCATTGGGGTGTAGTAGAAGAGTTTGTAAGGACTACCACATTTTGTGTGCCCTGTGTAGTCTGTAAACCAGTTTTCTCCCACAACACTACTAGGAATATACCAGAGTCAAAGTAGTGTAGTAAGGAAATCTGCTTTCAAGTCTGCTGCAAGCAATTCTGGGGATTTTGGGAAATTTCCAAGTCTAGTGTTGATTAGATAAGGACTTCCTTTATATTCAGAAAGAATGCTTTCAAGGACAAATAGCCCTGCAGTAAAGCGCAAGAAAATGAAAAGCCAAGTGCACCAGAACACAGGGAAAATCTAAGGGAACTAATCTCTGTTACTTTTTAATATCATATTACATTATTGTTGCTATTTCTTTGATTTTTATAAAGCAGTACTATAGGGGATCTACCACATTTACTCAACTATCAGCTTATTGGGTCATTTGTAGTTTTTGTAAATGGTTATGTAACTTACAATTTCATTGTTTCTTCTTTATGAAAAATATGAAAAGAAGTAAAGTAATAAATTTTTTTTCCATCACAGTTTACAGCTTTATTAATTTTAATTTAGGCAAAGAGACTGTAGGGTTCATTCAGAGTCTACTTTATTTTATTTAATAGGTTTTTGCTTCTTCTTGGCACTGTGGCACAGAAGTGTTCAAAAGAAAAGGCAGGAAATAATACAACTCCTAGTTATTTGGGAATTTTAGGTTAGTTTCTAGGGTTAGATCCAATGTATCTATTTAAATTCTTTTATTTATCTATATATCTGGGATTTTTAAAAATTTTATTCCTATATGCAATATTTAAGCATTTTCATAAAAGTGAGGCCGAGACAACCATAGAGTTTTGTTATATATTTTATAGCTTTTGCGTTCTTGGGAAGCAAAGAGCTACAGAAGCATCAAGGCATCAGAGAAAATGTCCTCTGTTTCTCAGGGACAGTTGGATATCCAGCTACAAGATGCTTTCCTAGACCATGTCTGATGTGATTTCCCTTCAGTCTGTTTTGATATTTCCAATTACCTTGTTCTGGGATAGTGTTATTGGCAATTACTATATTAAATACAAATCAGACAGCTGGAAGTTAAAGCAATGACAACCAGAAAGGAACTTTTAAGTAATCATAAGTTCCAATAAAAAGTTTCTTTAATGACTATTTGAAATTAAGGATTTTTATTTTGGCTGTCCAGTTCAACACATATTATAGTATCTTCTACAGTTTTTCACAGTACTAAAGCACAATTCATAAGGCAGATCGTCAACCACTTCAAGTTATATAACTCCATTATTTTAATCAATTTGGACAATATATACTTGATTATAGTTGGCATGAGGGATTGGAGCAAATTACAGATAATCAAATTTTGTAAAATAGTGTTTAGAATATGTTCTAACCTATGTACTAGGGAACCAGTTTCATATAAGTCTTACCCTTTTCTGTCTTTTTGTTCTTCCTATGTATTTTTTTTCAATTGACCATCTTAAAGACCTGCAGGCATACATGTAGAAAATAAAAAATGTTCACCCTCCAAAACTGCTCCCTAAGCAACTCCTGTTTATTTGACATCCACAAAAAGATTAATTAGTACCTGCTAAAAGTGAATAAAAGAACATAAGAACAGGGCAGTTCATATGGTACTCTATCTTTTTTCCATTTTTCTCGAAAAATATAAAACTATAAAAAGAAGGAAATTTATATTGTGAGGAGAGAGTTTACTTTTATTATAGATTCCTAAATTCTTCCAGGTAAATAATCTGGTTCCTTATGCTGAAATAAGAGTATGAAGCTCCCAGCTCTCTCCTTTTTTCCCTCCTTCCCTCCCTTTTTGTTGTGAAAGAGGAAGAGAGAGGTCTAAATTACTTTTCATGCAGTCCACAGAAAGACTAAATTCAGGGATGAAATAGAACCGGGAAAGCTGATGGAAAGAGTTTCATATTAATTATCAGAAAAGCAGGTGGTTGCAAAAAGCCTCTGAAATCCAATGCGCTTCAGCTTTAATCCTTTCATGTCATCAATTCTTGACTACACAAAATGAATGATTAAAAAGAAAAAAAAAAGAAAATGAGAAGACAGAACTATAAGATGGAACGAGTGAAAAGAGGGGTGATACAACTGCAAACAGAGGTGAGAAAGAAGAAAAAAGTAGAAAAATAGAAAGGCAGTCAAGATATTTGTAGTAAAAGGATCAAAGGATAAGTACAAAGTGTTGAGAAGGTGAGAAATGCTGGTGGGAATTGAGGGGAAAAAAGCAAAGAAAAGGGATGAATAATTGAATGAAGAAGCAAAACCTACAGTGTTACAAGTTGAGCTAGAGTGAGAGGACAGAGGAGGTGTGTAGACAGAGATAAAAAATCTTTAAAAAGAATAAGTGAAATCAAGTAATATATGAAATAAAAAGGAAATTAATAGACTTTAAATGAGACAGTTGAAAAGGAAATAAAGGTAAAAGCATAAAAAAAGGGACAAATATAGTTGTTGTGCATAGCAGTAAACTTATTGCCATAATGATTAAGCACCACATTTTAAATAAGACAGAAGATGTTTATGGTACTTCCATTTCAAGAAAAATATCTTAATAGGAAATTCTGAATACAATTCAATGAGAAGATTCTTGTCCAAAGGCATTTTTTACAGTTGGAACCTTCATATTGTAATTCCTCTGTACTCTGCATGGCCACACCTCCAATCCTGTGTTCATTTCTGAGCAGCAACATTGAGGTGCTGGAGCTTGTCCAGAGAAGGACAATGAAGCTGGTGAAGAGTCTGGAGCACAAGTCCTCTGAGGATCAGCTGAGGGAACTGGAGTAGTTTAGCCTGGTGAAAGGGAGGCTCAGGAGTGACCTTATCATATCCTCAAGATCTACTGGGATGGTTCATGTTGGTCATCAGGAAGAATTTCTTCACTCAAGGTGTAGTCAAGCGTTGGAATGGACTGCCCAAAGGGGCAATGGAATCACCATCCCCAAGGTATTCAAGAAACGCCTAGAAGTGGCACTTAGTGCCATGGTGTTTTTGATGAGGTAGTTTTTGGTCTAAGTTTGGACTCAAAGATCTTAGAGGTCTTTTCTAACCTTAATGATTCTGTGATTCTGTAAGACTGAAGAAGCCAGGTTGTACCAGGGGAAGTTTAGATTGGACATTAGGAAAAAAGTTTCTTCAAAAAGGTGGTCAAATATTGAAATAGGCTACACAGGGAAGTGGTGGAATAGCCATCTGTGGAAGTGATTAAACATTTATAGATGTGGTGCTTGTAGACATGGTTTAATGGTGGACCTGACAGTGCTGGGTTAATGGTTAGACTTGATCGTCTTAGAGGTCTTTTCTATCTTTAGTGATTGTCTGTTCTCCATGGGCTGCAGGGGAATCTCTGCTTCTGTGCCTGTAGTATCTCCTCCCCTCCCTCACTGACCTTGAGGTTTGCAGGGTCATTTCTCATCCTATTTTTTTTTTCCTCTTAAGAAACACACTGCTGTACAGTACTTTGCCCTTTCTTAAATATATTTCCCATATGCTCTCTGCTGCAACCAGTACAACAGATAATCCAAATTCAGTGTTCAAGGAAGTTCAATACCATGTTTCAATCTTTAATAATGGGCATGGTTTCCCTGTCCTTGTTGATAATCTCCACCATTTTCCCTGTTTTCTGAATGCAAAGAGACACTGAAGATACCTTCAAGAGAAAGGGAAGTAGGATGAAAAGTCAGAGTCCAAAACCAAGGAGACAGATGACTGAGCAGACAGCATTGCTAAGTGAGGAGAAAACTATCTGGACCAATGGAATAAAACTTCAAAAAGCCAATGGTATATGGGTAGTTTTCATGTTTTTTGATAATTTACAGAAAGAAATCAACAATGTGTTACCTGCATTGAGTATAAATGACAAGGGTTTGGCTGCTGTGAGGGAAGTATGGGGCGGTCTGGTATTGAACAGAGCCAATTCCAGCCTTCTCCAGCAGATCCACTGCAGGACACAATGTCAAACCACAACACAGTTAGTGCATAATGACCATTTTAGAGAAGTAACATGAAATTTTAAGCCTGATTCTCTACTCTTTTGTCCATAATGTGATGAAATGCACCACAGCAAAGAAGACAGACCACTAAGAAAATGAAAAGTAACCAAATGCAGCTTTCCATCTTTAGCTGGAAGCTGTGTTTTTCAATTAGATACCGTAAAAGGATCTATATGAATCTCAGTGATAAAACCATTTACACACTGCTAAATTAAAAATTATTTATATTGGTCATCTCAAATGCAAGATATTTTTGGCCTCTGGGGGAATAAAGACTGTCTTTTCTTAAAATGTGTTCAGCTTAATCCCGGTTAGGGACTCTACAGATTACCACAATTCAAATTCTGAATCATAATAATTATGTTAGAGAATTAAAAAACAGTATTGGGACTAATTTTTTACCCTTCCACTTGAAAATAAAGGCTCCCTTAGTTATCTTCAGTCAAGCCATACAAGACGCAGAGGGAGTCATAAAAAGAACTAAAAATAACCTTTCATAGCTTTTCTAGGCATAAAAATGTCATACTTTAACCTCAAAATCTTCTTGGGACAGAATTAAATTCTGTGTCTGTCTCACTTGGACAATGAAAAATTTCTTTTTGAAAACCTTCTTGTTAGAATTAGGTTTTATGTACAACTAAGTGCACATAATCTTTAAACTTTGTGTAGGCTCATAAATAACCTGACAGTGTGAGCAGTTGTCAGGAATGCAACTCAATGCACGAGTGCAGTGAGTTATAAGGCAGAGAAGTGGCAGATATTAATAAGGCCAAGAGCAAGTGGGGCTCTTCAGAAGGTGTGTGTAAGTCAGTCTGTTTCACAGTAGACTTCAGACCCTAACTGTGTTGATTCTATTCATCATAATTAAGCTGATTTTACATGAAAAGAGAGGATGCTTTTATGTTAAGCCATGATAACCTGCATGTAAAACATCTTGACATTTAAGCAGCACAACAATACGATTCATGTTTTTTAAAGATAAACTTTTGCTTTCTCCATGTGAGGGCTGTTCACCCTAATTTCTGTTACTAGAAGTCCTTTGAAATAATGGAGTTCTGGCAACCAAAAATGTTAATGATGAGGAAAATTAACTCCTTAGTGAAGTACCTGTCCCAAAATTTCAAAAATTATTACACCCACAAAATAGAATATTAAGAAGCACTGCAAAATGAATATGTTATTCTTTAAAGTTAAATTATGTTGTAATGTTAGCTATACATCAATATTAATATCAGTTGTCATAATAATGAAAAAGTAGTCTAGAACAATTTCCTGGAAAAAAAATTTAAAAATCAAACCAGAAGAAAAATTTTGGGAGAAGAATGTGCACAATATGACTTTGAAGGACAGTTTTATGCTTATACCACAAAACAAGAAATACTTCATACATTTGTGCACCATGGCAATTCTATAAACTTTTGTTTTCGATTTCATTGTATTTTTTAACTCTCAAAATTAATTTATATTCTTCAATTGTTTTTCATTTTCATTTTGAAAGAGACAAATAATTTCCTGCATGAAAATGCTTAAAAAAGATTATCAGGATTAGCTTCATGATAAAGACATTATCAAATCAAACACAATTATAATAACACAATATATACAATATGTTATATATATATATATATATATATATTTATTTATTTATTTATTTTTATATATATATATTTATATATATATATATATATAATAGATTCTGGTATTTCTACATCTTGAATATCATTAAATGTGTTGTATTTAAGAGTTTCATTCTGCCAGTTGTAAATTAACAATTAATATTGTGTTGGGTTTTATGTTCCCATGTATAACACACCAAATAATAAAAATAAGCATGTTTCTTTGGGCTGAATAGAAAACTGGTACTTTATGCAGTCGTGATAGATTCTTCTCCTGGAAAGCTTAATAGGAGTACTTCGAATCTTTATGTCATAGCAAAATATTGAGATGACAGGGGTATTTTCTAGCAAACTTCTTTTTAACAAAAACCTGAACCCACACCTAAATCAAAATCTACAAAATGTACACAGTAGGTGGAAGATATTTGTAGTAAAGTTTGAATGAATTATTTACATACAGAACACTCCATTTACCCTTTGTTTTTCAATATTTCTGGGCTTCAATGTCTTTTCAAGGTGGTTTGGGGGTTTTTTGCGTGTTTGTGGGGCTTTTTTGTTGTTGTTTGAGAGTTTTTTGTGAAAAAAAATCTCAGTAATTTTAAAAGGAAATGAATGTATGCAACATCCTTGAGGATGAATATTTGAGTACACTTTCTTTTTGAATCCTTGAAACTGTAACACTGAGACTTTCTTATAGCATTCAGATTTTTTAGTCAGGTTTTTTTTTTTTTTGATAGATAATGGGAATTAGGCAGTCCTGAAACAATGAAAGTCCTGATTTTATAAGAGCTTTTATAAGCTTTTATAATTATTACTTATAATAATTTCCATTTCTAAAATGACAGAATCTATTCTACAGAATAGATGTGGGGGAATGGGTGTTAGTCCAGTTAGTTATATCAGAGCAGTGTGTTGCATTAATTTTGAAATATTATGCCACAGTCATAATGAACAGTTATAATGAACACACTCCGCAGTCAAAGCTGCAACAATTAAAGAAGTGGTAGTCCAGCACTTTGAATCCATTAATATGACTTTGATGATTGACTTGGGTGCTGTCATGTGGAGGAGATTATAGCTAGAAGGATGTGAAAGATGGTGAGAAAGCAAAACATTTATATATATATATATATATATATATATATATATATATATACATATATACACATATGTGTGAATTTATTAATGTTAGTCCTACAAACATCCTTCCTAATGTATGCAGCTTTCCACCATTGCCAAGCATCTGCATCTAAAGATCTAATCAATTGGAAAATTTATTTACTGTTATTCAATTTTCAGGGACACCATGGAGATCAATTTATCACAAATTGCTCATTGATCTCCATAATTGACATGCTTTCTCCAAATCATGCAAATGGAAATTACATTATTAGTGGCTTTAGTATTTTGAACTATTTTGTATAAGAGAAAACAGGATAAATAAATAAACACTAGCACTATTAGAACTGGTATTACTTTGGCTCTTTTTCTTGACAGTAATAATACAGCATGAATCATGGCAAGTATCTGGAAACAGTGTATACCTTAGCTATCTGTCTAGAGGCAAGATTACATTAAAGTCAAAAGAGCTTTGACTTATTTGCTCACAAGTATGAAATTTTAAAGGCATATGTGATATCCTATGGTGTTTTCTTGGCTTTTATCTGCCAGTTGACAGCCCACGAGTCACCACTGGCTTTGTTTAACCTATCAGCTGCTTACACTGAAAATCTTGTGGACAAGCAGGAAAAAAACCCAAGAACATATTTTTGTATGATTGAAATCCTTATAGTTCATGCAAATACATATTATTACTTCAGATTCAATTGTTACAGAACAACAACAACAACAATAAAACAAACAGAAATGATAAAACTAATACTGTTTTGGGGGGAAAAATTTTATAGTAGGCAGCAGTCCTTTGTTCTCTTGATTATCCCTGAAATGTGTTTCATCCAACTCTACATATGAGATATTTAACTGACTCTTTGTGAGCTTTTTAAAGACAGAGTATTTCCACTCCTAGTCTGTGCCTGTGGTATTGTCATATTTTGCATCTACTTCTCCTTTAAAGTATTCTCTGTTCCTGTTTTTCAATGCTTCAGTCTGGATTCTTCTACCTCTTCCCCTTTGAGTTGTTCGGGGTGATGAGGAATGGGAATTGTGGATAGTTCATCGCAGGTTGTCTCTTCTGTTCACACACTTCTCCTGCTTCATCATGGGTCCCTGCTCCAGAACGCCATCCTGCATCAGTGCAAGCCCCAGAAGCTCCTAAGTCATGCCAGAAAAAATTCTCCTACATGTGCTCCTCTCCTGCAGCTTCCTTCAGGGCACTTCCACCTGTGCCATCATGGGGCCCTCCTTGGTTTGCAGATGGATATCTGCTCCACCATGGACCACCTGCAGCCCATGCTGCAGGGAAAAAACTTGCATAGTCATGAGCTTTGCCAGGGGTTGCAGGGGAAGTTCTACTCTTCCCTCCCTCTTCTTAACTGACCTTGGTGTCTGCAGAGCTGTTTCCCTCATATTTACTCACTCCTCTCTCACAGTTTGCTGTTGTGCAGTGCTGTAAATCCCTTCTTATTTGTGTTATCACTGAACCAATATTGATTTCATTGATAATCTCAGCTTTGGATCCCTCTTGGAGCTAGCTGGAACTGTTTCTGTCAAACATGGCAGGGCAAGCTTCTCACAAAAGTCACTTTTGCAGCCCTCTCACTACCAATACCTTGCCATGTAAGCTGGACGCAATGATCAAAGGTTTCCGTACAGTCTGTTTCATATCTGCCAGTGCCAAGGAGCTGTCTCAGATACTCCAGGTCATTTTAATTAGTGCTTGACACTCACAGTAGGGCAATCATACAAAGCCTCTAGGCAATATGAAAAATATTCAGCTGGCCAAGCAAATTTTATGCTGAGACAACTCAGGAAACTCAGTTGGCTCAGTTGTTGATTAGGAGCTTAGTTCACTTGCCTTTACTTTGGAAACTATTGTCATTTTAGATACTCTGGGGAAACCCAAGATGTCACAAGATAGTTGCCAGATATCATAAAGGATGCACAGAACCAATGTATTTGATAGCCAGCAGTGGAGACTAATCCTGGAAGATTTGAATACTGCAGGTGCCTTGAAATTATAAGAGAGATATTTCTCCTCTAGTTTTGTTTTTGTTTTTGTTTCCTTCTCCATCCCCCTCTTCCCCAATATTAATTACAACACTAAACTGATTAGAATTGCAGAAGTTTATACATCTCTTACATTTTGAAAGAGTACTCTAGCCACCAAGTCATAAAATCAGGCTTACATATGCCTAGTTAATATTTCATCATCTTATGAATAGTGGAGCATCTTTGACAGAAGGAATTGAGAGGATATCTCTCTCCTGGATAATCTTCAGACTAATAATTATTGGTCTCAATGGAAATGGAGTCTCAGGTCCTTGAATTCAAGAACAAAGTGAGCCTATGTCTTTCACGTCCTTTAGGATCGCTATCATCATGAAGCTGATGAATGGAAAGGTGATACAACTACTACCATGCTTTTTAAAGAGAAACAAGGAATAGGCTCAATATTTGACCCATGCTAGGTGGTTGAAATTGTCCTAGGCATTACTAGCTTACATAAGTGTGTTTCCCTTTCTGCAGTGACTTTGCTACAATAATAAAATACAGAAAATAATGAAGTTTGAAGGGACAGGCTGCTCTTGAGCAACTTACTTTGTGTGTTAGGAACCAGCAAGTTGTACCAGTAACGAATGACATTTCTGTCAGACACTTTTTTTTCCTACTACCATATTTTTACTGTATGCAATATAAGGAGGGAAAGACTTTAATATGAAATTTCCTTAGTCAGTCTCCAGACTTATTATGAGAAATTTATTCAATATATTACTTTGAAGACACTGGCAAAATATAAACTGGTTTGTAAAACAACACATCAAACCTTTAAAATCCTTTTTCATACATTAAATATAATTTTGTTACTCAATGTTCACAATTCTTCAGTGTCTAAAATACTGTGATTATTTGTACCTGGAGAAAATTAGCATACAATTATCTTCATCTGCTAGTGTCTACTGTTACTTTGTTTAGGAATTAAAAACTACAGGAGAGAAAGAGAAGATTATGTTCCCTCAATCTGATTTTGCAGTATCTCCCAAGAATTTGTAGTAGATCTTGTAATAATGGATGAGAAGTCTTGAGCAACATTACTCAATATTGTCAACATGCAAGGAATCAAGGCAAGGTATTATATCCATATTTCATTAAGATAAAAATAGTTCCTTTACACTAAACACTTGTGAAGATTGATCACTGGAGGAAGCCTTCTTTATGAAAGAGATTTTTAGAGGTATAAACAATTTTTTGCTCACAATTCCCATTTACTTTCAATAGGAATTGGGACCCTAGCTGGTCTTTGTGTCTTATAAAATTTGTAAGTGGTGGTTGCTTTTTGCTCTATCCTGCTGTCCAGCCATGTCAATAAATTTTGTCACTCTTATAATCAATCAGGTAATTTTTGAAAATTATTGAGTAATGAATCTGCCATATATTTTTTAAGATTTCTGTAAATATATTTCATGTAATCAGCAGTCTCATCTAATTCTAATAAAGAATTTTAGTGACAAGAAATGTATGAAATGTCTATTTTAATCTAATCTGCTTTAATGCAATTTGGTACTTCTGAGAAGGATTGCTTTATAGCCATTTACTGCCTTCATTTCCTATGTATGAATCCAGAATAGTAGTGAGCAAGCAATAAAATCAAGATGCAGAATAGATACTTAGTTCAAAGTATTCAAAGACCATGAAAACTCATGATTCAAGTGATAGAGAGGAACAAAAAAATAAAGTAGGAGTAAAATATATCAAATTGTTGCAGAGCTACATAGAAGATGCTAATAAGTACCATATTGTATACCTTTTTAATCCCCAAGACCCAGAACAGAATATGCAGGGAGCATCTTTTCTTCAGCACAACATTATTTTCCATTGATTTTTCTGTGACTATATATGATGCAATGATTTTTCCCAGTCAGTTGGTTGGCTTTTTTTTTTTTTGCTTTGGTTTTTGTTTTTTTTCCTAAGATATTGCCTCACTCTTAAACACTTTCCAGAAGGCAACTTGCTTCATGCTAAAGTAAAAACAAACAAAACCAGCCCAACAGAAATCCCCATATTCTGTTTAAGCAAATACCTTTAACGCCTTCTAAGACTAAGACTGTAAATGATGGTCCAATGCAAAGGAGATCTGTGAAACACACAGGTACCCCAAAACTATGAATGTGAGAAAAGAACAAAGGCAGCAAGTGTACAGGCAGTTGGGCAGTTACTGAACAATAAAGGAACACAGCCCTTGGAGCTGGATAAAACTGGTCTTACTAATAACAAGGAAAGCACAGAACAAGTCTTCAACATATATAAAATACAGTAAGTTTGGATATTGCAGGAAAGTTTAAAACTTTATAGAGTTTTATACAGTTGTACAGAAAGCGCAAGTATCAATGTTAATAAGCAGAAAAAGACAGGCAGACCTTGCATGAGGAGAGAGAAGCCACTAAGGTTAACAATACACTACTCTCAGAAAGGAGCGTGGGATATAAAGTGCTGTAACCTCCCCTGTTTTCTTTCTAAAGAATTGAAACATGCAAGGACAGTGTAAAGGTCAGAATAACATCAAAGACAGGTGCAAATTCTAGAAAGTCTCTTGGCATTACTGAAAATTAGATATAACTAAATAAGTGGATAAGTTGGAGTAGAAGCATTATCATCCTTATAATTAGGTTAATAATTTCTTGATTAGACCATTAAGGTTTTAGTTAGACTAATGCTAAACCCTTGGATTTTAATATAAATTGTATTCTTCTTTCTTACCTAAATTTCATGTGATCAGGTTTCTAGCACTAATATATTTGCTTTTAAAATTTGTGAGTCAACATCTGGGATTTCATACAGAAAGAACTTTATAATCCTAAACACTTGGATAATAGAAATTACATGAAAGCAGCACAAAATGCAAGGTCCCAGGAACCTCTGTTGTTAGGCAGGAAAACCTCAGCTGGAGACACTTGGAAGCAAACAATAGCAATCACATTAAAGGATCATTGTATGATGACCCACCCTTTACATTATGTAACTATTAAAAAAAAACCAAAAACAAACCAAACCAACACATTACAGAGATACTTCCAGTAACAGCAGAGAACACTCAAGTCATTTCACAATTTAGTGCTGAGACTAAGTCAGAATAAGTTGCACTGATGGGTCATCTGTTTAAAATAAAAATAAACAGAAACTTGAAGAAGATTAGTAAGTGAGTCTATTTAATAAAGAAGATAAAAAGCTATTTGAACAGAACAAAGACTGAGATGAGTATGATTGTCCTTAATAAACATTTATGTTGTGAAATACACTGGGAAGAAAGCTATTTTTTCTATAAAAACAGTGGTGGCCAAAGGAGAAACTGATGTAAAATATCTAAGTTCACACCTGAAATTAGGACCTTTAGAGATGTAAGGTTTTGGGGAAATCTTATACTAAAGGCAAGAAGGAAAAAACAAAACAAAACACTTATTGACTCAGTATGAAGGATGCAAAGTAATGGTTGCTGTTGCAGGAAAGTGACTTCATGACTAAACATTTATTTCTCATCTCTGATTTTTATAATGCCAAAATCAGTTACATTTTGTCCTATGAATATATTTGATATTTTTTTGTAAACAATTCAAGAGCAATTAAATTTTTAGACATAAATAGAATGTTGTGTCAAACTTGCAGATATGTATTATACAAACTTGGCAACATTCAAAATATTTCATACTAATATAAAAAGCAATATCATATTTCTATGTGATTTGAGAATTTTTTTCCTATAAAACTAACAGAAAGCTGAAAGAAATCTCTGTTTCCCTCCTAATCACCTACCTATTAATATGACAGTAGAATTGACTTGGTTGTCATAGAATCTTAAAATATTTACTGTAAAGCAGTCCGTAAGGCTTTCATTTTACTGGTGTGCAAAGGATATTCTGACATCTCAATTAAACCTATGTTCAAATTTCTATTAAGCCCATAGAAGAGATACACAATGAAAAAATAAAGATCTTTCAAGAAGTTTAAATTTGTAATGCATAATGCATGATTGCATAATTTTTTTCTCCTGACTCTAGAAGAATAATAGCATTTGTGTGCTATCACCACATTATGAATCTAGTTTAAATAATATTTAAGATATTCATCTACCCTAAATAATGAATGAATTTTCCAGAGAGCTTCAAAGTATACTAGATTTAGAGAGTTCAAGAGGTAACACACATGTCTTAAATTCTGTCAGAATAACAACTAAAAATGTTGGAATGACAGGTATTCAGTGCCAGTAGTATCTTTTTAATTCACGTCTTTTTTTAGTTTTATTAAAAGCTGGTTTCTGCTTTGTTATTTATAGCAGTGTATGATTTCTGTTCATTCTAGCAGTCCTCTGTAGCAAGTTTCTTCATACATCTAAAATTACATGGAAAACATTATACCATGGTTTATGAAATCTAATCTATAATTTTGTTATAAAGATGAAACTAATGTTTGTCATAACATTACAACAACTGCATACCTGTGTGTCCCTGTGCAACCCAAATGCATTTAAACAAATACCTCAGGTATTCTTAAGCAGCTATACAGCTACTCTGTGCTAGGTGAGATAATGGATAAATTTAAAATGATGCGCCAATTTCAAACAAGAGAATTGATTCTTACCACTGTATCTACCACCTTTACAATTAAGCACTTGCCTGATGTTTTCAGGTGAATATTTCAGACAGTTCTGGGGATGTCCCTAGGCAGTTCTTGCTGTGCTTAGTCCAAATGCAGACAAAATTTCTGTCCTTATGTGTTACAGAAATGTTAATTAACATGCTGGATGGAGGGTCTGGTCACCCCAAGAACTTCACAAGTCAATTCCTGAGATAGGATTTACTAAACTAAATGTAGATAGTTTTAAAAAACCTGCAAAAGTGGGTCTTCAGATGCAACAGTTGTCACGTAAGACTGTTTTTATTTTTTAATGTAGATAAGTTCACAGCAGTGTAAGATGACAGAAATTGGTCATGCATACTCTGAGGTGGCCATGCAGGATCATGGGCCAGCTGGATTATAAGGCTTTGGCACAAATTTGTGTCTGTCACCTGAATTATACAACAGAGACTCTGGTAACCCTCCAAACAGCTATGGTTGTCATATTCAAGATGTTTGATTCCCAGTGGGAGTATTAAACTATGTAAGGTATGCCAAACTTCTTACAATTATTTTTTAACAAAAACTCTTCCCACAAATCTTTGTGCTACATTATAGACAGTATAAAATGTCTTGCACAAGAGATGTGGATTCAACAAGAATGAAAAACAGTTAAAAGAGAATATGTATAAACAGAACAGTTAGAAATATGACAGGATGTCCACTTTTCTGCTGGAGGGTGGATAAAATATGTTCATTTTGTGTGAAAACCTAGTCAGTTTTGTTAATGACATGTTTTTTCATTGTCTCACTGGAATTATGATTCATCAAATTAAAGGAAATTAAGACCTCAGAACATTTTTATACACTTGAACCTTGTATTTTTGTGTTCCTTATCATATCTTAGTTAATTTTACTAATTACCAGTTGCAGATATCATTAATTGAATATTATTTTTCAATGTAATGTTCAAGTGCTCAGTGTTGTCAGGTAGTGTTAACACTTGTTGACTGCTGAATCACAGACCTGTTCAGAATTTCTTATATGCTTTTTCATTATGAATATCTATGAGAGAACACCTTTGCACAGATAACTATGGCTTGATTTCCATTTGTGGTGTATACTGAAGTTACAGATTACTTAATTAAAATGTCATTGGGAACTAATAGTAAGAATAAAACCTTTACAGTGGATTTACTTTACTCTCAAAGTAATTTAGGTAAATACTTTTAATAGTATTTTCTCATTTTAAACACTGCATTCTGACATGTCATACTTATAATTTTAATTTCAGTAATAATGTTCTCATAAGTAGATCCCCAAACACTGTCAGACTGAAGAAACAATGAGTTATGCTTAAAAATTATGACAGAGTAAATAGAATTCAAAGAATTTCCTCAGTATCATTTTCAGCTACATTGTTGCCATGATCCATGAAGATTTTATGAATTTTCATCCTTTTCTTCAAAGTTTATACCTTTCATTTTTAATTAGGAATTATTGATCCCAGGTTTGATCATTTGAATAAGTTACATATTTTCTGTAATGTGAATACTATGTCCATTTTAATTTTTTTTCATCAACTACAGTCTGGAGCACTAAGGGAGAACAGTACATCTTCCTGATAAGAGCAAAGCTTTCTTTTATTTTCAGTTTGTGGCATAGCTTAGATATTCCAACTTGTCCACTACTTTAACCACAACCAACACTGCTTTAAATACTTGAGAATATTTTTGCTTTGTAGAAAATATTTGTAGACAGCTCTTTAAAAAGAAATAAAATAAGGATAGAATGTCTCTTAATAATAATGGTGATTCACAAGAATAAAAAGGATAGAGACACCAATGCCTTGACCTTCTAATCACATAATTTTAATTCACATTCAGATGCTATTTATTGACACTTTAAAGTCATACATGCAGTGCATTTTATACCTTACACTTTCTCCCAAATGTTGTTTTCCTTATATTGTTGAAGAAAATATTTAATTTCAAGAGATTTAACTGGACTTTTCACAGTCTTAATCCTCTTGTTTTTTTAAAAAAAATCTTTATGTCCTGTGTCTCAGAAGGCTATTCCATGAAAAATTATAATAATGAATTAAATGGGCAAGCTAATTAAGTCCATTAAGTGGACAAGTCCCATGGAAGACACGGGGAAATGTGTGTAGCTAACCACCAACATAATCAGATGTAATTGCTTTAAAAAACATCATTCCTGTATAACTCATTGATGCTGAATTTGTAGTCGGAGATACAGATGAAGTTAGGGAGTTAATTTCTTTCCATATCTGTGAAATCATTATTTTTTCTTATTGTTGGAGAATGTGTGTTAGTTTGTGGCCTAAAAATATATATTTGTACAGTTTTCATAGCCATGAAGAGGCAAAAAAGTCACAGCCTTTTTACATTCTGTTGTGTACTTCACATAATTTTGAACCCTACTACAGAGACAATTTATTGTTTGTCATAGAATGCCCTAGTAAATTTTAGACTGTGGTGTTTAATCCAACAGTTCTTTGTCTCTCTCTGAACCTGAGTAGGATGCAGGTGCCTGAACACTGATATCCAGAGACATTTTAGACACCCACGAGTATCCTTGTTGCTCTCTATCTGCCACAATACATAGATAGGAGTCCTTTACTGCTTCTGTACACGGAAAATAACTCAGACTCCTAAGACATAACAAATTCAACTAGACATCTATGAGTAGGGAAATTAATTTCTCTCTGAAAGTCAAAATATCTCCATCCACTTGAAGGTACCAGCTTCACATATTACTGAGGAAAAACATCCCTCTAACTGCAATTAGTTTGAGCAGTGTGGAATTTTTTACCCCAAGAAAGTATATAGAAAGTTAATGATACAGCAAACCCGTTTATGGCTGATGCTTTGATGCCTTTGTGTATCTGCATAGCTGGTTGATTACCCACACTTTTCTGTAGTCCTGTTAGCTTCATGTAAAACATGCAGATCGATATCTAAAATAGGGCTGCGTGTACAAATCCACAGAGGACCCAGTGAAACATGTTTCTTTATCCAATGTGGCTACCCTGCATTTAAAACTTTAAACATTTAAGTGCATATTCAATTCAACCATACATCTTCTCTAGAACATAAATGTTCCTCACAATGTAATCACAGTTCTTCTACTACGCTTTTCTTTTTAGCCAGTCACTTCTGAAATTAGCATTTAAACCTCCGTAAATATGTTGGTAAATACCAACATCCAGAAACAGGTTGTGAGTCCCACAGCTTAGGTTCTTCTCTAGCCATGATTTATGCACATTATGACCCAGGCACACATTATTCCCCACTGTCTTCCTAAAGCTTCTTCTTCCCTTTCTTTCTCATTCAGAAACTTATCAATATTGTCAGAGAAGGATTATGCACTGCTACAAATCCACCAGTCTGGACTTGCATGGGAGAAGAGTTTCTGGAACATTCTTTCCTTCAAAATAGAGTGCATTGTTTTAATCTTTAACAACAATGAATATATTAATTAATTATTTTAAGTTTCCTGTCTTGGAGGTGATTTCACAATCACTGACTGAAGTGATACCTCTAAAAACTGTTCCATGTAAATTGTGACTGTAATAAAATGACATCAGCACCTCAACTGCTTGTTTATTTCATAGCTTCTTGTAGCACAATCAGAATATCTAGAAGATACGGGGCAGACAGTTAATGGTATATATGACCTTCCTAGATAAAATGTGTGGGGATTACTCTGATTCATGAAAGAGAACAAGACTGCCATCATGTCCCTGATTGTCAAAATTGTATCAGGCCTGTTTCCTGGAGCATTTAATGTATTCCTGGTGCAATTAATGTGTATTCCTGATGTATTTATCTTCCACCTTCATACCAATACTGAAGATTAAACTGTCCTTGTTTGGAAACCTATTTAGCACAACTAAAAAGCTGGTCTCTAGCCATAACTGATAAATAATGAAAAAAATAAATCTTTTCTCAGCCCTTCTGTTTATGTTAGATGTAAGGATTTGTATTTGGTCTATTTTTAGAGAATGATATTTTGTATTAGATGAAAGTTGATAATGGCAAAAATCTACCATATAAGTATTGTTCATGACATTTTTGTGAAATATTCAATTTGTGAACATATTTTTTGTTGTAATTTTCAGATTTGACCCAACTCAAGGACCATGTCTGGTTGAAGAGAGTTTATATTTTATAATGAAAAACCTTGATCCAAAAATAAGCCTCATTCTCAAATCATAGTTACATTTAATCTCTCTACCTGAGTGGCAGTCTTTCATATATACCAACTTTTCTGCTATTCGTTTCCTTTGGTATTTTCAAGGTCAGAGGGCAGAAGAAAAAGCACAGTTCTATAGGAAGTTCTGAGGACAGAACACCACATACTGCTTTTGAATAACAGATGATTTCATTTGCAGGACATAACTGCTAAACCCTTCCTCTCGTCCCTGGCTCTCTGGCATTCCAGCTGAGATAATCAGTAGAAAGGGACTTGGCACCAAATGTAAATGTGAAACATGGTGGTGAGAAGCTGCTGACAAAGCTATTAGAGGCAGTGAAAAAACAAAGAATTGTACTAGGAAAAAAAAAAAAATAGTAATCCTCTCTGCAATTATATAAAGGAAGAAAATGACAAAGGTTAAGATGATAATTTAGGTGATCTGGAAACTGGCAGTGAGTTCAAAAATAGTAAGTTAAATTAAGTGGAGAAGAATAACTATGTCTTTCAAAACAGAGCAGGGCAGTAACTCCAATAGAGAAAACATCATTAGAATTTGGATACATTCACTCTGCAGGCAACTTTTCCTTTCTACTGAGGTCTATCTTGCTTCAAATTATCCATTGTATCTATTCCACACTTCTGTTAAAAGTCACCTGCAGCTCTGTACAATTTGAAGTCTTCTGGAGATAATAGCAAGGGAAAAAAATGAGCTGTTTGGAAATGATGCAGGAAAAGAGAATAAGCTCCCCAAGTACGGGGGCGAATTGTTCAGTTATACGATATATTATTTAAAAATGAGTTCAGGAGAGAAATGCAGATGGTGGCCTACTGCTTCAGAAGAGCACAGTTTTGTCAGTGGAATGGTTTTTGAGTTGTTCTGCTCTGGACTTACAACAATAACTACCGGTGAAACACAGTTGGTGTTCTGGAGGCAGAACTGCAGTAATCCACTTATATGAAAGAAATTATTGCATAGGCATAATTATAAAAATATAGATCAATTAAAAAATATTTAAAAGTCATCAGTAAAGAGGAAAAAAGGTAGTTGCAAATCTATCTTTTATGCTAGATCATAGTGAAGTTCTTATTTGGAATACAAAAGTACAGAAAGAAAATGATCCATTATGTGAACATATGATGGTTATATAACCTGTTTTTCTACCTCTAATTCAACGCAGTCACTTTCCCATAGTTTTGGGGTTTTTTTTTGCTTAGCTGAAGTAGCAGACCTGAGCCATGATTTTACAAGGCCTTCCTTTTGTAAGGCTTTACCTATATGCAACAGAAAGGTATGGTATTTAAAACTGAAGTAAATATAGAAGCATCTCAGTCTCAGAGAGACTGAAAAAAATATTTCTAATTTAGCCCTGTGGGATAGCCCTGACTTTTATTTTATTTGAAATTCCAGAAGAATGACAACATCTCCAAGTTAATGATACATCTTTCCATGAAAAAGTTGAGGGCTTTAAGTTTTCCCAAAATGCAATTGCAAACACATGTTCACTGCTCTCACTAACAAATTAGCTGAAGGATTCCAAAAACAGTTTTATTCTATTTTCAGTGGGTTTTGTTTCATTTTCAAAGCAGTCTGAAAAATAAGAAAAACACTTTGCCAAGCATTACCTATTAGAACACTTCCAAATATTTTGAATTCTACTAATGTCACTTTTAGCCTTCCACCATGTAAAATTAAATTCAAGAAAAAGTAAATGACAATTTAGAATCTCCAAACATAATCAAAAAGGAAAAATCATGAACAAAAAGGCTGTCTTGTGACTTGGATCTTTGTAACCAAGGACTCTGAAGAGGCTATTTCATCAAGCAAATCAGCAGACAAAATATAATTTGCTTTTCCCTCTATTTCTTGATTTCCTATGGGAATAATACATCAAAATTTATTTCTTATTTATTTAAGGGTGATTAATCCAGAAAACACAAAGACCTGTGGAAGGATTTTCACTACGTGAATCACAGTTTTCTACAGAAGTCTGTAAATTCTCATAAATGTTTGTTGACAAATTGTGGTTTGTGAAGTTAATAAACTTCCTAAATAACTAAGAAATTGAGAAGGAATATAGACTGTGATCTGATATTAAAAGACTTTTGTCTGACAAGATCTTTAATGGCATAATTGTTGAATGCTGTCACAACCTCCTTTGTAGCAACATAATGGCGAGGAATTGCTCCATTTTACAGGAGCAGGCTGGGTTACTTGGGACAATGAGGACTTTGACAAGTTGATTTCTTTTTTTTAATCACGTGTTCTCGGTTATATTGTTTTCTCATGCTTCTTGGCCCTTTAGGGCTACCATAATATTTTCCCATTATAAAACACATATTCTTGGTAACTATTAGCATGCTCCTATATGACTAGCCCCATTGAATCTATTGATTGCAGAAGTAAAGTATTTTGTTCTCAAGACCATAAAATACAACAAAGAATGAAAAAACTTTTAGTTACATTTATCTCAGTTTCAACACAATAGTTCTAAAGGCTTTGCATCACTACCAGCATGCTTTTAAGAAATAGAAAATAAAATAATTCTATAAGAAATATTTTTAAAATTAGATAACAATGAAAATAAATTTTACATTTTTGTCTTCTACCTGTAAACAGATTAGAGACCCTGACCCAAGCCTTTTTGGAACCAGAGGAAAGTGGCACCTTCTTCTCAAGATTCAGTCACCCCAAGATTTACTTCTGAAAGTGTTCTATGGTCAATTCAGACAAATCAATTCCTATTCTATTGGCAAAGAAGACGTTTTTCTCTGATACAAGTTATCCTGAAAGTAAAGCTAGATGGAGCTAGAGCATATTAATGTATTTTTGCAAATTTACTCCTGATTGACTGGTCTACATCATCTTGGTCAGGCCAATAAAAAGTGGAGATGCTGAAGTGTAGCTTGAGTCCAATTACTGGCCTTGTAAAAAGAAATGCACTTTCAACAAATATCCATGGAACATTTTCCTATTAAGAGTAGAATTATTCTAAAGTTTAAAAAAAAAAAACAAAAACAAAAACAAACAAACAAAAAACCCAAAAAACATAGAAACATAATTTCCTTTTTTTTTAAATTAAAACTCACATCTGTTTACTTTTGCTGTTGTCATTTTAATACCATAATTTCAATATCAGAGGTACACTTTATCCACTATTTTCTCTTATGAAATCCTCCCTTATATACTACTAGTCAGATGTTGCTTGTGGAAAAAGTGTAAGAAATTAGTTATAAATGTCCTTGCTTTTGCTTGTAGGGATCAGCAGCTGAAAGACTTCCAATGCAAAGGTGATTAATTTATTCATAATGCTGTTTAGTGTTTTGTCCCCAAAACCATGTGTTTTGTACTCATTTTTTGAATCCATATAAGCTTTTGTTTCCTTAAATATTTTTATCAATTATTTTCATAGCTTAACTTTTTAAAATATACGTTTTCTGTTGTAGCTAAAATACTGTTCTGTATTCTTTGAACCTAAGATATTCCATTTGTGTCTTATTTTTTTCTTTACAAGAAACTATCAATATTCATTTTCTTTTTTTTTCATGTCATGGCTTTAAAGTAAATCTCTCATCTCTTTTCTGATTGAAAAGTCATCTTCTTATTTATTCCTAGAGTAGAATCCACTTTATCCCTTCCAACAACAACTTATTTATCCATCTCTTTAACTCTTTTATTTCCATGTTTTTGAAAGCAACACCCCAAATCTTGTTGCAGTTTTCTCTGTGTAGGTGCAACACATATTTATACTGATTCACTAGCATTTTTCGCCTTGTTTCTTTGCTGATAAATCACACTGTATAATCACACTGTATATAAGAGGTCCTTCTGCAATCCATTGCAGATGCTACTATCTTGACTCTGTGAATAATTTAATCTGTGATTTTTGTCACCAACTTTTCTAAGAAATTCATGCTCTTTCTCTATTCACCATCAAAAGTTCCAACACTTGAGTGGTAATTATTTATTTATTATGTAATTATGAGACAACTTAGCTAAATCAGTATGGTTTTCTGTAAAGGCAATAATTATGTATGAGATAAAACATCTGAAAAAATCAGTTCACATAAAGACGGTCACGAAAAACTTGTAACAAGCTAGTACCTCAGCTGTCAGTGTGGGAAGTGTAGAAGTGAATATGCATATGTACACCATTTTGACAAAGGCAATTTGCCATAAATGTAATCAATTTGGCAGCAAATGCAAATAAATATAAAATATGAAGGAACTCAAGGTAGCTCTATTACTGAACCCTGCTTTTGTATTAACAGTGAATTAAGGATAATGAATCCACAAGACATAAAGAACTTCTGATTGATTTGGGAATTGTTTCATATCTGAAAAAAATATTTGAAGACAGTGAGAAAAACATGCATATCCTGTACAGTTTTTCTGCCAAAGAATATTAGAAAAGAAAATAATTAAAAACTTCACATTTTCCAAAATTCATCTCATGCAAAAGTTTTTGTTTAATTACAGTGTCTTCTTTCTGAAACTTATTATCTCTAGGATGTTTTCACAGGCTATTAAAAAAGACAAGAACAAAAGATTATTCAGATATTTGATAAAACAGGTTTTCAGTCTACCCAGATGTCATATTTAAGTAGAGCTCCTGAGGGGTCTATCTTGTTTCCTATCATGCTTAATATCTTTTCCATTGACCTGGAGAAATAGGAGAAAAACTACACACTAACTAAGTTTGTGGGTAACTCTAAATTTTATGTGTGTCTTTGCATGTAACCAGTCAGTACACAATGAAAGCACAGCTTCTGCCAGAGGGATGTAAAGAGGTCAGTGGAATAAGACAACAGGAACTTCAATATGAGGAAATTTAAAGTCCTGCATCTACACGAGCCAGCCCTGTGCTAGTACAGGGCTGATTGCTGATTGCCTCAGACAATAGTAACTCTGCTAGAAAAGCTGAGGTTCCTCATGGCCTGGCACCAATGAATCCAAACACCTTACTGTACTGAAAATTCACTTACATGAATTTTATCAGTAGCTATAGGGTAGTGATCATTCTCCTTCTCAGCATGACATTAGCCTGAATCATAGAATCATAGAGTGGCTTAGGTTGGAAGGGATCTTAAAGATCATCTAGTTTCAACCCCCCTGACATGTCATGGGTGTCATCCTCTAGACCAGGTCGCTCAGCCCTCCATCCAACCTAGTCTTGAACAATGCCAGGGATGGATTATTCACAGCTTCTCTGGGCAACATGTTCTAGTGCCTTGCCACCCTCACAGCAAAGAATTTCTTCCTAATATCTAATCCAAATCAAACCTCTTGTGGTTTAAAACCCTTCCCTCTTGCTCTATCACTTACTGTGTTTGCAGAAAGTTTGTGTAAATTCCCCTTAAAGTACAAGGAGGCCACAATGGGGTCTCTCTGAAACGTTCTTTTTCCCAGGCTGAACAACTCCCACTCTTTCAGCCTGTCTTCATAGGAGAGGTGCTGCAGTACTGTACTCTCCAGAACATCTTGGTGGCCCTCCTCTGGAGCTGCTCCAACAGGTCCATGTTTTTCATGTGCTGAGGACCCCAGAGCTGGACACAATAGTCCAAGTTGTGCCTCATGAGGGTGGAGTAGCTGGGGAGAATCACATTCCTCAACCCGCTGGTTACGCTTCTTTTAAGGCAGTCAAAAATATGTTTGGCGTTCTGATCTGTGAGAGCACACTGCTGGCTCATGTCCAGTTCTTAATCCACCAGAACCCCCCACAAGTCCTCCTCCTCAGATCTTGCTCTCAGTGACAATTTCTCACAGTCTGGGATTGCCCCTACCCAGGTGCATCATATTGCACTTGGACTTGTTTCCCTTCAGGGTCTTGTGGGAATCAGGAGTCCTTCACGCCAGTTTAGTCACATGGTACAGAAAGGCATAAATAACTTGAGCAAGTCCAGAAAAGAGTTATAAACACATAATTTTTTGTGTTTAGTAGTATCAAATCCTACAAACAGAACAAAAATACCAATTAGAAACTATCAAATCTGCCGACATGATAACAGAAGGTGATCCATGCCTCACAACTGTACAGGAATGTTGTGAGCACAACTGCTCAATAGATCTGAAACTTAGTATTGCCATGCAGCATCATTCCAAATTCACAGCTAGTCTTGGCTACATAGTGTGTTTAAATGTACAACAATCTAGCACCATGGCATGCTTTAATGTGTGACTGTGGTGTAATGGTGGGTGATAATGAAAATACTTGGCCCAAGTCTGATAATCTCTGTTCTAGTAATTCATCTGAGTATTAAACACTGCTGTTTACCTTCTCAGTTGGTGACTGAAATGACTCACTTACTTGAAGTGTTTGAAAAATATTAGAGATTTTTATTTTTTGCCTTTTAGTGAAGTGTAGTGTGTTTACTACATAAAATAATTCTTGTTTCTGTTGGCACTCTTAAATTAAGGTTGATGTTAAATTTTCAGAGCTGTATTAAAGGTGGAAAGTGCACCTCAATGAAATGCTATATTTAGATTGATAAACCAGGTATTTCACTTTCAGGAGGGCAGCTTCCTTCAACCTCACAGCACTTCTCTCAGCTTTCTAAATGAACATAAAAACAGAATGACAACACTTCTGTTTCTGTTGAAGAAGATAACTGAATATTTTCTTTCATTTTTTTCTTTTTTCCCTTGCATATCTAGCAATTGGAGTTAAACATATTTTTAAATGCTTAAAATTCAAAATGGATGAATCAGGCTCTGTATTTATATAGTTCTTCTATCACTTAAGATTCTGCCCTATTACAGTTTATCTATGGCCATTTCATGTCACTCAGAAGTCTCCGTCACTTAATTATGTTCTCAAATTTAGCTGCAGAAAATTTTATATGTTTAAAAGTAATTGTAAACATTCCAGTTATTAAATGAAAACTTTATTAAAAAAAAAAAAAAAAAAAACAAAACCAAAACCCAAACAGTTTTTGTTTCACCATTTATTATACATCAGTTTGGGTGAACAGTTATGCCAGTTTAAACCCATTGAATAGGCAAGCTACACAAGCTTTAGAAATTTCAAAATGAAAATACTGCAGTCCATTTAAGGAGAAGTATAATCACAGTAAGACCCAGATTGATCTCATTCTCTGAAAAAATAGATAGTGAAATTAAAAACTTCCGATTGCTAGACTTCCCTGAGGAAAAACTATTCTTTACCCAAGAGAACAATCCAATTCTACAGTGATTAAAAATTCTATTAAAGATATCTACTTTTACATCTTAGATTTCTGTCCAGTAGTTTAACAGAAAGCTTTTATGGGCAGAGGGAGTCACTTATGATTACTTAATCTGGTTTTGTCGGTGCAAAGGTCATGGAATTCTTTACAGTACTTTCATCTTTTACCCCAGCTAAATCTGATTAGATACAAATATGTCTTTCAGAAGGCAGAATGTAAAAGCATCAAGTGCTGAAGAATTTACTACATTTTTAAGTAATCTCATCCACTGGGTGTTTATTTTACTAGTTATTTGTACTAATTTAGTTTTTAATTTGCTGGCATATTTTATGTCTTTCTTTTAAAGGCCACATAATTTCTAGTACAAATTGCTGTTGCAGTTTCTTTCTGTTCTAGCCTACTGATGGGGAACATTCCTTAGGAAAACAGTGATCAAGAAGAATCAAATACAGTGATAATTTTGGTGCACAGTGGGAACTAGCAGATTGATTTGGTTGTCTAAATGTGGGTATCTGGTACCTTTTGAGATGCCTTAAAGTATCTAATCTGACTTCCAGCTGTCACTCCAGAACTCCAGTCATATCCTATGTCATATCTGCCAGTTCCTCATAGATATGCTAGGACATCTAAAAATGGCACTAAGCATCTAACTGTGAGCAACTAAATCCAGGCACAGAAAACTGTTCAGCTTATCTTAAAATAGACATCAACATTTGGTCAACTAAATAGCTTTGCAGACACCACTAGGAGCTATTCTGTTATATGAACATAGATGTTTAAGCCTATTTGAGATGCTGTAGTGTATGTCAGAAGTGTTCCATGCCTGACAGATGTTAGACTTACTACAGACCACGACCTTTCTGGAGTGGCACTGGGAGGCCATGCAGGGTACTCTAGGGCATCTGAAAGAGTAGAAGAAAGGATTTGTAGAAGTTAAGTAGTGAAAAATTAACCTCTTAATGATACGAGTCTTATTCCTCAGTGGCTTCAGCGAAAGGTGACAGTAACTCACCTATTGTTAGGTACCCAGCTTATGAAGCTTATGAACATCCAGTTTGGCTTTGTTTGAATTTATATGCAAAGATAGATACACACCTATCTCTTTACCAGGCAACAAAAGAGTTTTATAGAAATCAGAGAATCACAAATGGTTTGGGAATGGAAGGGGCCTCTGGAGATCATCCAATTCAATATTTATGTCACAGGATAGAGCCTTTGTGGAGTAGACACAATAGTACCTATAGAGTTCCTTTCGTGTTAGTGTGGAAACCCTGGTTCTCCATCTGACAGGATGAAATATGAGCCTTAGGATGAGGCTTTCACAAAGAGAATTTTAGAAGAGGTCATTGGAAGAACATTATACCTCTTAGGAGCCTAAGAGTGAAGATTTAATGAGTAAGCTGCCAGCCCTGGCCTCATGGATCCCTGGGGGGGCCTGCACTGCTCGTGGCCCCCAGCTCACAGGTTGCTGCTGGCCCTTACAGCACCCTGACCTTGCCCCTGCCCTGTCTGGCAGGCTGGGAGTCAGACCTAGGGATTTGACCATTGACTTGGGCTTCTGTTTGATGTTGGGGTACTATAGATATATTCCTCCAAGGGCTACTTTTTTGCATTGCTGCTTTCTAATTAGAATGATCAGCATGAAGCAAATGACCTGGCTGAGACTGATTTCTGTGATTTTCCACATGCCCAAAGCTATTACCTGGGTCGTTATCACATTCTGACTTCCTATCCTAAATATCTTAAAAAGATCTGAAGTTTTAATTTTTTTTGTTTCCTTGTTTCTTTTCCATGCACATCTAAGCCATTAGAGGAGGGCACATGTAGCCCAGTGCACATTGGTAAATCTTCTCTTCATCTGTGTTCCTTTTGTTTTCTCAGTATATACCAGAATCATCAAGAAGGTTAAGTGATGGGTCACACTTAACAGCATGGTGCTATTTGCCCTGTGTCAGAGGTAACAGCATAACTTCTGAAAGTAGCAACAGTAGAGAATTTTTTTGTTTTGTTTTGTTTTTCCTTGCTACAGTCCTTGCAAGATTTGGCAAACTGGATAAATTTCACTGGCAATTTTACAAAACACTTGAAATGAGTATTTTACAGGCATTCCAGATATGCCATGTTTTAAATAATAATGTGTGCTGAATAAATACTGTACTCAAATATACAGTCTACACACAACAAATAAATGCATTGTGCAGTACACAAAAATTACTGGCTAAGCATTTGTCTTTATTCAAGGCTTATTTAAAAATATTTTTTTACTGCAAGGAAACTATTAATAATAAAAAGAACATAGATGAAGAAATTGCTATATTAGTCTAGAAATACATCTCTGACACTATTTCTATCCTTTACTTCAGCAAGAAATGTAATTTTTTAAAATGAAGTTATGCAGAAGTAAGTCTTAGCTTCATTAGCATATATGCAGTTTTCAGTCTAGTATTTCAATTTGTTTACTCATAAACTTGTTTTCAGCCACTTACTTTATGCACCTTTGTTTTAAATTGTGATCATGAATACCCCCAATTAGACTTTTTCAAATAAACATAATAACTGTAATGAAATTAACAAACACAAACATACCACACTTCCTTTTATGACTATGCTAGAATTCAAGTTTATCAGATTATTGTCTGTTCCTATAATTTTTAAAATAGTGAAAGAAAAAGTCCATAAAATTCAGGTCCAGCAGTCCTCAAAAGGCTTGCCATTTAATGTTTCCTTCTTTTGTAATTAATAAAATATTTTCAGTGTTATAGTTGCTCCACTGAGCTCAGAAAACATTGTAAAGGACAGAGATATCTGAGTTCTGTTTAAAAAAAAAAAAAAGTAGACACAGAACAGCACAACCATTTACTTCATCTCACTCATAAAGACCAATGGCAGAGCTACATGTTGCCATTTGATACATCCTTGAATGCTCCTAAAATCAGGTGTTAGATATTTACATTGTTTGGATTTTTTTTCCCACATCTGCTTGCAGCCACAAGTTTAAAGGGAAGTTTTGAGGTGCATAAAGAGAGCTGCTGTCAGGGCAGGGCTAAATACTGCCTTCACTACTTTATATATATACTATACAGGCATATACATGCATATGCACCTTTTCTTCCTCCCTTTCTCTCTCCCTCTCTCAGATTTCAGGAGAAAACCTTCTTTGAGTTATTCTTATTTGATGTATCATGCTATATTTATTATGCAGCCCCTAAGGGCTTTTAAAATTATGATGTGTCTAGGTACTTTCAATTCCATGGAAAAAGTTCCCACAAAAAGTTTAATTGTGGCAGACAGAACAGGTTGTCAGCCTGCAGAAGCAAAATCAATGGAAAGTTGACAGGTTTGACTCAAAGAAAGGCAGAGAGGGGAGTGGGAACATGGAAGAAAAAGTTAATGTGAGCCCTCTGAAAACTGGTGAAACTGCAATCTGAAGAATTCTAAAGGGAACAGAGTCATGAGCAATACTGTGAAAATTCTAGGTCTCCCCACAGAAAGATATGTGTTCTGTCCTTCAAGAAGAGTTATGATAGCGTCCCACATAATTCTGAAGAATCCTTAGTTGGGAAAATAATTAAAATTAATCATGTTAAATATTTTGCATTTTATGAAAGACATTTGATTCTATGAACCACATTGCATCAAGTTTATAAAATGACACATCCCTTCTGTCACCATTGTTTTGATGTTTTATTAAAAACTGCATTTTCATCTCTCATCAATATTTCTATAGCACAGTCTCAGTAGAATCTAAGCATTAAAGCATAAAATTTGCTTTATTCAAGCATATGATTTATATTGCACTTTTTTAACAGCATATCTTCGCACATTCTGTGGCAAACTTTTTCTATTTATTAAATCAAAGTTAATACTTATTATTTATATTATTCCTGGTTTTTTTAAGGAATATGATTATTACATACATAACCCTTGGATTGCTATACTTGCCTATGGCCCAAAGCTTGGACTAGAACACATCATAAACCCAAGGGAAGTGCTGTCTCACGAAACAAAAATGACTACTAAGGCATGGGCAAAATGCCAGAAAACAGAGGTTAAATTTGAATAAGGGACTGGAGTTTCCTTTACTTTCCAGAGTAAAGAAAATGGACCTAACTAAAATGAGCAGCATAAGCAGTGCCCTGAGAGAAAAATATGGGATTACAGGTAAACATTGATTTGATGAAACTGAAAGATAAAAGCACAGGGCTTACTAGCTTTGTTTTGAGTATGTGTTTGTGAAGCCAGGGAAATAAATCAGGCATGTAGAACTTACTAAATCTTATGAAATGAGAGCCAGGCCACTTAGTCTAGGGAAATAATTTGAATTTTATTTTTAGAATCATGGCGGTCAGAAGTTAAAGGACTGGATGATCTTGCCTGGAAAGAGTTAATTATCACAGAACATCATCAGAATTAGGTTCTGCCCATGTGAAAACATGAAAGTTAGATAGGTATTTTTATCCTGAGGGGTATTAAATATACAATTTGAGGTATTGTAAAATATTTTAGGTAAAAGACTAAGGAAGATTAAAAATACTATATTCTTTGGGTATCTCATAAAAATACAGGATTTAGGTTTAGCTGTGTCTTAAAGATTTCATGGAGGGAGTTACTAAATAAATATTATGAACTTGCCATTGTATTACCAAGTCATCCTTGTTTGCCCAAATCTGTCCCCAGCACTCGAGGTGAGGCTGCCCCAGCTCAGAGCAGAGCAGGACAATGCCCTCCCTTGCCCGGCTGGTGTGCCTGATGCCCCCCAGGACAGGATTGACCCTCCTGGCTGCCAGGGCACTGCTGACCCATGTTCAACTTGCCATCCATTCAAATGCCCATTTATCTTTCTGTGGGTCTTCCCTCCAGCCTCTCATCACTCAGTTTGTATGTATAACCAGTATTAGCCTGTCCCAGGTGGAGAATCCTGCACTTGCTCTTGCTAAATTTCATGCAGCTGGCAATCACCCAGCTCGCAAGTCTATCCAGATCTCACTGCAAGGCCTTTTCTGCCCTCAAGAGAGTCTACAGCTCCTCCAGGTTTAGTATCATTGGTAAACTTACTTAATGTATATTTTATTCACGTATCCTGATAATTTATAGTAATATTGAAGAATACTGGCCCTGAGCTCTCCAGATCCTTAGCTTTATTTCCATTCTGAAATATTTCCTCCTCTTTTTCTCATTTTCTTAGAATGCTTTTGGGGTCTATATAAAACAGCTCAAACTTTCCTATTATTTTCATATTATTCCCCAGATAATAGAAAAAAAGCATTTTGATATCTTTCTCCATCTTGGTTTTGTAATTGCAGGAAAATGAAACAAAAAACTAGAAGTTAATAGTATGCAGGTAAGAACTACCCTTTTGATGCTGATGGGATTCAATTGTAATGACTTAATTTTCCATTAATTTAATGAAAAATAAGTAAGAGTTTTCCCTGAAATTACATAAGTTTGGAAGATGAGAGCCACATGACAATCTATAAAGCCTTTTGTACTGACAGGAAGCAGATGGCCAGTGACAGCTATATCAATTGACCTTGGTACCTAATAGTTAATAGTAGCAGTTTTGTTGATAATTACCATAAAACATAAACCGTAATCTCCAAGTATATTAAAATTTTGTACATGCATCACGTTAAATTTTAAAGTGAGAGGTCCTGTTTCATTGGACATATATCTACTGCACTGAGAGAAATAATGCAAAATCATTACATTCACTGAAACCAAATATTATTTTAAGAGCAATATGATATGACATATTCTGAAAGAATATTTTTTCTAGCATTTTTACTTAAATGATGAAAAATATTTTAATAATCAGTTTAATTTCTTTTCCACCTGTGTTATTAACTTTTAAACCTTTCAGTATTTCCTTAGTTTTGTTTGTAAAATCATAGCCATAGACCTGCAGACATAAAGTGTAATAAATTATTTGTTAAGAAAGGTTTTCTTTACGTTTTGAAATACTTTTATTGCATTTAAATTCATAATTATGCTTTTAATCAAAATTATCATTATCATAACAGGATGTCTGCTGTCTGCAGTTAACATTTTTTTCTATTCATGGTCACATTTCTGACTTTTTAGTCACCATAGAACACTAAAGTCACAAAAAAATCACTTTTTTGTTAGTTGCTTCACTGTTTACATTAGCAGCCTCAGAAACACTGAGTAAGACTGCATGTTAGTTTGCTTACACTTTGTCTTGTGTGAGTTATAAATGCAGCAGAAATTAGTATTCTAATCCTTATAAATTGAAAAAACACTTCATTCAGTGTCTGTCAGCTCCACTGGTCCCTGTAAGTTTGATATGTTAAACAGCAGGTGCTCCTCACCTTGGTCCCTCACTACATTCCCGCAGGATAGAAACTATCTGACATAACTACATCAAACCTCCTCCTCTTAATGTCCCATAATGCATACAAAAGTCTTCTATTTATTTTGAAGGAACAGATATCACACTGCTGAGGTAGAAATATTTGTTCTAAATATTTCAGAACAAATGACTCTTTTTCTCAACAATGTTACAAAATAATCTTTATAGGATAAAGATCTTAGTCATAAATTTCTATTGGTACTTTCTTATAAATTTTTACTGAGCTATAATTTAGATGAAATATTTCATTTGCACACTGGAGTATACGAGTGAAACCCTTTTTTATCATCTCTGTGATAATCATCTATTATAAATGTCTTGAAAGATAGAAATTGTGTATAGGATACTTGCTACAGAAAGAAAACAAAAATTAACAAAAGTGAATTCAGCTTCCCTTTTCCTTGAAAGGGAAAATTCCAGCACACAAGTTTTTAAAAGACAATAAATCACTAAGATTTATCACAAAAAATAAACAAAGGAATATCAATTTTAGCCTTAAATTGTCTGAAGTAAAGGATTTCAATGAGAAAACTTCTGAAAATTGTTGAGTACTGTGCCACTTTGGGTGCATCTCTATTCCTTGAGGAGATACAGTCTTGTTGCAAGACATGCTGATAAGACATTACAGTATTATCTGCACTGTAAGGAGAAAGTAGTGACATGATAGATCTAATTGAAATCAACACAGTGCAATAAGGAAGTGGTTATTGATATAATATACAGGAGTATCTAATATAAGAAGCCAGTGATGAAAACATAATCAATAGAAGTAAAGAATGACCAGTGCTTTAAGACAAATAAGGATGACATACAGGTAACTGTGATAGCGTACAGAAGACAAGATCATCTGCTTACCAAGAGAATAAGGCAGGAGGGGCAAAATAAGCTTGACATATGTACCAAATATTGACAAGAGGCAGGTCTCTCTCAATGTGAGTTTTGTACTAGGAAATAAAAGCAGGTTTGGTTCTCAAATGCATAAAGAACAGAATCCGGCAGTTTCTTTCTGGAACAGGGTTACAAAATACAATCTTGGGACCAAAACTAAACACAAGGTCTGCAATAAAAAAAAAAAAAAAGGTTATTACAGTAACAACTGAATACAAGAGCTATATTAGTTGAAACAGTTCAGGAAAGATACGCTTGAAAACAGGGAAATAAAAATGTTTAAATAGACCAATAAACTGTTAAAAAAAACCCAGTCAAACAACCAACCACCCAACCAACCAATTCAGAAAGTATCCAGTCTTGAACAAAGTTAAAAAGACTATATTCTCTACAGTGAAATTTAACTGTTAAAGTGTGAATAAGGGAGTTGCAACATCTGACCTCAAACTGGAAAGGCTTAGCATCAGTATATTGGATGAGCATGCTGTATCTAGCTCATGAGCAAGTAAGAGCTGAATATTTTAAAGTTTTCCCCTGTTCTGAGTAAATAAGTGATGGACTGTGTTCTCTCTATCTGGAATATGGAAAAAAATATGAAAAATTAAGTATGTTGATAGAAAGCTAAAGACCCAAGTGAACCAGTAGTTGTTTCAAGTAGCTAGAAAAGAGAATCCTAGATGGTGGCTTATAAGAACTATCAGAATGGCCTTGAAATAAGGAAATAAGGTAAAAAGTGTTGAAATCTATATGAGAGAAGAAACCACTAATGTTTACCACACTTCTTTAATGTATTACATTTTGAAAGACCTAACACAAATTAACTATTAAGTCTAATCACTCTATGAGTAGCGCCACAACGGGGCTGTAGAGATAATGTATGGCTTGCCTGAATCAGCGTAGCAACTTGGTGACAGATCTGGAATTGTATTTTCCAGTTTCAGTGTCTCATGACTCTCTTCAATCCACTTACTAAATTAGATCTGGAATCTAAATTTCAAGTACAAAATTTGATAGGGCTGGTTATCTCTCACCATACTGCCTACTCTTGCTACGATCTCACCAGAACTGAGATCCTAATCACTGTCAGGTCTTGTTAAGTTACTAGGTGGGAGAAACGAAAACATTATTGGGAGAAGCAAAAACATTCTCTGTGCTGCTACCTGCCAAAGCCTGGGGCAGGTGGGACGAGCCGGCCGGCGCTGCCCGTGTGAGGCTGGGCAGCCACCACGAGAGAGGCACCCAGGGAGCGGCGTCTGCCAGCCTGGTGGTGCTGAGCGCTGCTCGTGGGTGCGCAGCTCTGGTAGCTCTGCACGCCGAGAGGAGGTGAAGGGATGAGAGAAGGACGCTTGTCTGCCAGCCCAAAGAGTCTTTATTTCCCCAGGTGGGGCAAGGACAAGGTGCTCTCTGAGTGGGTGCACTAACAAATTCCAAAGAAATCAAAGATTACAGCAATTTAAAAAGGGGGTGGGCGGACAGGGGTGCAAACCTGTCTCGCCCAATGGGGGTAAACCAGAGAGGGATGACACCAATTACAACAACCTATGGTAATGTAACAGGGGTAAGCACAAGGTCAGGGGACAAATAGAAAAGCTAAACTGGGGTGATTGATACAGAACTTTCTGGAAAAAAACTGAGGGTGGTTACAGGATTGACAGCCAAAAGGGTATGAACAAACTCAGACTGATGGAACCAAATAAGGAGAAAACAGGGAGAGGTGAGAAGATTGGCAGGTAACTGGGGAGCCAAGTGGCAGGAATTTTTGGGATAAACTTGGATCAAACCAACTGTGAGGGGACAAATGGGGGAGCATAAAGGCTAACTAACATTGGTAAAACCAACTGACTAAATCAACCCACACCACAATTCTCCTGCATATTTATGTCTCTACCTGCTACATTAAACGTCAGTGTGGTGAATCACACCTGCTATTCCTTAAACTGTTGATTTGTGTTTACAGAGTGATGTAGTGATGAGTGAATCCCAGACGTTAACCTCATTGGTACAACTTCAGTTCCATGCATTGAGGGAAAATAGCTTTTAACTGAGATTGAGGAGAATTATCATAACTGTAAAAAACACAGACAACTAACTTGAGCCTCACCGTTTTCACCATTTTTAGTGTAAAACAAGAGGCCTTTAGAAATTCAGTTATAGGAAAGAGAAGGTCACTGCCTAAGTCATTTAGTCTGCTACAATCTAGATCTCTGAACACACAGAGATACTAGATTAATCATCTTCCAAACTAAAGAAAAATGAGGTTCTTAGGGAAAAACTTTTACATCTCCTAGTAGAGACACAGAAGAACAAACTTTAGAGTTGGTAAGACAGGAAACAGGAAAATTAACCTAAAATGCATTAAACATAATTATTCTATTTATAATGTAATTATGTTACTGGGTCATAACTCTTGAAAAGAAGGGATAGTTGTTCCCTGTGGAACAGAGGAAAAGAGCCATTAACATTTGGGACACATAAAAAATTATAGTTATCCATAGAAAGTCTGCATCTGTCAAGCGTGTGATTTTTAACATGAAGCAAAATTAATAATTCCTAGGCTCAGCTTTTGAAATATTTTGTATGTGTCACTTGTAGGATTGTTATGTCAGAATTAAAATTGCAATTTCCTGAAAAATATTCTCCTATATTTTAATGAACTATTTTCATTATATATTTGTATGAAGTATTTGAAACCACATTATGGGATAAAAATTCAGCAGAATCTACCATTATGAATGGTTCTCCACAGACAACTATTTGCCATCTGGCCTTTTAACAGGAAAAAGCATGATTTTTTTTGTGGCTTTTTTTTCTATTATACTATTGATGGAAAATGAACAGTTGTCAAAGAGCTGATTAGCAATTTCATGGTTTTTCTCACAAATTTTTTAACAATAATCCAAGTAATTTTCTTTTCAAAGTGATTTTTAAGATCCTTGCAATTCCCTTTTTTTTTTTTCTATCTTTTTTTTTTTGTTTTGTTTTTCTATCCTTATTTTTTCTTGTAGGAAGATTTTATATATTGAATAAGAAGGTTTTATTATTTTAATGTTATATTTGGTTCTATTACTATTACAATTACACTATTAGTATTAATACACTACTGCTAAATGGAATGTAAGCATTTGGCCTTTCACTTACTAAAGTTATTTTTTTTTCCTAAATATAAAAAAAGAACACATGTAAGTTTCATCTACCACACTCTTCATAGCTGTTTCCTGAAATTATTATTTTTTTTTAATTTCAGTTAGTTTACTTTACTTGATTTTAGATCCAAGATTGGTGTTTTTGCAGAATGTGAACTTTAGTCTTTGATAATGAAACAAGGTCACTTTCAAACTCTTTTCTTTAGAGACACATCTTGACAGTGCTTACATCTCTAATCTTTTATATTTCCTTTGATCTGCTTGCTCTACTTTTGCTGTGATTCTGAGCAGCTATACTACTGGAAGGAAGTAATATTACATTTCTTCTATTGCAGAGATCTGTGTTTTGGTCATTGTAAAGTTCATCTCATGATTTTCAATAGAAGGAGCAACATGAAATGTTAAGGTCAACTGATTCATAATGTCAGCAACAATATTTATAAAAATTAAATTAAGCTACAACTATACTGCAGGCATCAGCATGGGATAAAGATATCAGAAGTAGCTTTAAGAGGTATAGGTCAACTAATAGATACAGTCTATCCACAGCATCATGAAGTATACTTAGTCAGATAATAAACCATTTAAACTATTTCTAGCATTTCCATATTATTTTTCTCTGCATACTTTGCCAATTTGATCAATTTTTCCATTTGTCCATTTCATGTTTTATTTGGGTACAACAGGAAATAAAACTTTTTTAGTTTCCTTTTTTTTTTCATTTGAAAATTATCATCACCTTTTGAAATAAATTATGTTTATCCTTCACTATCCCAGTGGTCTGCATGGGAAAAAAGTCACAAGGGAAGATATCAATGAAGTTTATTTGGTTCAGATGGGACCATACAGTTGAGGAAGGACGTGAATCATCTACCCTAGAAGATTATTACAGGAAAGATGCATTCTTCTTTTGAAGTGCAAAGCAAAAAGAGAAGAATTAGTGTACAGAAAGTGCAGGAAAAGGATTCTTACTGCAAATAGGGAAAATGGTAACTAATTTAAGAAGCAGGTTGACCAGAAGGACTGTGAAATCTCCATTAATAGATGTTGTTAATGTCCATATGGACAAGACTTGTTACAAACTGATCCTTCAGCAATGGGTTGAAACGGATGCCTTCTTGTTATCCTAACCAAAACAAGCTATTCCATTTTACTATTTTTCTCTTATTTAAATCTTGCTCTGCACCAAAGTACCAAGTTAATGAATCCTTAAATGAGAAGAATGCAAAAGTGAAAGGTCATTTAACCCTAAAAATGGGAAGAAGAGATATTAAAATCCTAATGATAGTATGGGTTTCCAGGTAAATATTATTTATTTATTTACTAATGAAAAACAACAGTCTTCTATTACCTCAACAGTGCAAGGTCCTGTGAATTGACTGAATTTGTATTGAACTGAGATTTTTTTGTTTGTTTATTTTTTTAACTGCCATAACAATGAACTAGTAACAGGAAACCATTATTTAAATTAGTTTGAGTTAAACTTTAATTAAACCTGTAGGGAGCAGCTCTGTTCAGTTAATTGAATTGCTTGTGACTTTAGAATAAATTTTGTGGAGTGGAATAATGCAAATGTGAAATGATATCACAGATTGTAGATTACAAATAGAAATTGTGGTGGTGAGTTATGAATGTGACCTTATTCTGTTCAGTAAAAACGGTCAGGAAGATAACAAAGCAAACAGTAGCTCTGAGGAATGGGGAACCAAGGAACATGTAAGCAGTCTTCACTGAGAAAAATACATAAAAATAAATCTAAGCAGATTCTAGAAGGACAAAGTTGAAGAGGAAGATATTACACTAAAAATTTTAAGCTTCTCAGAAAAAATGACAATGTAAAAATTGATTAGGACACAACTGTCTTTTAAGAATTTTTTTTCTGATTGAAGTTACAAAAAAAAATGCAATAACTTGCACAATGCCAAAGTCATAGCTGTTCTTTCAGTTAGTGATTAAATTATGTGCTAAAATAATTTTTCCTGTTATTCTTCTCTAATGTGGCTGTGAGTGTTTTCATCACCTACATAAGTGTCTAATCCTTTTTTCAATCCAACTCTTGTCTCAAGGATGTATTGTGGCAATGAAAACTACAGGTTAATTTTGTATCATGTAATCTCTTTAATCAACTTCAAATTTGTTGCTTTTCAATTTCATTCAGTGTCTCTTTGTTCCTGTATTACAAACTTCTGTACATTTCCTTTCATTAATGACTGTTATTAAGATATTTCATTATTGCATTTTCAAAATGTATTATCTCTATAACACAATCTTTTTCATAACATTTGAATAAATGTTATTCTTACTTCACCCTCAATAACCCAAATCCCTTTTATGATATGAACCTGTGGGAAGGTTTGTCTTATAATCTGACTGCTCAGTTCTTTCCAGTGTAAAATTTTATCTCTGCTGTTTAGAAATTAAACTGTATTTAGTACTATTTCCTGCTTAGAAATAGATTAAACCATATATTTTGCAATAGAAAAATATTTAGTTATCTAATTGTAAAATGATTTTAATTACTATACTGCTAACAAAAATATATTTGCTTGATGACATGATGTAATTCTATATTTTTACACTGTTAATGTCATTTAATATCTCAATGATAATTTTTATAAGATCAGTCATGTGTCTGAATGTACAGTTAATCTCAAAGCTAAATGGTTTTCAATACAATTAACAAGATCTAAGCTATTGTCATTAAAATATGGATTTACAATATAAATAATGATTTAAGAACCGTTATTTTCCTTGATATGTTATGCCTGCTTCAGTTATGAGATTTAGTCTCCTAAGAAAAATAAAGAGCAAATCTAATTTGGCATACATATAATTTCTTCTCAAGCCAACAGATGTGTCATTCAATGCAACATCTGCTTGGCTTTTACTTGTAGTGAGAGCTCATGTGTGAATTTATAATTTATTTTAAATGATCAAAGAACAGGTGAAAAATCTCTCAAAAACTAAACTTAACTAAAGTTTTCCTGTAAGAAATATTATGAAACATACTTGGCTTTTAAATAAAACATGTTATTGGAGGTAAAGAAAACAAACAAACAAATAAAAGTGTATTTTGATATTGGGTAAAAAGAAGCAAAATATTTGAGGCAGTTCTATAAATAAGATGCACTAACCAGGGAGCTGGGAGTTTGCTTTAAATGTCAACTGTAATATCTAGGTCTGCCATGATGGAGACAGAATCTTAAACATATAAACTACGCATAATTAATACAGGAAACTGTAAGTGCATGTCAGCTGTAGCTAAAATAATGTGCGACCATGCTTGCATAAATTCAAGCACATGTATCTGGGATGTTTCTAATATTTATATTGCTATTTTCAGGTCACATAATGTCTATCAGGCAATTCACCAGAATTGATTTATGCTACAAAAACATAGAGAGTATGAACCAAATAGAAACTTGATATATAAAATTCATACATTATTCCATAAACATCTTCCTGAAATTTAGGGAGTAAGGAAAATTCCCAATAAACTGACCTTTTGTCCCACCAACCAATTAAAATATTGGCCTAGCTCCAAATATGTGATTTTTCAAAACATCTGTCTATAAAGGAGTAAGATTTCAAGTAGAGATTCAAATTCTTTTTCTGATTATCCATGTCATAGGTGTCTATGACTGAATGTAGCCTCATTTTCTAATACCTGGATATCAGAGGCCTCCAGAAAGAAAAATTCTTTACATAATGTAGTTTAGATGTTTAACATAGGTCAGTTGAAGCATATTCTAGAGACAGCTCATCTTCTTTACTCTGAAAAGTAGCCCAAAATGAATAGCTTATATGATTATTTCATTTTCTAACATCTAGAGCAATATTTAATGAATCCTAGCCTACATATCTTCTTGTACATGTATGAAGGAGTACCTGAAACTTGACAGCAGCTACCTCCTCAGCATTCAAGCTAAGCTACTATAGAGTTTCTAAATTTCAGTTTCTTTAGTGCACCTAAATTGTTATGTATTGAAATAATTGATGTAGGTAATACTAGTAATCTTAAAATAAATACTAGTAATCTTAAAATAAATTCAGGAAAACAGTAATGTGTGGATTTGTAAATCATTGTAGATTTCAAGGCAATTTCAAGGCAAAAATTATTTGACAATAAGCATCTGATTTATTTTGAAAAGAAAGACATATGACTAAAGAGGAAGGAATCTAGACCACATGAAACTGCTACTTGAATATTTTCTACCATTCTGGTGTCCACTAGAGAAAAATGCTGGAAGTTGTTGGGTTTTTTTCCACTTTTTTTCTTGAATGGCTGGTTTTTGATTATTTTATTTGGTTGGTTGGAATGTTTTGCTTCTTTTCCTTTTTTCATTTAGCATCAAAATTTGTCAGGCTCGTGGAATGGCTAGGAATTAAAGTCTCATTGAATGTTCCTCTTGAGATTCATAATTTCTTCTTCTCTATTTGCACAGCTCAGTTTGATGTAGATAAATGAAATCATCACTCAGACGGTTGGACAGGGAGTGAGAGGAGGTTAAACAATGCCTGACTTTGCACTGCAAAAATAACAATGACATTGCCCACATGGGCCATTTCTTGGTGCTCAATTTTCTAAATGTTTGAGGAGCACAAATGCTTAACTTAAAGCCATTCAAGAACAAAACAGATGAAATCAATGCCAAATCTGCAGTAGATGCATGAAACCATAGCTCCTCTCTTGAGGATTAAAACTGTTGAGGTAGAGTGTAATCCACTGAGTACAGATCTACCCCTGAGCTAAAAAGAGATCCACTAGCACAGGCATACAGTTTCTGAATCATATTTAACTTGCCAGTTATTACATCTTATCTTCCTACAGGTACTCCATGAGGCTTTATTATAAATGATGGGTAGAAAGTCCCTGTACCCACTCTAAAAACCAAAACAGAGCATCAAAATGAGGAGCACCTAAGCATACATTTTGAAACACACACACCCCCCAAACCCAAGAATCCCACAAACCCACAAAAAATCAAAGCAAAGGGACAGGCAAAGCCCCTGAAAGCCTCATTTTTCTACATTACACTTATAGTAATTCTTTCAATAGTTCACATTTTAATTCCACAACTGAAATGTAAGATTCTGTCTGCATTAAAAATATAGAAAACAAAATGAAAAAAAAGAAGAAAAAGAGATGGATGTTTTCTTAGATCCAATACTTAGTATACATGTAAATATTTCCTTAATCTGAAACAGAAAAAATCATGCTCACTGAGGTAGCTTCTAGGATGCTGATAGCCTAAGTCATTGAAGCAAAAAATTTTACTTCCCCTGGCATTAGTATCCCATAAGTTGGCATGCACCACTGAAGCAGTACTCATTCCATCACGTCTATATCCTGTTGCAATTTTATTATGCTATTATACAAAGTATCATATATTCACATAAACTGTGTGTTTGTTTAATAAGATAATAATAAAGCATGTTCTTTAAACCATCTATTTTATGAATAATCTTAACACACCAACCAGAATGCTTAGCATTTCTTTCTTCTCTTTTAGTGTCTCTGTTATTTTTTTACCCTTAGGACCCAGTCATGTGAACTGATTCTGAAAAGTGAACAACTATTGTAGAGTAGTGATGCATTGGTTTTGACTTGGCAACGACTTTCATTTGCAAGTGCAAGTTGCATTTGCTTTTAAATGCATGTAAATCTGTCTGAAATAAATAGAATATCAAAAGTAAAATGAAATTTAAAGTTGAACTTTTATCTGGCTGTGATTGTGTTAGAGTGGTAAAAGTTACATTTTTTTCTTATGGAATATATATAAAATATATACATATATATATGCATATATATATACACATATATGTATACATATATATACACACACACACACACACATATATATATACACACATATATATACATAAAATATTTATTTTTAATAATTTTCCCAGACATCTGTGAGAATATTAAAAAAGCAGGGAAAAAAACCCCTAAATTATAATTCATACAATGGCAGAATTTTAGGGTTGGAAGTAACCTCTGGAGATTATCCAATCTAACACCCTACCAAGGCAGAGTCACCTAGAGTAGGTGACACAGAAGCACATCCAGGTGGGTTTTGCATATCTCCAGGATGGAGACTCCCAACCTCCCTGGGCAGTCTGTTCTAGTGCTATGCCACCCTCAATGCAGAGAAGTTCTTTCTCGTGTAGAGATGGACCTTCCAGTGTTTCAATTTATGGTTCTTACTCCTGATCCTGTGGCTGGACATTACAGAAAAGGCACCATTCTTTTGGCACCTGCCTTTGAGATATTTATATTCATTAATGAGATCCCCCTCAGTATTCTCCAGACTAAACAGGTCCAGCTCCCACAGTTTCTCCTCATAAGAGATTATCTCATCATCTTTGTGGCCTCTGCTAGGCCCTCTCCTGTAGTTCTTTGTCTTCTTTGAACTGGCTAGACCAGAACTGGACCCAGCACTACAGATGTGGCCTCATTCGGGCCAAGCAGAGGGGTGCTATCACCTCCCTTGATTTGCTGGCCACACTTTTCCTGATGCACTCCGGGATACCACAGGCCCTCATGGCCACTGTGGCACAGCCAGCTCATGGTCAGTCTTTCATCCACCAATACTCCCAGGTCCTTCCCAGCAGAGCTGCTCTCCAGCAGGTCAGCCCCAGCCTGTGCTGGCTTTTCCTCCCCAGGTGCAGGAGCCAACACTTGCCCCAGCTGAACCTCATTAGATTTCTCTCTGCCCAACTCTCCTGTCAATTAATGTCCTGCTGAACAGTGGCACAGCCTTCTGGTGCGCCAGCCACTCCCCCAGTTTTGTATCATTGGCATTTATAATTGTTTTAGGATGTTTTTTTTGTAATCAGAAAATGAAAGTGCTGTGTTTCCTTGGTATATTTTTGTTTCATTTTTGTGCCTTAAAAATGTAAAATGTAAAAAATACCAGACCCCTTTTTCATTGCTGCTTTTCACAAATAATTTACATTTTATCCAAGCAGAAATTGCCCTTGTAGCAAAAGGCAATTTATGCATTTTTTTTCCTTGTTGTTTCCTTCAAAAACTTATTTCTTCCTTTATTTTAAGTAGGTATACAGGTACATGTGCATAAATATGTCCTGAATAGTCATGCAGTCACAAAAGTAACATAATTATTAATTTGTATGCAGTGATCAAAAAAATATTAAAGGACTATATAAGCAATATACATTCAAGTCTACATAAGGTGTACACAAAGAGGTAAAAATTACACAAAGAGGTATGTAGTACACAAAGAGGTAAATATTTTTCCAGGTTTAACATTCTGCTTTGGACGTACGTTTTCCTTCTTAGAATTAGATCCAGACAGAGAAGCACATGCATTTCTTTTTTGCTTTTATGCTCTGCCTCATAATGCTTTTCTTTAATATTTACTAGTTTACATTAAGTTGCACCTAACATGCAGCAGAGTACACCCCCTGTCTAACAGTTCTTTTTTTTAATTCAGTCAAAATACTGCATAACATCAGAAGTGAAATTAAAATGAGACAGGTAGAGGGAAACAAGGAAGGAAAGTTATTGAAAGTTAACACACCAAATAAGGAACCCGGAAAAATTTAACATCTACATGCATAGCAGGATGAATGAATCATGTTAAAACTGCCTTTATGTCTCTTCATGAGGATATGTGGAACAATGGTAAAGGAAGATAAACAAAAAGTGATTCTTAATTTTTTGGTCAGAATGTAAAACTACAGAACATGCAGGAAGAGGAACTAACTTCATTAACCTGTAGTAGTTTATTCAAAAATTAAAAATGAGAAAGCAATTTTGAAGTTGCATCAACTAGCATTGATGAACACATGTTAGACAAGCTTTAATTTCAGAGTTAAGAATTTGTTATTGTGGAACTCTGATTTTAACCTAAAAGAAACAAATAGAATTTTTCATGTCATAAAAAACAAAGCGAGCAGATGGACAGCTCTAACTACTAAAGATGGGTCAGCTAAATACTGCTCTTTTATGAAACCTGCCCATCTAAGCAGAGCAAAGGGTTTATTAATTATTGTAACTTGTACACAAGAATAAACAAGATGCACATTTACCATTTTTTAAATAAAAATCACAAAATAATTTTCAGAAAGAAAAGTCTGTATTTATTTGTTCTCATATTCAGAATTTTCTCGGCTTGACAGGAAGCCAGCTTGCAGATGTTAAAGGCTTCATCTTGTGAAAACCAATGCTGAACAGAAAAGACAAGTGTACCTTTTCACCTCCCATATTCTATACCCAGTGCAAACTGTGGCATTTCTTCTGTAACATAATTGGAATATATTATTTTGTTTGCTCAATAGTGCCTTTATTCTACTTCAACAGCGCAAAACTTACAAATAGAACATTACCATAATTTCTTGCAAATATCTTACAGTCTCTGGAGTCAACACAGCCTTTAGGACAAATAAAAGCCAATTAAATAAAACTAGGTGCTGACACACAGGTCAGAGTGACATCTGAACTTGATGTTATGAAGGAAATGCAGACATGTAACACATTGACATATAATACTTAGAAAAGCTTAGAACATTTAGTGATAAAATTGATCATGGTGAGTATATATGAGCAGCAAAAATGATTCTTGAATGGATAAGATTTATAGAAGAATGAGGACAAAAGGAATTAAAATCAAGCTTATATGTAGAAATTAGAAACAAAATAAAATTTTAAAGAAATAAGACAAATATCACAAGGAGGATTTTTTTTAATACTTGATAAAATTATTGGGAGTTCTGTTATCTCAAAGGGAAAAGCCATGTTTAAAATAAGCTTTAGTTGAAAGAAAGTTTAGAAAAAAATGGAAAGTCTAAGTCAGATTTCTGTCTCTGAGTGTGAAAAAAACCCAACATTTAAACTGTGTTCATCACATGCAGAAATATTTGACAAAATATTAAGATCCAGATTACTCAAATATGCAACAAATACTGTTAAAAATATAAGTAAAATAGAAAGTTTATATGATAAGAAATTTTAAATGCTACATAAAATTCAATTAGGAATATGAAGACAGAAGTTGAAGTGAAAAAAGACTGCTGCAAGAAGAGAGATTATTCTCGAGTAAATAATGTCTCAGGACATTTTTCTCTATTCCCATGATTCTTAAACAAAACCAGACTTATGGGAAGGGAAAGGTAACACCTCCAGCTCAAGGCATCTCAGAGGTGCCATGGACCTTGTTGTCATACTTTGCATCTGTCATGTCTGCACCAAGTATTCTACATCACAGAATTATTCTGTACATCAACAACAAGTCTGACACTTTGAATTTATTGTATGTGAACAGCTTGTCTAATCTATCTGGCTCCAAATGACTACAAACTGGCAGTGAGACCTGGGCCCTGTGCCTTCATGCTTTCAGATGCTTCAGCTTTTCTTTAAGAAAGGATTAAAAAAGGTGGATTCTCTGTCTCAAATTTCAAAGCAGTTCTTATTACACTGTAGCTAATAGGCCAGATAGAATAATAAAATCTAGGCTGACCAGAGAAGAAAATGACTAAATGAGAAGTGCAGAATAAAACCTATGAGATTTTCCTAAATGCCCAGAAAAGAGAACATCCAGCTTAGAAATGGGGATGTATATGTTGCATTAATGATACAAACAGGTTTTTCCTCCTTTAGAGAAAAAAAAGAAGTAACTGATGACCTATTTCAGAAATGTAATAAATATTTACATAATATATTTGTATCTTCTTGTTCAAGTTTTTCATTCAGTCTCATATCTGCTGTGCTACCAACATCAAATTGCACCAAATGTTCCTTAAAGTGCATTTATATATATATATACCTGCACAGATGCTCTTTGTGTTTATAAGAGACAAACTTCCCAAGTGAGCTTCCTTTCTCCTGTGCTCTCACTGGTCTTAGCAGAAGAAACAATCACATGTTTTCCCTGAGAAAGAACAAGTGAGGCTATTGAAAACCCTGCAACATTTTTCACAAAAAAAATTTTTTGCAGAAATTAATAAGCAATGAACTGTCTCTCAAATGTTGCATGACTGGCCTAAAACCAGATAGTTTCACCTGAGAAAAATGTCCCTTTACTCTTCTGTAATTACACTGTATAAAATTTTTAATAACTGTATAAATATATAATCCATATTTTGATAGGCATTTTCTCCTTTATCAAGAAATTTCACATATATTAGCATGATGTAAAAATTATCCCTTAGTGTCTTTGTGGAGACACCACTCTAAAAAAAAAAAGAATTTAAAAATGCCTTTTCACTATTAAACTGCCGATGCTTACTAAGTCACAAAACATTACAAAGAATAATAGAAATTGTTTGGAAACATTGTTACAGAACAACAGTAAGCCAGTGCAAGTCATTCGTTAGAGGCTGAATTTAGATTTATTCTCCTTCTCGTGGGCTAAGAACATGAGCTTACAGAAGTAACATGACAGACTTAGCGCAGTAAATCGTTAAAACTTGTTAACTAGATGGAGAGGCCATTCCACGGGTTACAATAATTGTATGAGAGGAATATTTTATTTTTTTCTGTACAGTACTTAGGGCCTTTTAGAGTAGAATTATTTCATACAATGAAGAGCCCTAAGACCATTCAAGATTTACCTATTCTAGGACACTTGGTTGCTTGAAAATATGTGTATCTTCCCAACAGATGTTCAAATATACCACTTTTCTAAAGTTTCTAATGATACAGTGAGGAACCCAAAATAATGTATTATAGTTTTGCAGAGGTATAAATTGTGTCCTCTTGTACTATCACAGTCTGAGATTTTTTTTTTTTGTAGTTACTTCCACAAGTAAAATAAGCATTACTGTAAAATGTAAAAGATGTCTGTCTCGGCAAAACAGTGTATTTCACATAATGCTTTTCTAATACAATTGATTTTATTTATTTAAATAAAATTACAATTATTTCTTACAAACAAGATAAAAGCGAAACACTGAAATAAAGGGTAATACATAGACACCTCCTTGGAAGAACTATATAAGTTAGTTTGGTTACACAATTTATATAATTTTCCATATATTAATGTGAAATTAACAAGTAATTGTTACCTAATTTGGTCAGAAAATTATCCTGAAAACTATTATTCAAGTTTTACTGCTTTCTTTCTCACTCATCAGAGAAAAAAATTAATTACACACAAAATTTGATCCCCTATTGTTTTTGCTGCATAATCAATATAAAATATTTGTGACAAATATACATATGTCATCATTTACAGTGTAAAGTGTTCATTCATGGTCCTAATGCTATCAATAACAAAATAGCTTTTATTTGCATCTGTTATTCAATATCTTGTTGTTTTCATACTTAGGAAACATAGAAAAGTTTTCCTCTGAAATATTTTGGCTTAACTGTGTCAGATTCAAAGTATTGTCAAGCTTTACTTCATTCAGATTTTGCAGAATTTTGCAAATTTTCAGATTTTGCAGATCCGTGCCTAACAGAAGTATTCCAATATTTTTTTCTCTGTTACTGTTTTATAAAAACAGATTGTAGTTTTCTCTTTTTGACAGCCAGAGCTTCATTTCCAGATATTTTCTGCAAAATCATGTGTATACTTTTTTTAGAAAAAGGACAAAACATTAAGAAGTTCATGTAAATGCTTGCAAATTCACCTATATAAGAACTAATAAACAAGTACAACATATCTAGTTTTGAATATAAATTTGCCATTTTATTTTCCAAGTCAAAATGGGCTGGATACATAAGTATGGATGCATTTTTGCCATTGAAAAGATAGATATTTAGTAAAAATGTGCAACTTTAATTTCACTAAATACAGCTAAAATAGCCTAAAAACTTGAATTCTGTGGACTACTAGCTCAACTTTCAGTGAGAAATAGTGGCAAAGAGCCATCCTCTGTTTGTCTGTAAAAACTTCTTCATGGTTAGAGAAATATCTGTGTGCATCACAGGAAAGGAGAATTGAAGGTCAAGAGGTTAATTCTACTTACCACAACATATATTCTGCAACTGACTTGTAGCTCTGTGATCTACAGAACTCTCACTTAATAGGGAAGGCTTAAAGTAGAAAAAAAAAACCAAGTTCCTTTTAATGGTAGTTCAAACCACTAGAGTTTACCAAAGGAAGGGAAAGCTAATACTGGGGGGAGTTGCTGTATTTTGTTCTTTGTTGTCATGTTTAGAGGGAGAGGAGAATGTTTGAAAGCATTTTTTTTTTCAGAGAACTCAAAGGAGAAATAATGATGGGGAGGGAGAGCTTTTATCCTTTACAAAGAAAACCCACAAAAAGCTGCTACTCAAAACCATGAACATGTAACAAGGTGAGAAGCAATACAATCCACTTATATATAAAGAAAACTGTGGAAATAACAACTATAACAACTATAAGTGTCATTGAAAAAATAAAAAGGATAGGCATGGGCCACTAAATGTAGTATAATCTATTCAATGAGTTTAATGTAAGAGTCATTATGAATTTAGTGCTTTTTCAATGATTTATAATGCAATGGCATCTAGAAGTCACTCCTGGGGTAGACCTATCAATGTGCTATGTTGCTTCTGCATACTGATTAAGTAAGAAAGTCTCAAACCAGAGAAAAATTTGCTAACTAATCTAAAGAATCTAGAACCCTCTTATGGTAATATTGCAAAAGATAGCTGTCAGCCTGCACCTTTACATTTCCAAATTAATAACATGTATAAAACCCCTGCAGATCCCTTTTATTCTTCATCATCTTTACTATGACTTTGAAAATACCCAAGATAATAGTTAAATATTTCACAGAATGGGTTGAATGCAAGATTCACATCATATGTCTATTACTGCAGTATATGGAACATTACTTTTCTTATACTTTACACAGATTTAGATTAACAGAGCATAGCAGCATTTGCACATCATGCTGAGAAGACATTCAGAAGCTCCAGCAGGTTAATATATTTGTGCATATATGTGTTTCATACTATGCTTGACAGACACTTAAACAGAGAAGTCTTGGGTAGACCTCCTGCCACCAGAACTGATAGCCTAATTTCAATATAACTGGGACAACCAAATGCCTTTTCTCTACTTCCTTGTCATTGTGATGAGATTGGATTTTATGTTTTATTTTCTTTCAAATTGCTTGCTGTCTGTGATCCTTTGTCAGAAATGGGTCTTTCTGGTCACTCAAAGGATCACCAGCAAAGGTATCGGCAAAGGTAGATTTAATACAAAAGTGAAAGTGGACAGAAGTTGTTGCCAAGTCTACTACTATTTTTCACTCCACTACTTACTAAATTGTTACAGCACACAGAGAAAACTCAGATTAAAATCAACCCAAAATTATATACATGGAGGCTAGGGATGGAAAAGTGTAACTATTGGAAAGCGTAAGGATAAAAAGGAGTAAGGCTGACTCTCCTGTTGACTCACAAGAATCATAGTGGACCCCTTTCCAAATTTAGCCCTGGACTTGACCAGGGTTTATGCCAACAGTTTTAAAAATAATTTAAAAGTTCAAGGAATTTTAAAGACATTTTAAGAGAATTTAATCTTAAATACTTTAGTTAGAGTTTAATAAACGGATAGTTTATTCAGGCAATAGCCTCAACAAAAGATTCTATAGAATTTACTACAGGCACAATAGCAACTCACTTTTAAACCTAATTTACTTACAAATCTAACATACTTAAAAAATCTAAGACAGCAACATTCATAATACATCTTCTGTAGCATATTCACATGCACACATAGTGATCTAAGGATCCAAGGTGTACATATACCTGTGAAAAATTTGCTTTGCCTTTTTGCAATGGGTGAAGGATTGAGCCTCAAGGAGTGGAGATACCCCAGGCTTCATCACTGGCTTTCAGTGGTGGTCTTCAAGTATAGCAAACTTGGGAGTTCATTGGCTCTGAGAGGTGCCCCAGTAAAAGGGACTTTGCTGGTCACAGACTGCTGCAGTCTGGGAGAGCTCAGAGTCTCATTAAGGACCACTGTTTATAAGGTCACAAGGGAATTGGTTCAAGGCGTAATAATTTTCCATCCTGGATGCAATTTGAGTCAATAACTTTCCTTGAAATTTCAATTAAAAAAATGTTGTTCCACTTGGATTGTTCTTCAGGTAAGAAAAATAATTTCCACACCTGTATGTTAAAAAAAGGGAGCTCATTGGACAACATAAGTTCTGAAGAACAGACAGTGTTTCTGATAAGTACAAGAGGATCTTAGCCTGGGTGATGTCAAAGCCAAGGCCTGACGAGCTTTTCTAAGATCATAGTACAGCCTGGAGGTGAAGTTAGGGTGACAGTTGTACCCCCACATTCTGTTGTGTCAAATGCCTAAGGCTAGCAGGGGAGCAGATGCTTCAGGAATTATCATAGCTGTATGTCATGGTCATAAACAGGAAAAAGTGAAACTGAGGAAAAAATGTATGTTCTACTGAGCATCGCCTTCTACTGCATAGTGTGGTAGACTCTCACACTTGTGCGGAAGCATCATGAAGAAAGGACAACATACTAGAGAAGAAAACATTTATATGAAGCACCAGAGAATGACTGACTAGCAGGTGACACTTTCCTGAGCCATAATCTTTTCTGTCTCCTGAGCACACAACATAATAAGGAAAGTCAGTACCTCATATGCTAACACTTGGAAAAATTCTCTGTTTTCATATTTAAAATTTCTGTGATTTCCTTACTTTTCTTGATACACTTCATTATCTTCTGTGTGAAGGTCTGCCACTCATTAGTGCCTGCTGTCTGTCTCTCATCCTGTTGAACTTGGCAGACACGAGGACAGGAGATAGCTTACAGCATTTACCTTCACTAAAACAGACATGTTCTGCCTAGATTTATAATCTAGCTTTGGGGCTCTTGTTTTTTTCAGTTTCAGTTCTGACTTTGACAAGACAATGTGGGGGAAGGTGATCTGAAAGTACTAACTGAAAGGTCATCCATGGCTGTGAAAATGTCAATTGAATAGAGAGGACCTTTATTCCTCCTGTACTATCTGTCTCTATATATTGGTGATAGAAATAAAAAGCCTATAAAAACTTAGGTATGTCTAATCCCTTTTTTACTATGTAGTTGTGGAAGGAAGTGGTTCCTTTGCACATCTCCATTGCAGTATACATTCTGATATGAAACCTGCAAGATGGAGACCAGATCTATCAGGATGCTATACCTGGCCTTGTGAAGAAAAGTGGCTAACATTTCTGTATGGTTTGGCTCAGGATGGTGCCAGATGGCACCTGTAAGTTCACTTCCGTGGCTGTAAAACTATGCAATCCCAGTAACTTCTTGACTCTCAGCACCACTGTTGTAAGGTTATCTGGAGTGCAGGCTGGCTGCAAGTCCCATCTGTCTCCTTAATAACTGACACTGAACCTTTCAAAGGCTTTGTCTGCACAGCATGTGGAGTTGCTGAGGATAGTGGTCAAAATAAGTCATCCTATGCCTAGTCTGTTTACAGTACAGAAAGATTTATACATAAGCCCACAAGGAAATAAAGTACACCTGAGCTTTTCCTCCTGAAAGCCTCAGAGATTGTTTAATAGAGATAGGTAAACATCTCTACCTTAGTTTTTTGTTTTAGTGAGTTCTCAAAATGGTATAGAATTTCTTTCTTGCTTTGTACACATCCCACAAGAAAAAAATTAATTCTCTGACTGGCAAATGAAGATGCTTGCCTTTGAAACATTCAGGAGATGTAAAAGTACAAAACTATATGGTCAGGTATTTAGTTTTCTAAATCTTCACCAGTATAGAATGCAATATTTAGTCTCTTTTGAGTTCTTATACATTTAGTGCCATACTAGCCCACACATCACTGATATAAAGGTCATTTGGAAGCTAAATTACAAAATGCATTCCACTCAGTATTTTGCTAATTAAGTGTCATGTGGCCATCATCATGATCTGTAATTTAAAAGACAATGGAGAACACTTTTTCTCTTTGCTCCTGAGAATATTCACTCAACCAAATGATCATCCGATTTAATTGGAAGGATGGATATGTCACAAAATGTTGTCTAGAAAGAGTTAAAGAATTCTAGCGGGTCAGAGAAAATGCCATTGGCATTAATGACTGTGACAGATTAAAGGCCTTTGGGCGTGTGCTCATGTAAGATCAAACACCTTTTTTGTCTGACTGGTACTACATCAACAAAATATCTGCTGACTATGGGATCACAAAGGGGAATAATTTCTTTTTCTTTTCACTGCGTATTATTCAGTGCAATACAGCTTGAAAAATGACAGTGACACTCCTTGTAATCATTTCTTTGTGCATTTATCCAGATCTCTGCTGAGAGGTGTATGGCAGCTTCTATTGCTTATTGTTTAACATTTATTTCATTGTGCTGTGGAGAGATAACTGCATTCCCTGCTACACCTCCAGATATTTTAATTGGTATAGAGCTGGAAATACCTTTATTTATAAAAGAGAATGTTCAGAAAAAAATATTGTTTAATGAGTGTGGTGACTTTTTCTCATGATTCACTACTCTAAAATGAGTGTTCCAGAAAGAAAGGCATATCAGGCTTTTGTTAATCAATTCCCTGGCACTTGAAATAGCTGTTTTCTGAGCTCATCAGTAAGGTTATCTTATCATTATTCAAGGGTCTCTCTGACCAGTTGTTGAAAATACAGCTATTAGTAACTTTATACCAGACAAGGAACATTGTGCAGAGATAATTTGTCTGACAAAAAAAACCCCAACGCAAACAAGCTGACCATGTAAGTTTAGACACCATCATATGAACTTACCAATGACATGTCTTCCATTTTTTTATGTTGCCACAACTTCAGGTAATGAACTCTGATGTATAGAAATCTGGTCAATAAATATCATCTTGTAACAATGCTGGTTTTTCACTGATTCTTGAAGCTTTCATGGTTCTAGATTCTTTTAGAGTTTTAATATTTCCTAATCTTTCTACCTTAAAAGCTTTCAGTGGTTTACCTTTAAATGGACAATGTGAAGTCTTTTCTGCATCCTTTTTAGTTCCTTTTAACCTCATTCCGCTTTCCCACATCTTGTCAGTCTACTGATCTACCCAGACTCCATCACTTTACACAGCATAACCCACCACAGGTATGTACTGCTCCAGGGATTAACCAATCAATTGAAATGGTTTAGTCACCAGTCCCCCGAGGAAATAACCTGTACATTATTTTATTCATTGCAGTGACAAGCAATATCACAATGAAGGAAGCTTGCAGAGCGGCGTAGTAGAATAAGTTACCCATCAGTGGAATGTGTCCAATGGGTAGAGAACTGTATTTACTGTGATATATGTTTGCAAACAGGAAAGTAGTAGGGAATGCCAACTCTGTTCTCCTAAGTAGGTAGACTGACCATCATGTTAGTATTTCTTTTCTCAAGATTTATTTCTGAGGAAAAAAAGAAGGCAATTTATGGGGCTAGGGGTAAAGAAATATTGAATAAAGTAATCAAAGTTCACAAACAGTACATAACCACAGAATCATAGACTCTTAGAATGATCTAGATTGGAAGGCATCCATAAGGCCATCTAATCCAAAGCCCCTTCAACAAGCAGGGACATTTTCAAATAGATCAGGTTGCTTAGAGTCCTGTCCATGTCTTTGAAATGTTTTCAGGGATGGGACATCTACCACCTCTCTGGAACAGAAACCTGTTCCAATGTTTCACTACCCTCATAGTCTAGTTTGAGACAATTTTACCAAATCTGCAGGTGCAGATATATGGTCTGTTTGAAAGGCTTTTGATTCTTCAGCAATGTTTAAGCCCAGCTTTAAGTGTTTAAGCCCAGCTGGTAATAAACACCACATAGATGCTCACTCAACACCCCCTCTCCAACCTCTGAATGAGGTTGGAATGGGGAGGAGAATTAAAAATAAAACTCGTAGGTTGAGATGAAAACAGTTTAAGAATGGAAAACAAATAATATAATAGTAACAACAACAACAACAACAATACTACTACTACTACTACTACTACTACTACTACTACTACTACTACTACTACTACTACTAATAATAATAATAATAATAATAGTAAAAGGGAAGAGGAAAAAATGAAAAAAAAAACCCAAACAACAGATGCACTGACCTGCCGACTGATTCCTAAACTTAGATTAGCCAGCCTTCTGAGAAACTCTCCCAGTTTATATACTGGGCATAACATACTATGGTGTGGAATATCCTTTTTGCCCATTCAGGTCGCCCATCCCAGCAATGATCTCTCTGGTTTTTCTCAGGTGTACCTTATCACTGGCAGAGCCTGAGCACAGACAAAAAAAATCCCTTGACTTAGGATAAAAACAACTTAGCAAAAACCAAAATCAACATGAATATTATTAACATTATTCTCATTCTGAATCCAAAATGCAACACTGTAACAGCTCCTGAGAAGAAATGAACTCTATTCCAGGTGAAACCAGGGTGAGTAACAAAGCTTGAAGCCTGGTTTCAGAAATAGCAGTAGGTTCTGTAGGAACATTTGCTGGTTTAAACCTTGTGAGAAACAATCTCCTCTTGGATAACATAAATCCACTTATTTAAATCATAGTACTTGACACAAATACACCTATTTATCTAAGATCTCATTGCAAGTTTTTCATTTATTGTTTCTTGATATGATTAATATTAAGAAATTGAGGTACAACCATTCCATGGGTATAAATGTTTGGTAATTTTTTTAGGTCTTCTTCTTTATTCCTTTGAGTAAATTGTTTATTTAATGCAAACGAATATAAAGTATTAAACTAGCAGCAGAAAGCATCCTTTCTCACAAACATAAGGATATTTTTCTGTTTACAATATTATGCATAGTCTCTCACTCCCTTCTTTGTGGAATTTACTTTTGCTTTTTTGGAAAGTCTGGATATGGTACCTACGAGTACCATCCACACAAGCTCAGAGCTTCAAAAATTCTCTTCTTTTCTTTCCTTCTATGATTTTCACAAAAAATAACTGAATACGTCCTGCACATATTCTGATAAATGCCTGACTTCAGTGCTGGAACTCAGCATGCTGGAGAATACACACCATTATGCAACTTAGTAGGAAGGAAAAGACAATATATTTCCTGAAGCTATTATTGGTTAGCCCATTAACTGAAGTCAAGCTACAGAAAAAGTGTATGTATGCTCACACTTTTTAATATCCCTTTGCATTCCACTGCCTTCTACTTGTTTCTAGGGAAGCATGAATATAAGGTATTCTGAAGGTGAATGAATAATTGGAAGTATGAGGAAAGTGACTCATGAGTGGTATGGCATCACAGCATGAAACATATCCAAACAGACTGCTCATGTAAGTGAGACCTTCGCCACATCTTCCTGGATGGAAACCAGAGCTATAAATGAACTTTGTTGTATAATTGTTTCCAAACTCACACTAAAATCATTTATTTGGGGCAGAAAATCAGAACACGTTACAAAATCCCTTAGTAATCAGCGAATGACCAGAGATTGATCCACTGCTGCATGTTAAGTGAGGTCTTCAAGGTTTAAGATCTCTAATTCAGAAAACGATAAGTAATTAAGTAATACCTACCTTCTCAGCTGAACATGTTTGTCAGAGAGTATAACAACCTGAGATTAGCAGAAACTGCTATATGCAGAAACTGGAATGCCAGTGAGGACAAGGACACATCCTCCAGATACAGTGAGTGTCCTGCTAGGCTGATTCAATAGTGCTGATTGGAACTGGACTAGAGGAACAGGGGTGATTTTGTACTGGAAAAATATTTATTTTCAATATTTTCTGAGAATGGAGAGAATATTCTTATTCTAGATTCTACTTTTAGCTAAAATATATTTATTCCAGATATATTTTCATGAAGATATAAAAGATTTTTTCATTCTAGATTTTAATATGCTAAACAGTTTTAATTGATCATCAATATGTCTATTCTTATTTCCTTACAATCTCACAAGGTCTGGAACATTTTAAGGAAAGAAAGTTCACTTTTCATTGCTATTCACATATAGCAAGTTGACTTCCTATTTTCTTTATTTTTATTTACTGCTTTCCTCCTGAAATTCAGGGACAGGATTTTGGATGAGAAAAGTAATGTAAACCTTGAACCTGAGGACTTGGAACTATTAAGTCATGAGAGGACCGTAATGGAGTGAATGTGGAAATGGTCAACAAGATGAAGAATTCACATAGACCCAAAATAAAATTAAAATAGCTACAAAAAAGAAAGGAGAAGCAGATTAATAAAATTCAAACCCAGCTGGAAGAGTAAGTGCTGTAAAAGTGGGTTCTGTTTTCAGTATTTATCTTCCTCTTGGAAGACTGACTAGAAACTAATAGATAAGATTTAAACCCATCAGAACATAGTGAGTAGCAAATGGGAGGGTTATGTCTTCATATATGTGTGAATATTTCAATGTAAAAAGTGACTTCCATTAAAGTCTTAAGACAAAATTTCTCTATTCCTATAATTATATAGAAATGTATCCCTTCAGCTATTTATAATCAAGAATCAGACCTTTCCCTTATGCTTTAATACAAGCCTCACAATTGAGGCTTGTCTTCATGTGAAGACTGAATGTTGTCCTTAAGTATGTAAGCCCTGGAAACTGGATTCTGTTGCCTTGGAAAATTTCCTTTGCACTAAATATAATCTGTATCTTTTTCATTAAAAAGGGAGATCATAAAAGCAAGAAACAATAATGTATCACTCCATAGCTTTTAAGGTTTGACAGCTAGCAATGATTAAATCTTTCTGTCAGTGCAAGCATCTATCATCTTTAAATCGCAAAACAATACAACGATATTTGGAGCTTATGTTATGTGGTTTGTATATAAAGGAGTGGAATTCCAGGATTTGTTTACATTAATGTGCAATGCTATATCTTCTGCCTGATAAATACTCAAATTCAGCTAGAATATTCAGGTTGAGAAAGGACATAAGAATATATTTTGCAAGGTTTCCTTTTACAGATAATGTTTTTTTTGGGCAAATCTCTAGTTACATTTAAAATTACAGGATTCCACTTACCTGTGACATTACTTAGGAACACTTTTGAACAGGAAACAAGAATTTGAAACTTTTACCATTTAATAGTTGTCTTAAAAATTTACCAAGAATATAATATACTCTTCAGTTTTGTGAATTTATAAAAAAAAAAAAACATTCATGGTAAAGAAAACCATTTCTCTACAGCATTAGTCTTTCTTCCTAGAGATATACTAGTTACAGTCATAATTTTCTGAGCTGTAGCATGAAGTTTTCCCATGTAAAATTAAATGTAGTTATTTTCCCTCAATGTGACATACAGATATTCCAACTTTATATTTATAGGTAGGGTGATATCCTTGCCCTTTGCAAGGAAACTATTGTAGCATCTTGTTCTTTCTGCAGTCAAGAAATTATTATTACCATAAAGACAATAACTGAGCCTTCCTCATGATGCTCTTTACACCATCACATCATATCACATCCTAGTTAGTATTCACCTGTTCTTTCATAGGCTTGTGGAAGTAAGATTATGAATGAAAAATTATTAGAGATTATATGGTGCTTACACAAAAGAATTACATTCTGTGTAAAGCTGCTGTGTGTGCCCAGAAGACCACCAGTTATTAAGTATCTGGAATTTTTTCTACTGTTAATATAGATTTCAACTCACCAGTATCTTCTTATTCACCAAAACTTTAGACATCTGCTTAATTAACTGGAATTTGATAAGATTTAAGATTTTAATACTTTTTAAAATTAATCTTCAAAATTACATGTTTAGAGATAGGGACAACTTAATTGAATGCTTTTTTTTTTCTATTTGTATGCCTGATGCAATGAATCTTGCAGCAATGAATTAAGTAAACAGCACTCTACAATGATCTTAATCTTATATGTTGCCTTTTGATCTATACTCAGGAGGATAATAATAATGATATGTAGTACTGTGCATATACCAGCATCATCTGGAAAAATTAAATTAATTTTTAAAATATATCTAAATGAGATACAGGAGATAATTTCTTCACTTCTTAAAATCATATATTTAATTCTACTACAATAATGTTTAATTAATAAAATATAAGAAAATAATGAAATCACATTAAGCAACTTGCCACAAATTTTAATAAAGTACATTTGTTGAGCTCATATAGCAGTAGTGTTCATAGGCTGAACACCATGTAATCTACTGAGTTGCAATTTTTCTCATTTAAAGTAAATGATAAAACTGATTGATTTTATCAGCAGAGAAAAGCTTTTCATCATATTCATTTTTTAACCCTCATCTGAGAATTTAAAGAAAAAATACCTGGTTTTATGATCATTTATTGACCCTGAGATTAGCTCACTTTGTTAGAGCATGTTGTTAATAACATCAAAGTTGTGGCCTTGATCCTTCTATGGGCCATTCACTTAAGAGTTGGTCTCATTGATTCTTGTGGGTCTCTTCCAACGCAGAATATTCTGTGATCTGCTGTGATTTATTTTGCAGAGCACAGAAACAACAAAAGATTGTCTAAATTTCACATTTACTGACATAATCTAGTAATTCCACTTCTATTCCGTGATTTTTTTTGTTTTCTCTTCAGCAAACTTGCCACTCTCCTTCTTCTGCCATGCTACAGTCTGACTGCAAATATTGGTTTGATATTCAATATCATACTGCCCTAAGGCTTCTTACAATTTCTGCTCAGCTTAGCCCTGTGCTGTCAATCAGTGAGCTGTTGCCTATCTTGTGTGCTACTAACACCATAATGTTCAGGAAGTGTGAGCATAAGGAGGATCAGAAAATCATGACAGACAAAAGCAGCCCAATCCCCCATCACCCGCTGCTGTCTGTGACATAGCGTTGAGCAAGGCTTACTTGATGTTTCAGTAATTATCCTGAAGATGCTTTTAAGTATCCATCCTCTAATAATAAAAAGTATGCATCCCCTAATAATAAAAACAGAGGTTTGTTTCACAGGAAGAGATCAAAAAACATAAACCCACTGGGCCAGATTTGCTGGTGGATATAAAATTTTTCTTCTTTTTTTTTTTTTCTTTATTTTTTAAACTATTGTACAGCAATCAACTCAGCAAACAGCATTTTCATAGGCAAGATGTTGTTCACATTTTATGTTTACCAAAGTTGTGATTGCAGGATGACAGGAAGGATTTCTGAAGGGCCAATAGATTTGCTGTTTTGGAGGCACTGCAGGGTGCCTCCTGATAAGAGCATATTATTTTAGTATTTTTTACCCATCCCTACCTTTCTACTAGTATAGATCAAAAAGACTTCTAGTAGACATTGAACACAGTTCTTGGTTCAGTAGTCTTTACAGAGTTACAGTAGTTAATAATAAGTATGCATGCATATCTTTGTATATTTTATGGAGGGGGGTTGTGGAGGCTGAAGGAATGGTTGAAGACAACATATATGAGAAAATATATCCTTTTTTGTCATTTAAGAGCTAGAGAAGAAAATTTTTCAACTGGCAATTGAAGTCACTGAAAAAACACACATCAATTGCCATGGTATTATTACAGTCGTAAGTATGACATGTAAAAATATATAAGGCTTGTTAGTTAATTATTTAGCCATTTTCGTTACAGAAAGTTACAGATAAGAGAGAAAAATCGTCATATTCTGGTTTGGATTACAAGGATTAAGTAGTTATTAGTTCCATTATATTGATTTGGTCTACCATACGTAGATAACACTTTGCCTACTAGCTGTATTCTTCCTTTATTTTCCATAAATATAAGAATCAGAAATCCATCTAAAAATTAATTGTAATGGAAAAGCAAAAATCTCCTTTCTAAGTTTCTCTTTCCATTTCTGTGGGGAAGTTGTCATGAAGTATTCAAATTTTAGCTGAGACCTGACAACAATGAAGCAGACTGATAGGAAAATGCTAAAAATAGAACACAGGACCCAGGCCTGGGGAGGAGGAAAATATTACCTTGAACATTAGGCTGTTGTTAGTGCTCATAACTAGCATGCTAACAGCTCATCATTGGAATAATGAAAAACTTTCCCCATTCATTTATTGCATGTTATATATATTTCTATAGCTTCTTTCTTACTAATTTCTAGCTGTTTGCTTTTCAGGCTGAATGGTACTAAATCTCTTCTGGTCGTGTATTTGAGCACTTTATCTTTCCCTTCTGCTTGGAGAGAATATAATTTGGGAGATCAGGAGAACAGAAGATATTCAAGATGCTGGCATCTCATAGTTTTCTAATAGGGACAATTTTATAAGGATGTTATATTCTCCTCTCCTATGGCATTCTTAAAAGTAAATTTGTTTTCTTTACAGAGCATGGAAATGAAATTTTACCAAAATATTTAATAAGGGCACAGCTAAAGTCTACCCTGAACTGAATAATTGTATCACTTCTATTTGAATTTTCTTCATTTTCGGAGAGAGAACATATAAATGTACCAGAATATAAGAGAAAAAAATTGTACACATACTGAAGCTAACAAGTAAGTTACACTACTGATACAAAATATACTCCTGAATTCTTAAATTTCAATGTAAAAACAAATAATTTTTAACATAGAAGTCAATAAATATGGCTTAGGAAAAAAAAAGGTATTATCTAAATTCTTATACAAATCCATCCATTACTGAACATACTTTGAAATAATCATGGCAAACAAACTACAGAAGAAATCTTATATGAGTGTTAAAGTAGCTGGAAATTCCTGTAGATATTTATACATATCAACTCAATATCGTTCTGCAGAATTATTATAAGATGGCAAACAAATTTATTTTAAGTCTTTGTGAACAGAGTTAGCAATATGCTTTGGTTTCTTCATGTCAAGTAAGCACAGATTTGTTAAAGGAACGTTACGTGTTCATTCAGTTTAAGTCTATGGATAATTTGTGTCATCAGAATGGCAACGAGACCCTAGAACTTATGGCTAAATTATACACAGTTATTCAGCAGAGAATAGTTTCCTTCTTTACATACCTAAGCCATACCAGTGATCTCCAAAGATGCAGTTTTACTCATTAATATTTTATATAGTGTGTCCAGAAATCCTAGTGACAATATTAGTTTTCTAGCTCTATCCCCCAATTGAGTCTACAGCAGTATTATAAATTCCATAGTAGCAGTTCACAGGGAGAGCAAGTTGGCATTTTAATACAATGTTCTTTCATTAATACATGGACATTATAAGGCAACCAGAAACCATTCAAATCCAGCTAGAAAGGGTTTGTTTCTACATAAGTAATACTTATGTGAATAATTACCTAGACATAAGAAGTAACAGAAAATTTTGAGTTTATATGATAAGAAAACTTGTGATAAAAATAGCCTGCAATCCATTAGCCAAAGAGTCCTTGGTTTAGGTTTTCTTGTGATTCCAAGTATACATGAATAATGAAAATACTTGTTTTTTAATAGGTTTGGGGGTGGTTTTTAGGTAGCACACTATTTTAAATTCATTTAGTCAGAACAAACAAAGAAATATGCATTTAAATTTAGTGTTTTAGTGTGAAATTCCCTGTAAAAAGCAAGACACCTTGAATCCAAACCACAATATATTAGTAGATATTCACTTCCTAAGTAATGTTCAAAAGACTGATAAAGAAACTTATTTTATCTAATTTAAAACAGAGATTTCTTCATATGCAAAAACTCTAGCACCTTATGAAAAAATATTACTGCAGTTATGCCCAATTATATTTCATATTCTGCTTTTATTATGTCTTTTGTTTGCTATACTTTGATATCAGAGAGGAATGAAATTTTCTGTGAGTCGATTGTCCCTACAAGTGTTTTAACAGCTAAATATGCTTTCAAATTGCATTTCTGAACAAAATATTTTGGATTATACTCTTTGGCTTTCACAGGTATTTGTTGTTATATTTAATGTGTGTGTATATATATATGTATATATATTTAAAAATATATTTATATTTTTCTAATGTTTTCTAAAGAAAAATATTTTAGTATGTCTGCATCTGTTTAATTTATTCAGATTCTGTCCTTTATAAGCTATTGGTCTCCCTCTGAAATAAACATTTTTCTGCACCACTATATTTTTGTAAGAGTCAGAATGTCTGTAACTAAGTTGCTAAATTTAATCATCCAGTAAACATTTAAACATTTAATGACATTCAATATACACTTAGAAAAAGTACTGATTTTTAAATTATTTGTAATCATATTGGTGTATTATCAGGCTTATTTTCTGTTAAAAATGTATAATCATGATTTTCTAATCTGTTGTAAAGACTTGTTACGATAAAAAATAAAAATAATTTTCAAGTATAAAGGTAAGCAGATAGAGATCCTAAAGGAACAACTTGTAAAGTATAGGACTCACAGTACAAGGCTACAAAGCAGAAAGCAATTATTTCTTTAAGTAGTATTTGCAAAGATATAATTTGGCAATCGTATACTATCAATATGAAGACCATATGAGGAGCATGTTAGTACAGTGGAAGAAAATATTGAGAGGTTTTCTTGAACATTTTGACAAGAAAGGAAACACTAGTGCAGAGATAACTTTCCCAAGTGTGACCTCACTTATTCTGCATACATTATTTTAGAAACATTCAAAATATATTCTTTCCTTCAGCAGTGGTTCTTTCAAACTGTGAAGGCAAAGGGTGGTAAGTAAAAGAAGTTCTTTTCTGCCCCCTAGACTACAAGCTATAAAATAGATCATGTACTTTCCAGATAAGGTCATCTCAGAAGATATTTTGCTGAGTAGGTTTTCTGGTTATGCCTGGGTGGCTGTATGTTTTAATTCTTTCAGCTATCTTTGACAAAGAGGACAAAGAATGGATTTATAGTAGCCTTACTTCTTCATGTGGAGTGAAAAATTTATGGTTTTGCCTAAAATTGATAAAAGTTTACATAAATATGTCAAATTTATTCACCTCACTTTAGATTTTATCTTTTTTTTATGGTAACAACTTCAGAGAAAGGTACTGTTCTGTGTAGCAAGAGGAATATTTATGGTAGCTACCTAGATGTACAAGAGAAAAGATAGTCTTGCTGCACACCAGGTGATCAAAACACAAAAACCTGCTTTGGAAAACTTAAAAATGTAATCTTTAATCACATGATCCTTTTTGCACTGATGGGTGTTACATAGCTTATCAATACTTGTTCTTGTTGAATACTTGTTGAATATATGTGCAAATGTGAAGTGCATATTCATTAGCATTCTGCCATATGGCCCATGGACAACTATCCAGGCATGAAGTCTGCATATAGACTCCTCCAGTTTTCCCTAATTAGGAAGAATCATTCATGACCATCTGTCAGCCTCTATACCCAAGTCTTAGGTACATCCAAGGACTTGGATGCCTATAAAGTCAAATTGAATCAGCAATTACTCATCCTGCCATGCCAATAAAGCAAATAATGCTCAAGGTAAATTAACATGGTGCGTTCTCTCTATTTCTGACTCATGGCTAAGAAGATGCTCTAGACTCATGGGGTCTAACTCTTTCTGAGTGGCCTGTGAGGAGCACTGAATTAAAAGTTTACTGTAATCTTTTTTGTTTAAAAAGCTTTATTCTGGGATAATAGATACAATAAAAAACTCAGTCTTTTTCCCTCTGCTCCACAGAGGGAAAACATCATGCATTTTAATATATAAAACTATGTTTTCAGCACTTCTTTATACTTTTTGGTGGTGTTTTATCAGGTAGTTGAGATTATTCTAGTTTTTGGTCTGAATTAGAGTGCATCTTTTTAAATCTCTGTTCTCATTTTTAAATAGAGTATTTTTATCTGAGTTTGGTTACTTGAATCATTTTGAGGGGCAAATTCTCAGCTGATATAGATAAATTGAGTTAATTTAATTTATTTGATGGCTTTATTTACCTTAGTATCAGGGTTTTTTTTCCAGTGCCCTGCCTGAAAATTTCTCCATTCTAAACTGGGGATTTTTCTATATATGTACATAAAGGAATCTTAAGTTTATATTTTCACCTAAAAAAATTAATATCAATTTCCTTATAGAACAGCAGCAGAAGTGTAGTTCTTAGGAAGGAATACAAAAATAATTAAATGTGCTGTGGATGTACCTTTGAACATTTGTAGCCCATTATTTGCTATAGGAAGCATTGTAACAGGAAACACAAAATCTAGTGGAGAATGAGCCTCACAAGAAACGTGCAAGTGCAGCACTGACGCATCATGAGCTGGCTTTGGTGCACAGTAAATGTGCAACACCTTGTGTTTGCCATCAGAAGTGACCAGCATAATGAATAGAACTAAAATCATGGACTAAGGGATCTCAATGAGTATTTTATGGACACTTTACAGGAACAGCTCATAGACTAAGCAAATTATGTCAGTGTATGTACCAAAGGATGGGAAGTAAAGAAATGTCTAATGAGATAATTGGACATTGCATATATTGTATAGACTGAGGAGTGTAGATTGTACTGGCTTTGCCTGGGGTTTTATTTATGTAGTAGCTCATATGGTGTTAGATTCTTGATCTGCGACCAAAACAGTTGTTAACACACCACTGTTTTAGCTGTTGCTGAACAATGCTTACACAGTATCAAGGAAGTTTTTTGTTTTTCTCACTCCACCCCATAAGTGAGGAGTCTGGGTGTGCAGAATAACATGGAGGTGCAGAAGAGCATGCAGAAGAACAACAGGGACAGCTGCCCTGTCTGACCAAAAGTTCAGTCCATACCACACAGCATCCTGAGAAATGAAAACTCAGGGAAAGAAAGAGAAAGAGGTGCCATGCAGGGTTAAGATATTTGTCTACCCAAGTAACCACCACATATGATAGAGCCCTGTCTTCCTGGAAATTGCTAAGCATCTGCTTGTTGGTGGGAAGGAGTGAATTAAGTAATTTTTAATTTTTTTTTTAATTTACTTGCAGGCACACTTTTTGATTTACCTATTAAGTTGTTTTTTATCTCAACCCATGAGTTTTCTCACTTTTACCCTCCTCATTTTACCTTCCCCATCCCACTTGTGGGGGAATAAGTGTGAAGTTGTGTGGGGCTGAACTGCCTACAAGTGTTAAACCACAAAAAAAATTATCAGCTATTTATGTGAAAAAACATTTTGAAACACTCTACTAAATTGAAAGAACTGGAAATGAAATATTAGTCCAAGAAGGGACAAGACCAAGTCACGTTACAAGAAGTTGACCTCACTGGTCAGTTTCTCTGGTTTTAAAGAATACTTGCACATTTCACTTGCACAGAAGTTTCTAGTTTTCTGTGGTTTGGGGTTTTTTGTTTGCATTATGTCCTTTTAAATTAATCATTATATTTAAAATACACTAACAATCAAAATAGTAATAGAATATATAACAGCTACTGAAATCCAGAACAATTTCAAATTATGCATCGTACAAGGAAAGCCACCTCCTTTTATACCTGTAAAACTGGTACTTGATTAGATATGTTCTGCTTTGCTAAGCTCAGTACTGTTTTTTGGTTTTCTAATAAAATAGTCTACATATTATCGGAGAGAATCAACAGCAGAGTTTGAATTAAGAGCCTGAAGAGAACAATTTATAGTGAATTGAGGCAAATGGCGCAGATGCTTACAGACTGCATATTGTTGACAGTGCTCATCTAAAACCAACATCCCACAATAACCAGAGGTTATTGTACAGTCAAAGTAGAAAATATGGGGAGCTAGTAAAAATATGACACAAGATTTCACTGCTTGGAGGCTGCAAGCTGAGAACTTCTTATGGTTAGAGACATTACAGACAATTTGACCTTGCCTCTAGGTCCCAAAATTCTCCTGTGTCACATATGCCATTCTTTGCTCTTAACATCAAGGCTCAGTAGTGCTCACAGTTCAGCTGCTGAGCCCATCTTTTTGCATTATATTTTTCTTAAAATATGTGACTACACAGCACTTGCTGATTAACAAGCTGAGCTTTCTATTCACAGATTATTCTTTCTTACTGCTGCAGTTTATCATTATCCTAAAGATTTCATGGTTTGTAATTTAGCTGCAAAAAAATCTAAAGCAAAAAGAAATTTGAAAAGCATGTTTTGGTTAATAACTCTTTATACCTGAAAAACACATACTAATTAATACAATTTTTCACTGAAAAAAAATTACTTCCTTAGGGGAGGTAATGGATTTCTCAGTGATCCTATGAATGTTCCTAGACATCTGTGGAGAAAATAGAGAATAGCAGAATTTGGATGTGGTCTAATCTGAGCACTAGAGTAATGCTTGGTCTGTTAAAACACTTTATTCCTATTCATTGTTGATTTTATAGAAATTTAAAAGTCTGAGTCCAGTTGTAACATTTTGCTACTTCTGACTGTGAATTCAGTACTGTTCAGATAAATTAATAACCCTTTTGAAGTGAAGTATCATTTCTCCTTTTTTTTATAAACCTTGAAAGTAGTGAAATTTCTTGCTGAAATTCAAGTTAAATCTATGTACATCAAGTCCATGGAATAATGCCAAATTTCTGAGAGCATTTAGTCACCCATATTCTATTATTACTGTGGGCATTAGATGCCTAAGCATATTTATAAGTCTTCTTCAAAATTAAAGTGAAGAATTAACGAATAAGCTTAAAAAATATGAAGGACAGTTACTGGAACATCTGCTGGATCTCAAAGGTATAATTGTGACACATGCCACATGTCACCTTCAGTGGATATGTCCCACCAGCATAGAAAATTAAGAGAACTGGAAGATATCCATATGTCAGCCAGAAGACAACAGAGTCTTGGGCAATAATAAACACATACTCTGATTTTATCCACTTAGAGGAAGAGTTTTTACACTTTTTCTATGAGATGATTAACTGTATTTCATATTTTGTAATTTATTTTATGCTGTTAATGAGAAATTATATTACCAAGTCCTCCAAGAAAATGTATTTGTAAGGATGGAAATAATAGTGCCTGAATTATGATAATTTTAAAAAAAAGCCTTCAAGGAGAAAAAAAATAGGTTCACCAATACTTCGACAACTTCTAGACTATTTTCAAAGATAACAGTTTCTAAGTAGGCTGAAATTACTGAAGAAGCAGGGAGAACTGTGCTTTATATGCAAAGTGACTCTGGGAGTGAAATATGAACAATTATGACACAAATACATGTAGAAAGAAGGTCAATAGAAGGACTAAATTCCCCTAACTCCAACGACAGACAGAACATTGTTAAAAACCTCTCTTCAGACATACAAGCTAGATATTTTATCATTAAAGTTAGCACAAAATATATGGAGAAAAATAAATCTGATTTACTTTAAGAAAGTATAAAATCAACTTTTATCCTACTTCCTTTGAATGAAGCATTACAGCATTGTGCAAATACACCTCAAAGGTATTTAGAGCTTTTTCAGCCTTTCAGCACTGAATTTTGCACTGTTGTCAGGGGTCAGACCCTTTGTTATCAAATATTTTCTTTTTGGAAGTATACATGCTACAATCTTTTCTGAGATGGCCTTTAGACAGATGTAGCTGATTATCATAAACCTCAATCATTCATTTTGTTTCCCATCTCTGAACTACAGTATTTCTCATAATCCAAGGACAACACTATTAGTTTTTTTGAAGCTATTTGGTATTTAATTTATTTTTATAGTAGAATGGATATTTCCACAAGAACTTTTTGTATTCTACATAAATTTATATTCTATATATTCAATCTGAAAAAAATATACTATTAATATGGGCATTTTTCAGGGCTATTTTCTAAAAATAATCACCTAAAACCTACTCTAGAACCCTAATGTAAAAAACTGATCAAAACTTCATTGAAGTCAGTTCAAAAAATATAATCAACTTCACTGGGTTTCGTTTGGTCCTTTTATATTTTGCTTCAAATCAATAAACTAGGAGAATTTAATGTCTTTTAAATACAGCAGTTCTGGATCTGCCATGATTCAGCAGCAGTATATATAAATACACACATATGTAAGTATTTCAAAGATATTAAAGGTAAAAATGACCACCAATCCTACAAGACTATTGTCATTATCATTACCATAGATAATCAATTTAAGGAAAGTTTCTGTAGGAAAAAGGAAAACAAAATTACATAGCAGGTAAGATACCATTTTACTAGCCTGATGGCATCCTCATATATTATTTTAAAGAATCTGTATAATTTATCTAACTATGATATATATGGGATTAAAAACAAAACAAAACAAAACAAATTATACATAAATGTCAAATTCTTGCTTAAAGAGCAGCAGATATTTGATATTTTCCTCTACATTTCTTAAGGGACTTCTTAAGAAATGTCTATTATTAATTACTTTATTATTATTGTTATTTATTATTATTGTTGTTATTATTAGTTATTACTTTTTTCTTAATATTCCCATTAACTAATATGTTTAAACAATTATTACCCTGGTTAGGAAACCTGCACTATGAGGTGATGTCTTTTTATTCATTTTTTGTTACAGTTCAATTTTGAAGTGCGGGACTCTTTTGGTTCATTCAATATGTGCAGTGATACTATTTTCAGAAACTTCAGGTGTTCATTTATTCATGTTCCCCATGGACATAGTAGTTAACAAGTCCTGCTTAGTTTGATGCAGCTAATAAGAACTGATTTGATGATAGCACAGTTTCTTGTGTTCCGAGTGAAACTAAGTCATTTGTTGGACAGTTTGTGATGAGTAAAACAACACCTCAACAATACCATCTGGATTCTCATAATTAAGTATAACCTTCAAACAATTTATTTCTTTTCAATATAAAATTGTACTGCAATTCTTAAGTAGGTGTCTTAACAATACTGAATTCCTTGTTCTATATTTTTGTACCTACTTCTTAATATTAAAACTCTCCTATGTCAGTGCTCCCTGATTTTAACATTTTCATTACAACTATTTTTCAAGATGTCAGCCTAAACTTAACCACTTTGTTTTAAAAATCAAGTAAACCAAAAGATTTCCAGGAGAGACTGTAGGGTAGAGGAAGAGAAAGAAAAAGAGTTAGAAATAGGAGAACAAAAATAATAATAATAACATTGATAAAATTCTACCATACATTTTTTTATAATAATTTGAGAACAGACAGAATGGAGAAGGCTGAAGATCCATGTTATTCATACCTGTCTCTAAAAATAGCTCACAAATTCCCTTTTAAAATGTGAAGGACAGCTCCACAGACTACAGCAATTTGCAGCTCAGCAACCTCATGAGCCAGATAAGTTGCCTTTGAATTTTTCTTTCCCTAATCCATCTGGTTCATTTCTTAAGTCACTGTAAGCTTTCACCACACACAATATTCTGCAACAAAGAACCAGCCAGTACCAAACATATCTATGTTAAAAAATAATACCCTTTTTTTGGTTGATTTACTTAGTCATTTTTAATTTACTTAGTAATTTCCGGTATGGAAGATGTTCAAGAACACTGGTCATCTTTGCTGTCTTCTATAATTTTTTCCCTGTTCTTCTTCAGCCAATTCAAGATATTGACCAGAACTGCACACAATATTCAACATGCAAGCCAAAGAGGGACTTGTGGAGTGACATGGCTTAGTGGGTTCTGTTTGTGTTCTTGTGTTTTGAAGGACAGGAATTGGAACTATCCTTTTTTCTTATTTGGTTTTGTTTTGGGTTTTTTTGCTTGTTTTTGTTTTTGTATTCCTCGCCCCCCCCCCCCACCCAGATCTCTAGTCTCTTCAGATAGGCTAATTTCATGAATTATCTAAAATAGTGCCAGCACCTCATAATTATAATAATTCAGAATCCAGGACTATTTAATCTGAAATGAAGATTTTGATGATTTTGCATTTAACTACAGGAATTCCATGGCTTTGTCACTTAGCCTTGTTCAGATTTACATTATCACCTCTCCTCTTTATTGCAGTGATATGTACAGGAGCATTGCATCTGGCACACCTGAAACACTCTTGAAACACTTCTTGAGAGTCTTGAAACACTCTGAGATAGAAATAAATAATTATAATTTGCCTTGCCTTGACTTGCCTTGTATAGAACTTAATTTCTTTCCTTTCCCCCCCCCTTCCTTTGCCTTCCTTTTCCTCTGTGTCATTTCCTTTTCTCTTCCCATTCACCTTTACTGTTCCTTTTCCCATTCAAGAACCCATCTGTCTTTAAGATCTAAGATGTTGCTTAGCTTCTTCAAGGACTTTTGGAAAGGAATTCTGTTTAATCTCTCAATGGTATCAACCCAGATCATGTTACCTCTGTGACTGTCTCAAAGAATTCCAAAACCATTGTAAAGTATAATTTCCCTGTAGAAAAATGGTGGATATTTTCCCCAGTATTTTGTGTTTATCCAGACATCGATTGATTGATTTAAATATTTATTATGTTTACTACTGATTCATTGTACAGCTCTACACTGTCCAGGTTTGTATTTTTCCAGATCTCTCTAGGAACAAATTTTGTAACAGTCATTGTATTATCTAACTTTCTGGTGTGGTAAAAGGTGCCTTTAAGCAAGAGGTTATAAACTGCATGTAGTCAATGGGCTGTTTCATTCCTGAGCTCCTTTTCTTCCTTTTCTTGCAGAGCATATCTGGAGGGCAAGAAGAGAATCTTGTCTCAAAGCACTTCTGATTAATTCATTGCATCTGTTCTTTCGATTTATCGTCTCCAAAAATGACTATCCCATTGACGAGGTGATGAAAACTTAGTAGCATACAAGGCAGAGTATGAATTTTGAATTGTTGGCCATTATGGACGATTTAAAACATTAGACCATGAAAATAACGTAGTTGGAGTATTTAGTTACCTGTATTCTGGATAACAACATGGAAATAAAAGCAAATCAAAAAACCAAAACAAATTTATAGCTACAATCTCTTTATTCTTTATTATAATCCACTATCATCTTAAATCTGAAAAAATCAGAAAATCAGAAGCTGAGGAAAATAGATATCTGAATCACAACTTCTCTTCCTGACATAGAGCTGTAAATGTCTATATTCAGAAAAGTGAGCTAAATAGATGCATTAGATTGTATTTTTCAAAATTCACGTGTTTGGATTATGGAAATGGGAATTATCTTTGCATTGGCAGTATCAGGGGCTTCTTTCCCTCATTCTGAAATCTGCCATGTATAATATATATTCTTTTTTGCAGTCTTTAACTTATTGCCTGCGCTTGTGTTGACTTGAAATAACAAGGTTTCATATTTATTGTCTCAGAAGTATTCCATGCACTGCTGAGAAACTTGTTTTGAAGCTGTTGTCTTACACCTCTTTCCTACCTCCTGGAAATAGGCATGTGGATCCATATTCAGTCAATGCAGTAGCTCATGGGGTTTGAAGTACATAATTTTCCAAACTCACAAGCCCAGCAATAATAAATGAAGCAGAAGAAAGGAATGTCTTCAGTGTTAAATAGCTCAGCCTGACTCATCTAGAAAGATTACATACATTTCATAATTTTGCCACATGAAAAAGTAATATTACTCTCACCTGAAATGGGAAGTTTGCCTTGGCCTCGTCACTGCAGGAGATCTAGCAAAGAGCTTGCAGAGACAGGAGCCTTAAGAAAAGGATGCAGAATAGCAGCAAAAATTCCACTTGTAAATCCCTATACAGCCACAGGACCATCATTCCCCATCCCCTAATGTGACAAGACTCCTGCCCTCTCACTTACAGTCAAGCACATGAAGACTGTGAGACATATTAAGATAAGGAGAAAAGGAGGAGAATTGGACACTTTGAACAATGTCACATACTAGCAGCCGATTGTTTTCTAAGACCCAGCTATTATTTTCTTCTTGTTCAGAATCATGTCAAAGTGTCCCAGTCTGCCAAGTCTGAGGAGGAAAAAGCTGTACAACACTATCAGTAAATACACAAGAACTGAGATATGTTGTTTTTTTTTTGTTTTGTTTCCTTTTTTTTTTATTTACATCTAGGGCTACAGGAGAAAAATTATTCTGAGGGAAACAAAAGGTCCATCCCAGAAAGCTTGACACTCTATATGGGCTACCACTATACTGACATACTCATTTTCTAATTTCCAGAAGAAAAAAAGTCCTCAAGTTATTATGTAAAACATAAGCCACATCTTTGTGATACAACAGGAATGTGCAGTGACACTCTGTATTGCCAGGGGTTATTTGTGGTTTTATCCTAATTCAGTATTCAGCTAAAAGTACGATAAGTGACAAATTCTATCTCTTTTTATTGAACTATAGCCTGCAATATATTATCTAAAAGTTTTTACCAGTCTTAAGATTATACATAATAGTAGAATTTATAGAAAGTAATTTTCAACAATGCTTTAAGTTTTTTATAAAGGACAGGTAATTTGCTCTTTAAATATTTATGTATGCCATGCACTACAAGGAGCTAAAAATCATTCTGCAATGTTTTTTCTGTCATCCTGTAAAATATATGGCTTAAATATGAAAGCAAGTTTCCTGAGTTTAAGGAAATTATTCTTAACCAGGATAAAAAAAATCTTTTGCCACCTTTTGTAACAGGAAATATTGGGAAAAATATGTAGAAAAATATAATATTATAATATTTTCAAAATTCAGGTGATCTTCACTTAAATTTAATTTTTCACAGAAATAAATACATTTTTATGATCTATTTTTATGATCAGAGCCTGACTCTAAAGACAACTTCCATTTATACACTCTAAGCCTTCTTTTTTTCAGTGAATTTTGATAAATAAGCTAGAAAATATCTTATTCTGTCATGTTGGACGTCTAAGCAGAGATCTTTCCCAAATAAAGTATTCCACAGCAGACTTTTGTTTTACTTATTTTCTCATAAGCATAAAGCACTTTGAAAGAAATAAAGGGAATATCAGTTGGCAATTTCTCTTTTGCACTGAAATTACTGTACCTGTGTTCAGAATTTGTTTGGCATCTACAGAGTACCATGGAAAACTCTTTCATATGCATAATGAGAAAATGGAATGAGAATGAGTAGAACCACAGTTGAAGAGTTTGATCTTGTAAGAATCCTTTCTGCATATAATGTAATTACCCTTGTCTTCTAACAAAGGCATAGCCAAAAGATGGCTAATATTTGTTTATATGGCTGGCTAATAATAAAAAATATCTAAAATCACCTTTTTAATAGTTATATATAATTATAGCAACAGTTTCATATATATTTGAGATATATATGAAAGAATCCTGACCATTGTCCAACATAGAATAACTTACCTCAACCTTGACCTAAACTTCTCCTTGTTTGTTTTTTTTTTTAATAGTTTTTCATTTTAAAGACTTTCCTTTATCAGAATTCATCTTCAGTTTGATTCAATGAGGTTAACAAATAGATTTGTCTGCAAATGACTTTTTTGTACAGAACACCAAGAGTAGGAGGGAAAGTGGAACAAAAATACCCAGCACTTCATAAATTAAATTTGACAGTTTTTTTCATCTTACTGATCCTTCTGGTTCCCCAGTGATGTTTCAGTGAATCCTCTTGAGATTTGTAAAGGGTTGTGTGCTGCCAACTACTATTCTGAGTAGCAGTATCTGCAACCACATTCCCTTTCTGCATAATAGCATAGAATAGCAACTTTGCCATGCCCACATGGCACTAAGCTCTGTCCCCTCTCTGCAACCTGGACACAGCCATTCACATAGCTGTGTGCAACATGGGCAAATCATTTATGTTAACAGGAATGGAAGGCATCTGCCCATGGTAACTAGCCAGAGCCTCCTACTGGAAAAACCAATATGTTTCTATGAAAGTGGTCACATTCTTAAGCTCTTCCAAGATCAGCTGTTAAAAAATATATATTTATATGATCATTAATATTTGAACATTTTGAATTCTGATTTCAGGCTTCAGAGATTAATTGTTCCAACTTTTACATCCCTAAGATAAAAGCAAACTGGGAATTGTAATGATAAAATGACATCCTCACAAATAACCTGTTTCAGGAATTACGATCTGCAATCCTAAGTGATCCTGCCTCTCAGCTATTTATGCACAATATGCATCTGCCTGTCATCTGACAATTGTGCCAGCTCAGACGACACTTCGGAGCAGAGGTTTCACGTGTCATTCTTTGCAACATAAACTGAACTTTGTGAGGATCAGCAGCCTTCCATGAGATCTCCAGCTCTTTCCTCAGGCTCTGCTGTGCTAGTAACACTCTTTATAATACCCCATGGAAATAAACTGCCTGATGTTTTCTGCAGTATATAAGAAATGTGATACCTGAATCACTGAAAAAGCAAATTTAGCACAGACAATTCCATATGTAACACCAAATGGAATCAGCTCCAAAGTTGCAATAAAATCTTAAAAAACATATGAACAGCAACAACAAAGCCTTCCTGAGACTAGAAAGTTATAATATTTTCTGTATATATTCTGCAGCAATGTCTCTTACCCAGAAAAATTAGTTCATCTATTTTTTTTTCTGTTTTGTTCTCTGCTCCATAAAAATACCACCTGCCAAGTTGCTGAGTATTTACAGATCTACAATAAATTCAGTATCTTCTTTAAATTCACTAACAGATGTTGAATTATTCTGGAATTAACTGATTCTTTGTGGTTTCTTGTAGCAATTAAATGTGTAGCAGTTCTCTGAAGTGGTGAAGGATCTCATTTTTCATTTGCATAATTGTTTGTTCTAGTTAGACAGTAGTTTAAAATCAAGTCTTACAAAAGCAGTGCAACAGAAATGAAAGAGTAATAAATAAGTAAGTAGCTGTACAGCTGAAGAGATACTGGTTAAGCTATTTATGTGCTATCTAAAGAATGAAGATCACAGAGATTTCAGAAGATGAAGTTTTTGGGAGTTTCAATTAGACTTATCTCCAAGTTACACATGAAATGTCTAATTGGAAAAGCAAGGGCAGGGAAGTAGAGAGATCTGCATGTCTGAATCAGAAAAATAGAAAACCTAGAGATTCCTGAGAAGATCTAAATATATCTCCTTGTGCTTTTCTTTCAGCTTTCAACATCTACTTCATCCATTGGCTCCATTGGTCCATGAATTCCTACATTATTCCCATTACCTAGAGAGACAATGGTTACTGCCTTTTCATGATGATATCTATTTATTCTAAAAATGAAAAATCTTAATTTGAATGTTATAAAATTCCTTTCACTACCTTCCAGACTTTAAGCTTTATGGGAAGACTTCCTGAAAATCCAATAATTAAATTAATAAAAAATCAAAATGGTATTATAAAACCACATACTTTCTATTTAGTTTTACCAGACATACTCTTACTTTTGATCAACTAAGTAAAGAAGGTTAGTCCTGGGTTAGCAGAATGTTCTGCTTCTTTCCACTCACTCTTCCAAAATAGCCTTGAAATGGAGTTCAACTGGGCATTTGTAGTCTGGCATCAGGACAGAGGTAACCTTCCATAGCAGAGCCTTCACAACAGATACTATAGACGGAGAATTGAACTGCAGGAAAAAGCACACTGGCAGCTTATCCTTGTGTTGTGCTGATCCTCAGTTCTTTCACATGTTCAGAGTTTGTTGGCATATGAACTGAATAGACTTCTAATATGCAAAAGTTGACTAGGAATCAAGATTAATGTATCATGTAGGTCACCTGGAGCTATTGTATTTAACTTTATTTGTTGTTGTTGTTTTTTTCTTATCTCTAACTGAACAAAGTATTTCCTTGTGCACAAACACACCACGGCTTTACATTGCCAAAATATTGTACAAATTCCAGACAAGTAAAATTTACTACTGGTATATATGCCAGTTTCAATGTCAAAGGAAGCACTAAAAGTATAGATCTTTTGTCCATTTCCCTCTAATATTCTGTCTCTAGCAAACTGCTTAACACCTCATCATAAAAAGTTTGGAATGTGCTAGAGAGTAGGTTTTTTTATGGAGCAAAAAAATAAAAAATCCAGTGGACCCCAGATTTAATTGCATCTCCTTTATTGCAGGGAACTGTATTTCCTAAATTAGCCATGATCCTAATGCTATGCAGCTATGACACTTAAAGCTATACCTTGTCCTCTGCAGTAATTAGATTGATATAATGGTTCTGAAAAATTGTACATCTCAGTGGTGTCTTGTTCTAGCATCCTATTTTGCTCTTTATTTTGCATTTGCAATCTCTAGGTTAGGCAAATTATTTTAGCAGTTGGAAACCCTTTGACTAGCTAATACAATACCTACAACTATAATTGATCTGGAAAGTGAAAATTCATGTAAACTTATTGAAATAGCTTCTTTTTTTTTTTTTTTTTTTTTTTCACAAGCCCACCAGCTTTTTTACCACAACAAAAATCATTACTTGTTACTCACTGTAGCATATCTAATTTTAGATTGCAAACTGCTTGGGGCAGGTGTCATGTCTCTTATGTGTCGTGAAAACTGGATAGTGAACATTGTATAACCTAAACACCACAGCAACATGGGGCTGGATCATACCCTAAAGTCATATGCAGAGACAGCCTTCTTTACAGAGGCTGTCTTGTAGCCCAGTCTGCGAAAAAGGGATATGTCAGCTAGTTCCTCAGTGTTGCCCTATAATAATGAAACCCTGCCTGAGAAGACAAAAGAATTAGCTGTAGGGTTGAATGAAAAGTGGCCAGATGACAGAAAGAAGTTTAGAAGTGAAGATAATCTATTATAATAGCTAAATTCACATTATCAGTAAATTCTACTCTAAAGGGAAGCCCTGATCAAATTCATTAGGCCACAAAATTATAATTCACAGCAGTCATTATTACTTATTTTCTAAATGAAATAATAAAAAGAAGAAATTATATTTGGTTATGTAGGGATTAACTATCTATTTCAGTGGAGTCACTCCAGATTTATGTTGGTATAAGGGAGAGTAAAAATTGCCCTAATTCATTCTCCTGAGTTTCTATCAATGTGACTTGGAATAGTTTCTGTCTTGCCCTCAAGTTATTTTAAAGACACCACAGTATAAAGATTTTCTTTCCTGCCAGCCTGCCAAAACTTGGACATTTTAAACTAGCTCCTCCTATTTACTAACAAGAACATACATTTTAAACTTATGTGGAGGCAACTACAAACATTTCCACTGACAACAAATCCTCTAATCAAATTACCAGAGCATATCCAGTCACTCTAAAAACAAGAATTATCAGAGGATTTTTGCTCTATGTGCATAGGTTATTCAATCTGCCCAAGCCTCCTTTAACACTCTTCCTTGCATAATCCAAGGAAAACATATACTTGAGCATGTAATCTAAACTAGAGGCAACAGAAAAGAGCTCTAGTTACTGTACAAATCAGTGACAATTTTCCTCCAGATCTCAGTTAGGAAAAATTATCTGAGAAACAGAAATAAATTTTTAAGGGGACAGCTATACTTTATTTCCTTTCTCATTCCTGTGAATTTTTAAAAAATATCCATAAGTGTAAAAACAGAAATGTAGAATTATTTAATAATAGACTACTTTTATATTACATCTTGAGATCTTGAGTACGAAACAGAAGATTTAAAATGCATTTCTTCAAAACTTCAAAAAGGAGGACTTATGCCCGCCACTTTTATTAATGTTCATTACATTGCTTCTGGACAGAATTGTGTCTCACAAACACAGTGATCAAGCTTTTCAGCATCACAAAGGTAATTTCTATTCATTTTAATCTATTTTATCTTCAAACCAGTGACCCTTCCATCCTCTATTTACCACGAGGTTGGAGTACAGCATTTTCAGTATTTTGATGCTTCATCAGTTATATGGAAGTTCTGCTTTAGTTTTGGGTACCCACAGGCTCTTAAAGTACTGCAAAGTGCTTGTAATATTAGTCCAAATTGACATAATTAAGAAATACTTATTTCATGTATCTTGCAAGCATTAACCTGCAAGGATAGAAATAGCAAAGCTCAGGTAATGTTTAAAAATACGCACTTTTGTATATACAGCTTTTTTAACTTTTCTGAGATTATGCTCCAGTGTAGTGTTGAATTGTAGTATCCAAAGTTTCCAAATGATACCTTCCAAATTCTCACATATCCTCAGAAAAATAGGAAAAAACAGAAAGGTAGAGAAGAATTGAACAACATTTGGTAATATTAAATTAATGGCAAACTTCATTAATATATTTTCTCTTTTCTTTCAAAATACAGAGATGCAGTTTTAAGAAATTGTGCAATAAAAGAAAGATTTTGACTGATTTTCAAATTAATGTTAAAAGTGCTGTAGGGAAAAAAATAAGTTTTACCAGTGAATTTCACTTTATGCTTCAGAATTCTTTTATTGTTTAATCTAATCCTTGATGAGTTAAAATGAAAGATTAATAGATCTTCTATTCTTATGAATTAAATTTTAGTCACAGTGATTCCATTAATCATTTTATGACAGCATTAATTACATTATTTTGATGCATGTCACAACAGACAGAAAAGATCTATTTATATTTTTATGGACATTTTGCTATGTTACAGTCTATATCCTGAAAATCAATCTGCATTTATGTAATCTTTTTTAATTCAGAATCTGTAAAAAATATGATAAATTGAGCAAATGATAAATGATGGGAAACAAAAGAGGCTTAAGAACAGTTGCTCTTCTTTAACAATCAGGTATTGTGACTGGAGATTGTGTTTCAACTGTGAGTCAAAACGGCCTATTTTGGTAGGATTTCTGGGGTAAGGAGCAGACAAATTCGATCTGCTCTCTTATGTCTCTTTATGTTTCTCCTTCTGGAAAAAAAATTATTTCCTTACTTCCCTATGTATCCATTTTTATGGACACAGTAGATTAAAGGGACCTTTGCAAAATGAGAGTGAGGCTATGGCGCATTCTTCAAAGATGAAATAGGGAGATACAACACTGAAGTAATTATGGCAACTAAAGCAAATTAGGGATCAATAAATATCATCCTGCACTGCATTTTACAGGAGGATACCTTCCAGACATGCCATTTGCTTTTGTTTTATGAGTTGTACTAAATAATTCTGAAGATCTTGTCTCTAGGACATTATATATACTTACAGCCATAATGTGCATACTTGAATATCCAGCAGAAGCCTAAATCAGCTGAATTTAAGTTTTGTGTAAATGCCTGGTAGTGATAAAATGTTTGTCTCTTTTGTTTTAGATGACTCTGTTAGAAGCCATAGGGCTCACTGTTAAGCCACCACAGATTTCCTCTCTCTCTTTGAAACTGCTCATATAGCTTGGCATTCCCATTTTGTATCTCAGATATTACTATTTTTTCTTATTTGTAGAAAGCATTCATTCTGCTCATTTGTGAACATTTGCTGTCTTTACCCATATGGTTTTTTAATATTTTTCTGAGTTTATTAACGCGTTTTATTAAAAATACATGACTGAAAAACTTTTAATAGATATGCAAAATTATGTTGCACAACAGTTAAGCACTTTATTGAGTCCCTTAAAGCAGTAAAATTTGGATGCAAATTGTAGCTGCTAATTCAGCTAAATACTTCTACTTTTCCTGTGTAGTGAAAGAAGTCTTCCCTTTCTTTGGTTACTGTATTATCAGCTAGTTTCTTATTCACAGCTACCACACTGTGAATATTCACAGATACTGCACTTGTAGTGAAAGTAGTCAAATGGCATAGACTCATGAGCAACAAAACTCAAAGTTAATGGAAAGAAGGGATTTATGCCATTTGTTGTGACTAAGCTTGTCATCTGAAGGTTTCTGTACCATCAAATTGCAATCCCTCTAACTCTCAAAGTTTTTCCATTATGAGGGTGATTTGGAAGATTTTTCATTGCTCAAAAGGACCAGCGTCATCTGTAGGAAAAAAAAAATTCAAAGGACTCTATGTTAGGCCCCCTTCAGGAGCAATAGTCACCAAAAAGAAGATGACCCATATGTCAGAAGAGACTTCCTTGAAGTGAATATGAAGAAACTCTTCTTCATATTCTAGAAATTCTTCTTTCTATGAAGAAACCTACTCATTCATTTGACAGTAGATAGAAGTGGGGAACCTGTATCCCATAAATTAAATGCAGCTTAAAAATTTATTCAATCACATTAACAATGCAAGTTTTAAACTCACGTCTTTATGGTTTTGGATTACACTATTATTATATTTGATATTATTGCTGTTGTTTCACATTGAGTTTTCTAAGTTTGATTTATTTTTTATGTATACCAATAAGAGTGTTTGGAATTAAAATATGACCCTCAGAATAAATGTATCTTATCTATGTATCTTATCTATGTATTCCATCTTACTCCTTTCTCCATTAGGAAAACAACTTTTTGGGGTTTTTTTACTTCCTTTCTTATGTTAGTATGATATGAGATATTGCAATCTGTTCAATATGACTCTAGGAATCAGCCATGATGTATTATGTTCCTACCCCTAGCTTATTTATACACTTCTGAAAAGGAAAACATATTCTTTCTTAAGCAAAATATTATATTCAATATTTCTTTGAATTGTGATAGAGATTAAATTATAATTGGTTCAGGTAGGATACAAAAAAGACTCAAAACAGAAACACTGCTTTGAAATACTCTAGAAGCAGAGCTTATATAAAGATAACTCCCAAAGTACGTCTTGTTTCATCTATTAAAGGATTCAGGGATACAAGAAGTGACGGACAAAACCAGTGGCATTTAACGAATGATGTAATGATAAAATAGATATCAGTAGGGATACTAATGGAAGACTAAGAAACAGTCTGTTTTGAAAACAAGAAGTATCATTCTCAACCCCTATGAAATACAGCAACCTAATAAATCTGTAGAGTGCTGTACCTGGATATCACCCAAACAGTTTAGGTCTTCTATACTTGGAGATGTACTTAAAGCACACTGTTGCTAATGCAGTATTTACATTTAGTGATATTTAGTGAAATACTGATAGAGAAAAACATGAATTAGAACCTTTAGACTCTATTAAAATTCACTGGAAGAGGAAGAAATTAATTACTTCTATATAATTTTAAAAGCATTACTGCTAAAGCAGCAGCCAAATTGCAGCAGTGCAAATGAGAACACAAATATTTTTAAGTCTTCCTCAGTTACAGAACTCCACATTTTCCTGAAAGAATGCAATCAAATATAATTGAGGCAACACTTCACAGGTAAATAATCTATATACAGAATATGTACATAATCAGCAAGAAAAGCTTTCAGCCTTTTAAGACTCCCATAAATGACTTCTACAAACAAATAACTTTATGAAAGTTGCATTCAATTTTCTGAGGGCTGCGCTACAGGTTTTAATAATTTTCCATTTCTTGTGAGTAGGTATAAGTGCAGAGCTAAAGTAAAATTTGGGTTATGGAATATCATTTGCTACTAAGAAAATGTTAGATTACTTCAGTATTTTAATGTTCAACCGAAAAAAAAGACTAGCATATGTTATATCCATATTCCATACAACTTCTAGAAAATAACATTCACTGATGTTTTCTCTGTTTGTCAAAGTTCCATTACATTTAATTGTGCTTTAAGAATGTAGGCAATCTGCTTCCAAAAGCTGGACAAATACCATATTTGCTGCAGAAGTGATTACAGAGATCTTCCTGAGGTTAGAGGTAATTTGACCATTACATATAACCTCTAAACACCCCTCTAAACACTAAGAAAAATAAGTTGGTTTTTTTTGCTTCAAAATATCTAAATTAGTTGGCTGTTGTTTTCAAATAAACTGTGCTTTCTCACTCCTCTCCCTTCCCTCCTGCACCAATTACTCCCCCACCAATTACTTTTTGCTCTGCAAAAATTCCTCCTTTTCCCTGACAAGGCTTAACAGTTTTCTTCTGGATTATTTTTATATCTGAGTCCTGCCAGTTAATTGGAGTGAACAGATAATTGAATCTGATCTAGGTATATCCTGCTTAAGGAAATGGAATTTAGGCCGTTAAAAACTTCCTGCTAAATAACAATCAGGTCCAAGTATACCTGTGAATATCTCTATATGTTCTATTCTTTAGGTGAACCCCTGGTTAGTTATAATGTTGCTTGGGTGGCTAATTTTGCGAAGGCACTGTGGAATTATTCATTCTGGTACCCTGGACTTAGTGCTCTGCTGCTGTTCAATTTATGATGATAGTTGACTGAATTCCATGTCAGATCCCACCAGAAATGCAGAACTTCTGTGATATTAGTGCTACTTTTCTCAGAGTGATCAAAGTCATGACTGCTGTCCTCTCAGCAGTGTGAAGCCTTAAGCTGATGGCAGCCTTAGAACAGGTAGTTCTGAATCCCAGTCCCTCCTCCCCTGTATCCTCGATCCCCTTACTCCCCCACAAAGTATTTGTTAGGGTCATAAGGGAAAGTTTGAAAGCAACAAGTCAAGCCTGGGAACAACGTACATGGTGTTTTCATCTCTGGGAACCAGGCATGGATCAGAAAATACTCTGCAGGTAAAGTGGCCTAAGAGGCCCTATTCACTAGAATGTGTTAAACTTTTGTCCTCAGTGTAACTCTTCCCTTTCACACAGATAAAAACCTCACAAATTCTCCTATATGCCCCAAAGACTAAACAGAAAAACTGGAATCGTAGTAAAACCTAACATGATAGTGTATATATGAACTTAACACTGCTGCTTGAGTGACAGAAAAGAATTCCTGATTCAGTGGACCATGAACTAAAAAAACAATGAGAAAAAATCTCAACTTTTAATTGTTTTGGTATTTTAACCCCAAAACTTTTACTTATGAGAAGCACTTTTATTTGCAAATATAGACCAGTCAGATCAACAAAATAAAAATATTCTTTAATACCTTTTTTCATTCACTTGCTTAATGAAATATTCTTTTCTTTCTATTAAGATATTTAAATAAATATTCAAATAAATTCAGAACCATGTTTTGCAAATTTTTAATTTTGCTGTGTATTTTCCAAGCAGATGATACTCCAAAATAAAACATATGTTTTCTTTTTGTCTTGTATTCTGAATGAGGTAATTTCTTAAGATGTTCTGTGATCTATATTTTCTTCTGAGACGTAAACATTGATCCTGCCTTGGATATATGAACAAATAAAAAAATTACTTTACTGGTGTTTGATTCTTGTAACAGTAACATGTGTATGTGCATCTGTGGTATGTAGAAGCAGAGGCATTGTATGCATATGAAGAAATTGTTCTTAGATATTTTTCTACTTCACTGCTGCATAAAAGCAACTGTTCTGGCATGATTGAGAAGAATTAATATGTCATCTTCTGTCTTACCGTGTGACTCTGCAGTTGCAGTTAGTTTACAACTGTGAACTTTCCTCCACATTTATAGGAGTACTTGTGATTTTCTTTCCTAACTAAAAATGCCTTTAATTTTCACCTAATTTGATTATTTTTTTTGATTCTAGCTTTTGCCAATTGTAATAAATTCCTTTATTCTTTGTAATGTAATTTGATTCTGAAATCTGAGTTTTCACCCTGTAGAAATTTTAAAATTTAACACATTTTTGGTTTTTTGGATCATAAGGAAGAACCCAAAAGGTGAATTTTTAACAAAAAATAATATTTTGAGAAAAACTTCAGAGATGTCAAAATCCATGTTTTCTGTCATTTATAGACCAGCAATCTAGATCTGCCCAACTAGCCTGGGGAACTGGGACCATGCCTGTTCCTGGATCTCTGGGTAGAGATCCAGGAAAACACAGCCAAGAGTCAGTCTGCCCAGGAAACCGCGCAGCCCAGGTTATCCATGGAGCCGTGGCATTTCTGTATACTACCAGTTGTACAATAAGTTAGCCAGAGCTCCCAGGCACTTGGGCAGCCCACAACCAGACAGTGGGATTTCAGGGAGCTGGGGAAGCCACGTGTCAGTCATTGGACCAGTATGAGAGCAGGCAGAAAAACAAGCGCTCACACAAGCCTTCCAACCTACCCATCTGCTTTGCTTCTGTCCAGTTTCTGCTAAGTCAACAAGGTTGCAAAGAAAGTCTTATTTGCACCAGGTAAATTATTTTCAGAAAGAATTGTTAGTTGCAAAGTTTTTCTCACTTCTGAGTGCAGAAAATTCAGCAATGTAAAGGAAGAAATTTTATATAATTACACGGACACTCCTTTTAAGTCCTACAGGACATAAAATAAATTGAAGGATGCTGGAGTACAGCCAGAACACACTACATTCCATAAATTCCCACTCATAATAATGACTCTTAGAGATATTTCCATATTGGCATAAAATACAGTAGTCCTAATATTATAAATTTCTTATAAGTGTTTGATAGCCTCACAAATAGAAGCATATAGGTATTTTAAAAACAGACCTCTGTGTCAAAAAAGTACTTAGATTTATCCTTACATGCAGTGCAGGACAATCATTAAAATATTCTAAAGCAAAATATAAAGTACAAATAAAATTTCTTGAATAAACCTTAAATTATCTTTCAATGATAAACTGGCAAAAACTGGTTTCTGTTTTTTTTTTTTTTCTCCTCTCCCAAGTTTACAAGATAATCAGTGGACAAATACTTTCTATGGTGTTTCCACTTTCGATTTCATCCTCCTCATTTTGACACATCTGGGGCATGCAATTATTCACAAAGGTCATTTTCCACACAAGAAAAGGACAGTGACCAGAAGGCAGCATTTAGGCTGTGAATACACCATGACAATTTAATCAATGAGAAATCCCCAATGTCAAGAACCATCTTATTTCTGCGTTGACAAAGACAGACGTCTCATCAGTTGCTTGTAAAACTGAACAAAAGACAGGTCAAAAAAGCAGCAGGAAAGGAATAAAAATGCTGTATTACTTTATTCATGAAGGTGGAGATAATCTCACTTTAAAATGTTCATTTAATAATTAGCTCGAAGATCACAGTATTGTTCACAGCTGGCATACATTTATGGTTTATGCTCACTAAAACCAGTCTCTGTCCTTCTTTACCTGCAACTTCTAAAAATAATAATCTTTGTTTCTTTCTCAGAAAATGGCAACAACATCAAGAATTTAGCTGAGGTTTAGTTGTCCAAATTGTGCACTACAAATACAAAAATCACAAGCTCACAAGTTGAAATCCTACAAAACTCCACAATGTTAACACCTAGATATGGAAGTATGTGTGATGAATGGCATGTGAGCACACCTGAAATGTTTGTAAAATATGAAATAGCTTAATTTTCAAATTTTATCATAATTCAAAATTTAAATACATCTCTCTTTTTGCGCCAACTAATAAAGATATGTTGGACTGTAGGTAATATAAAAAGTAGACTGAGCTCAATATTTACTGGAGGATGTAAACATACTATTCCATTATTATCTTGAGCTAAACATTATTATCTTGAGCATACTTAGTGATATGTATGCCCACGAGACTCCACAAGTGTAAGGGTATGGAGGAAGACAACCCCAGAAGCTTCACTGCAAAATTGTAGTTTTACATCAGTTTGTGACACAAGTGAAAATCAGGCTGACTTTCTGAAGAGAACTATGCCTTTTTCTTCATTGTGTGACCTAATCATCTAACACATTGTGTGGCTATATTTATGCTAAAATGCAAATCCTTACTAGACATCAATGGATGGAGACAGAAGAGCGAGAATTTCAAGTCAGTTTTCTACTGACTGTTAATTGATTTATATTTAATAGATCTTTCAAAACTAAATGAATTTATCTAAAATCACTTTTTCAGATAGCATGAATCAGATAGATTTGTTGACACAAATGGACTGCACTGATATGCTCAGATTTCTGCACAATTCAGATGTGCCATGGGATTTTTATTAACAAAAGGACAGACCAGATCCTCTTTTATTTCTTTTAATATCTTAATATGTTTTTTATTTTATTATTTTATTTTAGTTCTATAAAAACTGGTCACAGATTTTATCTCCATACTGGATATACCTCACTTTTAGTATTTAATTGCAAATGTGGTGGTAATACTAGGTTGGTTTTTGGACTTGATGGTCTTAAAGGTCATTTACAGCCTCAATTATTCTGTGATTCCATAATTTTAATTAGAGAATTTCAGTGACCAGCAATACTCAAGTAGGGTTTTAGTTTTGTATGACCCATAGAAGATTCACCTCTTCCATGAGGACTGCAGGGTGTAGCAGTTCTTAATTCAGCAAGTGCTCAAACTTCTCTTGCCGTAGTTACATGGATCAGAGATATAAGAAAGAAATACATATAGCTTTGTGTTTTTTCCTCTCTATAAGGACCCCACCACAGATGTATCTTTTGTATTCTTCATGGATTTCTGCTAAATGGATTTAACCTGCAAAAAGTAGTAGTTCAGTAAGACTAAAACTGTAGTGCAAAAACTCAGTCAAGTTGTAAAACTGATCTGTTTTTGCATTGTGAAAAACACCCAGAATCTAGTCATTTTGCATGTTAAGTCATGCTAAAATGTCTGTTCTATGCAGTTTATTGAAAATGTGGCAAGATTAATTAAGAAATACAAAGAATATGGGGAAAAAACAAAACCACTCTCTTCTGTATTTATTTATTTACTAATAGCATCTACCAGTGTGCAGAAAGTCATTGGCTTCTTAAGCCTGACCATTGCCAGTGCTGAAAGAAACATATAAATAGTCTGAGAAACTGGGCCAGCTCTTTGATCTACAATATCTAAAAATGATATTCCAAAAATGTGCACCAAAATAAAAATCTCTCCGTCTTCTACAAAAAAAAAAAAGTGTATGAATTTTAATCTGGTCCATCCCCACTTTGAAAAGACTTGATGATAAAAGTGGTGGCTGCAATGATGCTAATATTAGTCATAGTAAATAGTAAATCATTTAAATATTTACAAAAGTGCAACTGTAGTTGTAAAATGAATGTACAATCCAATATATTTTGCTGGCATAATGGCAGCTTATGTTAATGACCTTGTTAGATTTCAGATGAAGTAATATGTTCTATTTATTTTAACAAAGGTAGAAATATGTTATCTTACATAGAGGTGTCTGTGTACATTGGCATGAGTGAGTGGGAAAGCAGTGTAAAGAGTAAGTATGAGGAAAGAAATTGTAGATGTTTTACACATGAATTTAAATAGCTTCAGAACTACTTTTTGGTTACAATATCATTGATCTCTTCTGAGTTTTGATTGATTTATAAAAGTGTATATGCAAATTAATTAGTACCTGAGCACAATATCCTTACTCCTATTACTCCCACAAATAGAATTGGAATAATGTTAGCACTTTGCAATGAGACTTTGAACATAATCCTCTTGAAAACCTTTAACATACTTATTAATTTACGCTGCTGAAATATCCACTTTTTACTTACGTTATTGGCATGGTATTTTTTTTTCAAAAATAAAATTTACAGGAGCATAAAAACTATGATCATAAATCATTAAAGAATTAACAAACAAGTTAATCAGGATAAATATGTAAGGCATGACCTGTGTGCCAGAAGAATCAGTTTCAGTACAACTACCTGTGTGAAGCCTGGGCTTCAGGCTGGGGATTAAACTCAAAGGCTGGTTTTATGCTACATCTTGTATGAAGTTACTAATGACTGATACTTGCCTGAATTTACAATATCTATGAAGAAAGAGATTGCTAAGAATGTGATCTACAAGAGCCTGTATGACTACGTAGTGTGGGCATTGCTAATATTAGTAAGGCAGTAATATATTACTTTCCTTATCACAATTTATGAAACCATTCTTTATAGGATTCCTAACATAGAGTTTATAATCCAGGCTAGACACAAAAAGCCCAAAAGTGGACTTAGTTGAATGAGATGTAAGGTGAGAAATGTCAGTCATCCTAATTCTAAAATGACATCAAAAAATCTCTGGCAACCATCAGTACATTGCCTAAATTCCATAGGTTCTTCATTGCTAGACTTCAAAAGTGGTCAGGGCACACAGCTGCACATCTGTACCCTAAAGAGTTACATCTTAGTTTAAAAGAGCTAAATGCCTCAAAACCATCTAGAAATGAGACCAGGAGAGTATTGTGGAAGTCTCATTGTCAATGCAAGGAATAAGCACACAGTCAGACAGCTTGTGATGCACAGGTGCTTTTCCTGAATTAGCTCAACTGAATTTGGGTAAGGGAGCCTCATACATATTCACAAATATCCTATTTTCCAGTTAGAGCCCTTCCAATGTGACATAAAAAGGGCTTAAATACTTGAATATGTAAAGAAAATGTGAGATGAAGTCTTCATTATATTATGTGTGTTATAGCTAGTCATGTGTGAAATAACAGCAGGTAGTACCAGCAGAAAGAAAAAGTCCTTGTCCACCTAGCTTTGCCTTACATAGAGGAAGAGAGAAGGGAAAGCATTTCAAACAAGCTTCAAGTATGCCTACTGGCTAGGAGAAAATAGAAAGATGGTTGCTATAAGATGCTGAGCAGTAGATGAGAAAACATCTATGAAGGTTCGCAGATATAAAATTTTAGCTGGGAAGAATTCAGAATCAGAGGAAAAATATTATAAATTTAAATGACAACTGAGTTTTAAAGCTCAGTGCGTAAAATGTTGTCTAATGACCTTTTCTTCTACATTTAAGCTTGCCTTTTCATTGCTCCACTTGAGCAAAAAAAAAAACAAACCAAAAACAAACAAAACCAAAACAACTGAACCAAACCAAAACAAAAACCAAACAAGCAAATTAACACCAACAAAAAAAAAAAAAGCAAGGAAAAAGGGATTAAGATAAGAGATTAAAGAGACTAATGTTCTTGCTCAAAATATGAGCAAGAACATTACATTCACAACTGAAGGAGGTAAAGAAGATCTCATGTTTCCTGTGTGATTCTACTTGAACATAGTGACATCTAGATGTTACTTCCAACCTCAATCACTATAATCTCTAGGATTTTTCCTCAGGAGACCAGGGGTTTATCCTTCTCCCTTGACAGACCTCAGAGGAGCCAAGGGATGGTAGTCTGTTGGCACTGAGGCTATTCAGGCCTCTTCTACCTCTATTGCTGGGCTGCCTCTCGCCAGGTTCTTGTGCACAGGAAATATTTCTCATCACAGGATCTGATTCACCTGAGGTTAAAGCACATCTGCAAAGTCAGAAGAAGATACCAAATGTCTTGCAAAACAAGCTTTCTCCCTTTTGGGACACCTGTCTTCCTGGCTGGAAAAACAGTGATGGGTGGTGCCTGGAACTCTTTTATGTCAGAGACACTCCCCAGTCTTGTCAGCAGCCACAGGCTCTGTCCCCTTACATTTTATCTAGGACTTCTGTTGACAGGCACAAATGCAAGGTGTGAAGGCTCCAGCAGGATCTTGATCCTCAGTCTTTGGCTTGGTGGAGAAAGGCAGGTCAAAATCAGGTCTCTTGGTGGAGAAAAGCAGAGTGAAGGCAGATACCTCTTTCCTGTCCGCCCAGCTGTGAGTAGATTTGGGTCCCACACAGGGGCTGTCCCAGGGGCTGTGGGTGAAGGAGGGTGTGATACATGATAAACTAAACAACAAGGAGAGACAAGAAACAGTTCTCTTTGGTTTGTTCCTACAAGGCTTCCTGAGATACGGATGGTTGCTCAGCATCCTTGGTGATCGAGTCTGGAAGGAGCTGTCCCTGCTATTTGGTCTGATCCAGAAACAGGCCAGCTCCTTTATTCTCAGAGTCAGATGTACCAAAGCAGCTGTGAGGAGGGGCCCTGGGGCAAGGCAAGCAGCAAAGGATACAATGAATCTGAATAGAATGGAGGTGGCTTTTCAGTGGAAAGGTGTCCAAGTGAGAGCCCAGAGCAGATCTTTGCAGCAGGCCTACAACTTGAAAAAATGGAGCCAGGTTCTCTAGAACATTGTTTGATGGTAGCAGGAGAAGCAGTGGGACTCACCTGAAACAAGAAAAGTTTATACTAGAGAGAAAGGGCAACATTTTTTCCTATGGGGACAGTCCAGAGAGGAGCAAAGTGCCAGAGAGACTGTATTGTCTGCTTCCCTGCAACTTCTCCAGAGAAGGCTTTAAAGAGCCCTGAACTGTATTGTCACATCTTTTGATGTTGCTTTGAGCAGGAGGCTTCACTAGGGACCTCTGGGCATGCTCTCAAAATCGAATTTTCCCATTACCCCATGGTTTTCTTTTTGTCTTTCCAGGCTGCTTCCCCATCCAGATAGACCTACCCATTCTCCCATTTTGGGTCCTCCCTCAGGCATTTTAGGATGAGTCAGTTTCACATATTTCCAGAAAGCCTTGAGCAACTTTTCCAAGGATTTTGGAAATGTCTGAGTACCCTTAAACACTCTCGTATTGTAGCAGCAGGTCCCCAGCCAGGTAATAATTAGCATTGACTCCATGATTGCAGAAGGCTGATCAAGGGCTTTATTGTACTATATTATCCTATACTATACTATTCTATTAAGAAGCACACTTCACCCTTACAGACAGTCTGATACAGTCCTTGAAAATCCAAACACCATCACCAGTGTCCAGTTAAGAAATCACCCTTTGGTAAACAAATCTTCATAACACATTCCACATGTGCACAACAACAGATGCAACAAGTGAAGATAAGAATTGTTTCTCATTCTTTTCTCTGAGCTTTCTCACAGTTTCCCAGGAGAATCCTGGGAAAGCTATCTCTCTCTCTGTTCAGAGGATATGTGATTACCACATTCTTGCTCTTCATCCTGGGCAGAATTTCTGTGGGTGACACAGCTGAGTTCAGAAAATTGAATGGCAGACAGCTCAGCAAAGGAAAGTGCATTGTTGGTGTTCATTTGCACCTGGGAAGTAATAACTCAATGCATCAGCACATGCTGGGAGCAGATTTGCAATGGACTTGGACGGAGCAAACAACAGACATCAGGTTGGACCTCTGCCAGCTCTGTGCCCTAATGGCAAAGAAGGCCACCAGTATTCTGGGTTGCATAAGGAGGACTCTTGAGAGCAGATCAAAGGAGATGATCCTTCCCTTCTCAGCAACGCTAATGCCACCACTGAAGTACTGTATTCAGTTCTGGGCTGCAAAACTGCTGGGCTTCCATTTCTATTTCTACTTGGAAAGAACCACAGAGTTGATGAAGGACCTGGAGCTTCTCCCATAGGAGAAAAGGCTGAGAGAGCTGGGCTGTTTAGACTGGAGAAGGCTCAGGGCCAACCTCATCAATGTATATGAATATCTGAAGCAAATCTGTAAAGAAGACAGAGGCAGACTTTCGAAAGAGGTATCTCTTGAAATGACAGGACCTGAGGTACTGAGCACAAACCAAAACACAGGCGGTTCATATTGAACACAAGAAAACTGTTTTCATGAAGAGAAGTGACTAAGCCCTGGCACAAATTTCTTAGGCTATGGAGTCACTGTCTCCAGAGATTTTAAGATGTTGCCTGAACATGGTCATAAGCAACTATTTCTACGTGGCCCTGTTTGAGGAAAGGGCCACATCCAGATAATTTTTCAAACTTCATGCATTCTGTAATTTAGTGAACTGTTTTATTTTAGAGACCAGGATGAATTCATTTGTGGAAGTGTCTGCTTCTTATTTTTTCCTTTTTTTTTTTTCTACTTTACTTAACAATTATTAATGAACCATAACCTGTTTACCTGATTATTTTTGCTTCACTTCCATTAAGATGACTACACACATGCATGAATATACACTTCCCTGCAGATATGCTGCAAACAGTCTACTGTAATATTGTCCTTTAGCAGTAAAATTTATAAAATTTTAGAAACTTCACAAAAGCACAAATATTAATAGAAATGTTTTATATTTTATTACAAATATATTTCTATTTTTTCAGCAGATGTTTTCTCAATGGCTAGCCATAACAATTATTACCAAAACTATTACCCAGTAGCCTACTTAAATTATAGAAATTAATGTAGCAGCGGGTAACTAAATATGCAGAGCATATATCCAGACTTCACACCTTCAGTCTTCCCCAGACATATCATCAGACCAATGTGTTTTACAGAATGCACAGATGATCAATAAATCAAAAGTGTTTTCCTTTCTTCTTCTTTTGATTTACAAATCCACTTTTAACACTAAGTTCAACATGTAAGTAAGACATTGAGTAGAGAGTATATTTTAAGATGCATTTATAGCCTATGTTCAAATGCAGAAATTGTTCTTTTGCTGACTGTTACAAACCTTTGTTTATAAGACTGTTCTTTATATTTATTGTGGGGGAAAAAGCAAATTGGTCAATCTCAGTTTTCTTGGAAAAAAACCCAAAACCCACAAAAACAAGAAAGAGAACCAGAGTCTAAAACTTTTGGTTCATTTACAAATCTTTTTTGTAACACAGTTGATGACCATTTGCATGGCTTTTTTGTATTCCTGTTTGTTTTGTCAGTTCTACACAATTGCAGTAAGCATAAATTTGCTCCAGCACTTCATGAATTCACAGTACAATTTAATTGCATATGTCAATTCATACAAATCACAGTATACACAGTGATTGCAATAAAAGGGGTTGATATAAAAGGTAGTGATAGAAAGGTAAGAGAATATGTGAAGAATGTGAATGTATAATAAATTATAGGTTATCCATGATAAGTTTTGAGCTACATGATAGACAGTATTTCTCTTTTATGAGCCCTACAGAGAAACACAGAGAAGGATGAAAATAGCAGGATACTGAGGTGAGAAGTAAGGAAAGTTCATAGAGATTCACTATTGAACAACTTCAGAATCAGCACTAGTATGACTATGGGTTTTTATATGGTATGACAATGGGTATTAATATGCAATATGATTTCACCTATGTAGGAAACCAAATGGTGTGCTAGAAAGAAGAAAAAAACCTACAACAAAATAAGAGAAGTAAAAATATAAAATACAACATGGGGGAACAGAATATAAGTGGAACTATGTGTTCTCAGTGTTTTCCTTCATTATTTCCAGACCTTCATAAAAACGTATAAGAAGTATCTCAGAAAAATCAAAGATAAAAAAAGAAAACATGTAGAGTACAGAATTAAGAATAAAGTAGTTTTCGTTTAAAGTAAATTCAGAATCTTCATGCTGTGTTAAGTATGAAAAAGAGTTTGGAAAACTAATCCATTCTTGACAGATATTTATTTAATCTGTTTAAAAGTACCTTCAGTAACAGAAGGTTGACAGGTTTCTTTGGCAAACTTTTGACTTCTTCACTACCTTTTCCTTTCAAAAGTTTTTAATATGTTTTATATTAGACAATGAGTCCTTTTTTCTTGCAATTTAAGCCCATTACTTCTTTTTTGATACAGAAAGTATATAAACCCTTTCTTTGAATAGCGTTTTATTTTCTTGAAATCTATTAACACATTCTTCCTAAAGCTTCTCTTTATTCTATCTTTCCTTGCAGGTTATAGAATCAAGACCTTCAATCAGTATTTTTGTTCAGTTGGCTCTCTCACCAATTGGTATCTGCTCATTATAAAGCCTAGTGAAAGAAAATTTCACAGAGCATGCAAGTGTATTCATGAATGCTGAACTGACGAAAAGAATATCTGTATGCCTCTCGTATGCCATAATAAATGCTTTGTCACAATGTCCACTTTTTGATGTTGCTGACTCATGATCATTGTGATTCTTTTTGTTGGCTCATGTTGACTTTGACATCCTCTTACTTGGAGACCTGGCAGAACTTTTACCTAAACAGTTGTTTCTTAATTTGTATGTGTGCAATTTATTATTTCTGTCTGAGTATTTTGTAATTGTCTATATTGATTTGCATTCTATTATTTCAAATGTGCTTCTTATTTGTCAAGATTATTTTGCATTCTATTGCTGTCCTCCAGAATATTTGCATGCTTTCCTGAGCCTCCTATCATATGCATATATTCTCTATTCCAATATCCATGCTATTCATACTGAAGATTAAGCATGGCATTTTCAGAATTACTAAAGCAGACCTCAAAAGAGAAGTAAGCAGAACAGAAAAAGAAAAAAAAAATTGTAAATAAAACAGGCATATCAGTAGGCAAAAAAAATAAAAGCAACAAAAGAATCAAAGCAAGCCTATATATGGATTGTACTGCATGAAAATATGTGTCTGGATTGTTCTATCATTAAACAAGATGATCCTTAGTAATACTGATCCTTTTTTTGTTTGTTTGTTTTCATAGCTAGTACATCTGTAAAATCATCTACAAATACCTTCAAGCAAAAAACCTTCTCCTTGTCCTGAGGATTTTAGAATATTTGAGTATTTATAGACTCTTGCAAGAGAAAACAATGTGTTCCAAAATTATGTATAAATAAAAGGTACAGTTCAGCGACTGACACAGAAATCTGTGTTCCTCTTTAATTAGTGTGACAGGTCGTCTGATTCTGCTTGTCTTTTGCTAGTTTTAACTTCCACAGAGAAGAGACATAAAGATGTTACTTCCTCTAGCTAAAACAGCAACAAGAAGAAATATGGCAGTGTTTCTTCTCTGTTTTTATTTTAATTCTAATCTTCATTTCCAAATTTCAGGATGTTAGCATATGGAATGGCTGCACTGTCAGTGTATTAAACCTAGAATAAACACAAATTTGCTATGGTACAGATCAGTACCCTAACTCTTCTCTTCCATGTCCACAGCACAGGATGTAGATTCATGAACTCCCCCAGCTGGAGAATAAGTACTTGGTCTTTAGGTACACTTAACACTTCCTCTCCAAACAATTATCCAGATGATTTACTTCATATTAACATATTGTGACTGTATCAGTAAGAAGTATGTCACATACTTAGTGCAGCACTTCACATGGGCTACTGTTTCTTTTATACAGCCCATTTTTTACAAGAAAGTTTGACTAAAAATCATCAGCAAGATTCAAGAGTCATTAATCACCATATCTTCTTTATATATTTGACTATCATTTAAGCTATCTGCTCTAAATCCCATATCTTCCACTATTTTTGAGCTAATTTAATCTCTTGCCTTAGTAGCATGAAATTTAAGGCAATCTTAACTTATTGTGTTTCTTTCAATTGAGTATTTTACTTTTCTGAATTAAAAACATACACAAAAATTCACCCCCCCCAAAAAAAAACCCCAAAAAACCCCAAAAAACAAACAACAAAACAACAAAAACAAACCCAAAAACTCACAACAAAAACAAATAATGAAAATGGGACAACAGCTGTTAGGACAATGTTGGGTACAATGCAGTCATTTTTATGTGCTAAGATAGCTATGATATTGTAGTAGTGGAAACTAAGAAAGTGTACTCTTTGTGGCAGACTAAAGGGTTTGTGTCCTCATACTCATACCATAGTAGATAGTGCACTTATGCAGACAATGAAAGATTCAGATTAAAAAAGGTAAGAGTGTTTTATTTTTTGTAATTTAAGTCAGACACTTTCAATAATCAGGAGAAAATTCTCTCAGTTGTAGGATGTTGATGGGCAACTGTTTGAGATTAACTTTTCTTTATGAGCATCTCATACTTAGTCTGCTAAATATTCTAAAAATTATGTATTTTTACTGTATACATTCTAGCTACTCCATAGTGTATTTAATGTATAAAATCCAATTAATAGAATTTTAATTCTGGTAGAACAAGACTTACATATCAGTAATTATGCTTAATGCACATGGGATACAAATTCTAGTCATACTGATTGCAGTAAAGACTATTAAATACATACCAGATGCAAGCACTTTGTAAAGGCTAATTCAAAAATGTCAGCATTTTGACTTGAAAGGACAAAGCATTAACATCTGTTATTTTTTTGTTCAGTACTTCACTCTATCCATGTCTGTATGTGCAGTTGTGTTTGTGCCAACATGCCTTTGTGCAATGATGTGTGCATATGCACCCACATCAGCTTTGTTGAAGCAAAATAGTGCCCATTCCTCTTAAAAAAAAGCAACATATAAAGTAATCAAAGCATAATTTTGCTGCTCTGTAATGAAGTACAGATTTGCTATTTCTGCATGTACTCTTGTTTAATCTTTGTGTTGAAGCATGACATTTCATTGTGTAAAATCAAATGTATGAAATAAAGTTCAAAAGTGTGCAAAAAGTTAATTACTTATGATTATAGCCTATCTTCTGGTGTATCTTAACCACTAACACCAGAAAAAAGATTCAGTTTTCAGGAAAGATTTTTTTAGAGATGGTGGCTATTAAATCTAATTTTCCTCTGTAAAAATGGTGATGTTCACAAAGATCAAGATGCTAATAATATTGTTAAAATAGTTCCTATTATAATGAATAAATGTAATTTTTAGGTGTATTTGATTCATAACTTAGGAGAACGTTATCTTATTTTGCTAAGTCATTCTGTATTGCCCGAAAGGGGACTTAGTTGAATGAAATGTAAGGTGAGAAATATCAGTCATGCCTGTTCCAAAATGACATCAAAAAACCTCTGGCAACTATCAGTACATTGCCTAAATTCCATAGGTACTTAATTGAGTGACTTCAAAAGTTTTCAGGGCACACAGCTGCATGTCTGTACCCTAAAATGTCACATCTTAGTTTGGAGCAGCTGAATGCCTTGGAACCGTCTTGCCTGACTTGGGTCTAGAAATGAGGCCACGAGAGTACTGTGGAAGTCTAGCTGTCAGTGCAAGGAATGAGCACACAGTCAGACAGCTTGTGATGCACAGGTGAAGAAACCATCTGCTTTTCCTGAATTAGCTTGACTGAATTTGGGTAAGGGAGCCTCATACATATTCATAAATATTTTCCAGTTAGAGCATTTCCAAAGTGACCAACAACAACAACAACAACAAAAAAGGATTAAGTACTTCAATAACTTGAATATATAAAGAAAATGTGAGATGAAGTCTTCATCATATTATGTGTGGATCTGAGGCGTTTGGTTTGCCTCGGTTCCATAGAAAAGAACTGAACTTTTGAAACTACAAATAATATGTAAGGCAAAATCCGAAAAAATAGGAGGAAGCAGGTAACATTTCTACTATGGTTTTATTCCTGCTTAATTATTTTTCTTATTAGCAGTTTTTCTTGCTTTAGTGTGATCTTTTCCTAGAATTTAACACAGTAAAAACATCAATCATCTTAAAATTTTCTTTCATCATTAAATTAATTTTGGTTTACAACATTGATTTTCTAAACCAAAGTAAGTTTTAGTACATGTGGTTGTAATTCTAATTTTCATTTTTTTAATATAAACAAAGGTTTCCTTTGTTTTTTTCCATAATTACTCTTTCTTTGCTATGAAGACTACTGTATGGAAAATATATTTGTAAGTTTTGATTTGTAGTTTCAGAAGGTATTTTAGATATTTTAAGAGGTATTAGATAAGATAATTAGACATCTTATTTCTTCCCATTTTTCTTCTGAAATATTTTACTGTCCTCTGTTTCTAATTTCAGATTTTACTGGTATTTGGATTATTCTCATTGGAGTCTTTTTCTCATGATTCTTTATCACTCCTGTTTTGATGCCCTCTGTATTTTCCTTCATATGTCCATTTAATCTTGAATAATTAACGAAAATATTCATGGCTCTCTAGACACTGATTTTGGCACGTAGTCTTATTGTTAGCTGTCAGCTTATAAAATGTAATGTTCCTATGAGGACACTTTCAAAAAGTCACAGAATTCAATTATTCACTTCCACAGAGCAAGAATCACAACGTTTTAATACTTTCCTACAGTGGATTTTATATTTTGGCATTAGATCACAGTAAGGCTGCAGCTTTTCAAAATCTGGCAAACTAAAGGAGAGTCACCAGATGGAGTCCTCAGGTAACATACTGAAATCAATGTAGTTTATTCATACAGAAGTGTTTGGGTAGGCTGTGTATTAATCTCAACCTTCAAAAGCAAACCGAGAATGACTTGCCAGATTTTGGAGTTCACAGAAAAAGGGACTCGGTTAACTGATGAAGTTATTTCCCATATTTGCCTAGATTTATTTTAAAGGATCTTTGGAAGGTTTATCTACCATGTGCTACTCTATTTCTCTGTCTTCCCAGCCAAATAGATAGAGTTCAGCCTTCCCATTTAAAAGGAGTCCAGGCCGAATAATTATATACTCCAATTGTTCTCCATCTGCTG
>QUSF01000006.1:18973130-19012534 GCA_003676055.1 Chloebia gouldiae
GCTTGATCTACAAATGCCTTTTCTTGTACCAGGAAGCAAACAGCAGAAACTCAGCTGTTCAGAATTTCCATCTGGGAAACTGCAAGTTGCTATGATCCAGTCTTTAGAAGAACAAAATATTTCTGTATATAGTTAAGTATAGATTAAAACCTATAGGAAGGGTAAATAATTTTAAAAATTAAAATTATCTCATTTACACTGGACTGGTAGTAAAGGGTAGGAAGAAGAAAATCAAGTAGGAAATAAACTGCCTATGTCACCTTTTTCTAAGCCAGAGCTCTGCAAGTCAGAACACAGCTGCACTGTTGGAGTTGTAGATGATAGCTGTGTCTAAATGGTATCTGTGAATTCCAGAAAACTTTTATTAGGATCAGGTTCATATTCTTTTCTGGATTCATGTGTCTCCAGGCTTCTTATATGAGGCGTATTTACTAAAATCATGGTTCCTAAACTACATAGCTAGTCTTAGAAAAATAGAAAAGATTTCTCTGTCTAAAGCTTGGTATAAAGTGATACATATTTAATTTATTTTAAATGTACAAAATAAATATCTAACAGCATAAATATAACTTAACTTTTGTTTATTTCACAAAAATACAATAAAACTATCAAAATGAACATTTTAAAATGTATTTTTATAATTTATTCCTTTTAAAAAATTTATTACAGGAATTGAATTCTCCTGCTTTTTTTTTTTCAATTAAAAGAATTAAAATGAAGGTTTTTTAGTCACAACATTGATTTCTTTTTCTGCTCTATAGCCAACAAATTCTCAAAATAAATTATTTGTTAGAACAACTAGAATTTAATCTTGTTCAAAAGAGACTGTGTGTTTTAAAATCTAAATCTTATTATTTTAACATGTTATAATATGAAAGATTTCTATGACTACAAAGCACACTGGAGCAAACTCTTCTAGCAACAACCTTTCCTGGAAGACAGGAAAACCATAGATGCATGCATGGAAGGAGGGGAAAAAGCTTCACACCTTCTGTTACTTACATTAAAAAAAAATTAAAAAAAAAAGAAAAAAGAAAGTAAGAAAATCAGAGAAATAATATATATTATAGATATTAATATTTTTAGTATAGTATATGTTTAATATATCTAATTAATGGTTCCAGCCTGCTCTAATTGTCCCATTGCAGGACACTGCTAGGCCCAACAGCTGATGTGACTGGGATGCTGGGAAGAGGCAGAATGCACTGAATAAAATTATGAGAAAGCAAAAAAAAAAAAAAAAAAACAAAAAAAACAAAAACACCAAACCCAAAAAACCAAAAACTGAGAAGCAGCAGTCATGTGAACATGAAGAAGGACCAGACATTCTACTAGAAGATATGTCAAATAATACAGATGCCAAAGAGCTGACAAGAAACAGCCATTTTGGCTTCACAAAGAGCAAATTGCGCATGACTAATCTTACAGTGGAGTGACTGTATCGGTGGACAAGGGGCAATCAATTTATATCATCCACCTGGACTTCTGTAAAGCATTTGTTAAGTCCCCATATGGCATCCTTGTGCCTATATTGGAGAAATGTGGGTTCGAAAGACAAGCCAGTTGATGGATAAGGAGTTAGTTGAATGGCCACATCCAAAGAGTTGCAGTCAATGTTAAAAGTTGCTCTGCATTAAAATCAAGATCAGAAAGAAGAGGCTACAAACCTTCAGGGGTCTGTACTGGGACTGTTACTGCTGAATTTTTTTATTAGCTACATAGGCAGTGGGATCGCGTGCACCTGCAGTGGGATTGGGCGTGACACAATTTGAATGGTTTGGCTCACATGTTTGAAAGAAGGGATGTGAACCAGTGGGGTGTTGAACAGTTTGAGAAGTGGGTCAGTGAGGATGTTGGGAAGGGAGTGAGGCGCTGGAACTCGTTGCCCAGAGAAGCTGGGGAAGCCCCGTCCCTAGAAGTGCTCAATGTAAGTGTTGGAGGGGCTTTCAGCAACCTGGGCTAGTAAAAGATGTCCACAGTGGGAATATTGGGATTTGGTGATCTTTAAGGTCCCTTCCAACTCCAACTATTCTCCTGAAGCCTGCTAAGAGACTGTGGTGAAGCAGATATCTACACTGATGCCTTGGGAAAGACCCTGGTGGAAATAGGGTGAGGAGAAGAGCACATCAGAGAGAAATTGTTTTGAGTTACTACAATCTGCCCTGCACAGCATGAGAGAGAGAAGTAGAGAATTTGGGAATAAATGAATGAAGTTGAGTCTGGGAAAAACAGTGGGAGGTGGAAGAAAATGTTTTGGAGTCTGGGGGTTGATTGAGGTTTTTTTAATATTGCTTATAATCATACACTTTTTTAAAATTAAAAGTTAAAACTTTTTAAACTGTCAATAAATTATTTTTTTTCCTCAAGTCAAGTCTGTTTTGTCTATGATGATAACTGGTAAGCAATCTTCTATCTCAAGAGTAATTTTTTTTTTAATGAGTTTTAAGCTTTTTAAAAGGTATTTAAAATTAAAAACTCCCCCTTTTTTTAATTAAGCAGGGATTTGATCTACAAGGATTTTTTGCTACAGACAGTCTCAGATGGAATATCCTGGTAAAGCAACTTTAGTGCATAAAAACTTGCATTTAAAAGTTTTTTGTAGAAGTATTTTGTCCTTAAATGTTTTTAATTCAAGTACATGAAGTGTTCATAAGAGCTTCTCCTACAGCTGTTTTGTCTATGATTTTCTCAAAAACATTCCTGCCTTATCCTTGAAGTTGTGTGTAGAGTTCTCAAAAAAAATTTAAATTTGCTTCAAGTGAAAACAAGGAAAAGCAAGTGATTAAGATGTTCATAAGAGGTATTGATACAAGGTGAAGTTATGCAAAAGATTGTAATTAAAGTATTTTATTAAACTTGTTCTCTGTTTAGTGCCTTCCAGCTTGTCAGGAGAAATCATTACTACAGGTGTTTTCATTTTAAGAAGCATACAAAATGATGAGGGATTAGAGAACAAAATCCTTCTGGGAATTTATCTTTTAGTTACCATACTGATGTTACTGATGTCTGCTGTGTGATTCTACAGATATAAATTTGCTGGCTTTAAATTTTTTTGCAATTTATAGAAGTAATCACTACAAAATACAGTCTTAAATATATTATTGCCTTACTTTTTGTCTTCTTAGAATAAAGTACAGATAGTAAAATCCCTGCTGAGAATTCCTTAGAAGAAATAGGTACTTCAGTGATGGCACTATCTGAAAGTCCTTCGCATGTGATGTGTAAGGGAAAAAAGTATAGTATAAATAAGTTTTATACTATTTATGTCTGTAGGTACAAGAATCATCAGCACTAACTATTAAATGTAACATAACTCATTCTCAAAGTTTCACACATTCTTAAGTTCAGTGAGGTTGTAACGTCACAATGGGTCATGACTGAATCTCACTGCATCTAGGAGCTCTGCATAGATAGTCATGATCAGTGATTTTACTGCAACTCTCAAAGAGACTTTAAGTTCCCTTTCTATTGAGAACCATATTGGCAATTAACAAGAAGTCCAGCTCCTTCTGTGAAAGAAATAGGTTGACACAATCAAATCTTTTTTCTCAGTTTGTGGTCAAGGAAGTACCACACAATTATTTGGATCCTGTGTTGTTTATTGAAACTGTCACTTGCTTTTAAAGTTCATCGCCTTTAGTTGTGTGAAGACTTGGTTCCAGCCTTTGCAAAAGTGTTACTAAGCAAAATTTGGCTTTTGGCATGTTTTGTACTCTGAATGTTGGTCAAGCTGTGGATTTGAAAAAAGGTAGCTTTGAAATTAATTAATGTGGACTTAATAATTAAAACAGCAGTATCAGCATCCAGTAATTTCTGCTACATTAGTCAGTTCACAGAGTTTATTTACTTTATCTGAATTAATTAATTCTTCTTTCAGCACAGTCATTTATTTTCAAAGTAACTGCTATTCTGAACTATTCAGCCATCCAAGTGAAAAGAATTCAGTATGGTATTAGGGAATTATATTGTGCCGCCCTTTTTATCTTAAGAGCCTTTAAGTGTGTTTGGGGTTTAAAGGGAAAAGTATGACCTTTTTCCTAATAAAAAAAAAAATTCTGTTGTTGTGAACAGTACATTGCATCCTGTAAGACAAAAGTTGTTGAAACTGGTACATTAAAAGGTTTGTCTGTTTTATTTAGAAAAATTAAAAGTGTTAATCTCTACATAACTCCAGATTTATAAATACAGATCCTAAATTACATCATATCTTCACTTTTTTGTAGCTGAATACAATGTAAGCAGAATGAGTTCTTGGCCAGCCTTCAGGTCCCAGTTCTGTAGGACATCCAGGGTTGTGGCACTAAGCATGAACTATGACACAGTTTGAATTATTTCCACAGGAAACGCACTCCTACAAACCTCCTGCCTTTACAAATGTTACAAAAATAACCAATAATCTCACAAAATATAAAATATGCTGCTGTTGTTATGCTGAGCAATCAGTGGATATATCAGGGTTGGTATTATGATAAGACATGGAATCTTTAAAAAGCCTTAATGGACTAAAGACAGAAAGTATGTTAAAGTCTCTGTGCAGAAAGAGATATTTCACTGAAATCTCCATGAACAGTTTTTGAAAGGTTCAATTACAGAAAGGTCTGGAAAAAAAAGACTTGTAACTCTAACTCACCAAAACCCCTTCCATTAACCAATAATTTCTGGCTGATCCCAGGAAAGAATAGAAAATTTAAATGAAGCTTTTATTGTCTTTAAAGTTTATTTAAACTGGTCACCAAAAATAAATTTTATAATGTGCTTCCATGTAGAAAATTTCTGAAAAAATAAAAGAGACAAATAATAGAAAGGAAAATAACATGAAAAAAAAAAAATAAAAACCAAAAACTAGCATGAACAGTCACAATGTTCATTGCAGACCTGAAAATAAAATGTTGATCTTCTAAATTCTGATTTGACAACTATTTATAAATTCAAATTACTTTCAAAATTGCTAACATAATGATACATCTTTCAAAGCAACTTTGAAAAATCGATTAATATTTTGGAAGCTAGCACTATATTATTTTTACATATTTATTATACTAATGTATCTGGAAAGCAAACAAGGTATTTTTCTTACTGTTCTGATTTTAAAAAAACCCAAACAACCAAACTCTTGTATAATGCCTGAAATACACTCTAGATTAGAGAAAAATAGTTATCTATTCTTTATATTCTCTCCACATTGCATGTGAAAAAAGGTTTCCTTACCAAAAAAATAAAAACCAAAAAGCCTTATCTAAATACTTTATAATGATAAACTCTAATTACATTTTTAAATTGTTTTTACTTTTTTAGTTGTAGGGAGTTTTTTTTCATAAACCATATAAATAACAGGTAAAATTGTTTTGTGAGTTTGTCCTTGATTAAGCTAAAAAGTGTTTCCAGCTGGAATGATTATGTTTAATCTTCTGTGTTGTGAGGGAAAGTAATCCAAAAGACAACAGTAAATAATTGTGTTTCCACCTTGGTTTAAGTCTGTATGATCAGTGTTATTGAATAGTACAAATAAATAACAGAAGATAGCTCACATTGTCCAAATAAGTATTACTTGATAAGAATAATACCTTGCTCTTTGAGCCAGGATCTTTTTTGGTAGATGGAAGGTTAACCATCTAAAAATACTCTTACAGTTTTTGTCTCTTACAAAATGTTTTCCTTACGTGGTATTTAAAAAAATTGCATAGCCTAACCTTAAAGAAAGGACAGGACATTTTAATGGTGGAGAATGTATGCTTTCTTGTACTTTTTGACTTTGTTTTAAGAATCTATATCAATAACAGCTTCACATAATTGACCCTGTACTGTAGTGAAGAAAAACATTCTAATTTCAGACTGTTGATAGAAAAGACCAATTAGGTCACCAAGGTCACAGGGTTTTGAACCATCCTTACTTTGTATGGGCTTTTTTTTTGTTCTCCTGACAAGCGTATTCACCAAGCTCCACTTATCAGGAAACATCCTATGAGATGGAGGTCTGAATGTAATTTCCAGGACAACAAAAAGGAGTTGACATGGTGGCAACTAAGAATCATGCAGCTACTCACTCAGCACCAGCCCCCCCCAAAGCCATCATCAACCTCTTGCCCCCAGCGATGAGGAGAATTGGAAATAAAAAGTAAACCTTATATGTTGAGATAAGAACAGTTTAGTAACTGAAACAAAATAAAATAATGGCAATAATCAATACTAATAATATTAATAGTTGTATTGAGAAGGAGAAAGAAAGAGGGATAAAGCTCAAGAGAAAGAAGTGATGCACAGTAAAATTCCTCACCAGCTAATATGCAATGTTCAGCCTATCTCCAAGCAGCTACCAACCCTTCCTAGCCAAGTGTCCCCAATTTACATTCTGAACATTGTGTTTTATGGTATGGAATATAGGGTGGATAGTGTCTTGGTTTCAGCTGGGGTACAGTTCATTTTTTCTCATTAGCTAGTAGGAGAATAACAGTGTTAACGCATTGATTCTTTGGTTGCTGCTTGGTAGTGCTTACCCTAAAGCCATGAGCTTTTCAGTTCTCCAGTGATCAGGGGCACAAGAAACTGTGAGGGAACACAGCCAGGACAGCTGATCTGAGCTGGCCCAAGGGAAAGAAGGAAATTATTTTCACATAAGCAGCATAGGGTTATTATATAGAATAACCATCTTTGTTCGACTTTACCTGCCAGCCATGGCTAGGATATATTCAAAACATTGCAATCTGCCAAAATCATAGTCTGCTTGGTTTTTAGTTTGTTTTTAACTTACCTATACACTCCTGAAAAGAGAAGAGAAATTAGTAATGGAAATGCTTTCAGAGCTTCAACTACTAGAACTCTGTGACTTTGTTATGTAAGAATTAAATGTGCCATCTCTCTGCACTCTGAAAATCAGAATTCCCAGAAGGGAGTTTCAAGTAGTTCACTACCATGTGTTGGAGAATGTTCATTGATGATGTGAGAATAGTTACTCACAAGCTCTTTTAACAGATCTTCTTATCACTCCAGAATTTTGAAATCCTCATTTATATCAGAAGGTCATTGAGGTGAAACCACATTTCTTTGGGAAAAAATATACGCTAAAGTGGATGAATAAATTTTCTGAGCATAATGTAATTTTGGTGTTATCTTTTTCACATAACAGCATTTCTGTAGATCGTGTGGGCTAAAGTAATTTGTGTTAAATCACAATGAATGGATGGTGTTTGCAATATCAGCACCAAGATGTCTAACTAATTTTTTTCAGGAAAAAACAGTAAAAGCAATTTTTACAGTTCCACTTCTAAATGTTGCAGTTGCTTGTGTACTACAATAAAACACAGAATTCCTACCTGAGTCCCAGAATTTCTTATGCTAGGCAATGTATAAATAATGTAAGATGAGACAGTACCAAAACTAAGATACTTTCCCCATGATCACTTGCTCAAGCAAAAGAAAAGTTTGGAAAGTTAGTTTTCACCATCTGAGAGAAATTATTCTTTTTACATGGGCACTCTGTTGAAATCAGTACTGAAAAAATCCCAATGGAAACAGTTCAAATTAATAAGTGTCATTTTATTCAAACAGAGCAATCCTTCATTTTAATTTAAATAGAATTTAATACTTTTAAATTCAATTTAAACAGAACTACTTGTATGGTCACTCAGTGTTTAGCCAGGAGATAGCTAACAACATTCCCAGTGCACACCTGATCATGCCTAAAATAACCACTGGGGGGAAAAAAGAAATAAAAAAGAAAAAAAAAAGGGAAAAGGAAAGGAAAGGAAAGGAAAGGAAAGAAAAGAAAAGAAAAGAAAAGAAAAGAAAAGAAAAGAAAAGAAAGAAGAAAATAAAAGGAAAAAAAAGAAGAATATATGCACATGTAAGTGTCTTCTCCATCTTTTAGCATTTTGAATTGTCCTACCTTATTGACAAAGATTTGTTTCATCTTCATCCTAAAGGTGAAAAATTCAATACTGTGTCATTGACAAGTGTTGATTACAGAGAGAGGAGTTTGTAAACAAAAGTGGAGGATTTTTAAACAGTCAATAAGGAATGAGGGGGGTGGAAAGAGTTCATGAGGCTTGTTTGAGGAACAAGTGTCCTGTTTGCCTGCAACTGCTTTCTCTACAGATGTTCCCCTTGGTCTGCCCTCTCCTACAATTATGTCTCTACTTCCTAAACACCGCTGCAGCTCTTCCTCAGGCTGCTACAATTTCACCAGGGAGGAGCTTATCTGGTGTCTGCTACTGCTGCAGAGTGGTTGATCTATTTGTCAATATTAAGTATGAAGGTAGGCATCAGATTTGGAACACCAGTGCCAGAGTGATGGACAAAGTATGAATAGGCATTAAAAAAATAAAATTATAGCTGGAAAATTACTTTTTTTTTTAAATAAAGGTAATATAAACCTAATTATATCAACCACCCTGTAAATTCATGGTGAACACTTAGATATTTAAAACAGCAGACCAAGTAAATAATATTTTATCTGTACAATGTGCTGCCTTTTAATTTAGTTTTAAGATTTAGATCACATTCAAACATCATCCTTAGTTGCCTTTTCTATGACTTAATTGTCCTTTGTTCTGAATGGATTTTTTGTTTCACACATGACAACGTTGTAGCAATGTGTTTTCCACTTTAATATGTTTGTGTGATAGTTGTTTCTATAATTTAATTACAAAAATTCGCTCCTTGTTCTGTTCAGTGTCATCCAAATCTTATGCTGTAAATGTCCATTCCTTCTCTATTTTCTCTATGTTAGGCACTATATCATACTATACTTTCCCTTTTTTCTTTCACCTTTATCCCAGCAAAATCTTTTATAATCTTAGAAGTCCATAGGATCTCATGATTCTTTGTACAGAAACTGCTTCAGTCCTTTCCTCAGCTCTGTCTTGTGCAGTTCTATTACATATATTGCATATATTCTGTTATGTATATTTTAGGTCTATATCTACTCATAGTGAGAGGAATAGAAAGACATGGGGTCACTAGATATGCACACTATATTCAAATTTCAAGCACATGATAGCTTTATACAATATTGCACTTTTGGTTAATTCCTTCTTTATTTTTTTTAATATCTGTTTTACAGGACTAGATGGAAAGGCCATTGTGCCACAAGTGCTAGGCTGACTGCACTAATTGCATGCCAGAATTCTGTAACACTTCCAAGGAATTTCCTCTTCTTTGAAGGAACAGCCAAATTATTCTTCTGGAGTAGAAATTAATCCGGAGTGGAAATTAATACTCCAGCCTCCAAAAAAATTATAATTATTTTATTTGTGCTGCACTTATACTCTTGGCTTTTCTCAGATGCTGAGATTATGTAGTGAAATAGCTATCTCTCATTAAAAAAATAATTTTAGACAAAAAGAAACCTATAAAGTCTACCAGAAAAATAAGAGATAACATTTAATTTCCTAAAACAGACAATTCTTCAAAATTTTAATTAGTTTTTTAAAAAACATCTGTATAAATAGGAAAAAACCCCAGGTTTTTTGTCTTGGTCAGAGTCCTATGGAATTTCTTGAATTCAGTGTGATCTGTCCTGCCTGTAAGAGTCAATGCCATCATTTACTCTTAAAGCAGTTTCAGGCTCTTACTGTTACCAGTCTTCCAGAACATTATAAAGGATAAAACGTTATTCCCATTATATGTAAAACTTACAAGAAATTGACTTCATTAATTGAATTGATTGTGCCTTCCTTGAATGCCCTCTTGAAATTATCCCTTATCTAAATCATTTATGCAGGAATACAATTGAAAGAAAATAAAAAACAAAATTTATCTTCATATAAAAGAATATAAAAAGAATAATTACTCAGTTGTGTCTGAATAGTCTATTCTTCCAAAGTACTTGAAACTAAAATTTTTAAGAGATAAAATTGAGGTTAAGAACCATGAAAGCAGAGAAAAATTCTAATCTAAATTTTGCTTTGCAGATGCGAGGTTCTTGGGCACCAAATGTGTCACTCAAGTGATTTAAGTACTAAAATTCAAGTCCATAATCCTCAAAACATCCTAAGAAGAGACTGCTGATATGGAAGATTGCCCTGGGAGATTTCTCAAGATGTATGGCACGCTGCTGCCATGAAGAGGCAGGACTGATGCCATTTGGCATGGCTGTGTACTATGCACTTGTTTGGTACTCTTGGTGATCTGCATAGTCCTGCTTTCCTCAAGGACTCAGCTGGAACTGGAGATACTCTTTAGTGCAGTTCAAACACAGAAAAAAAATCAGATCAGCATAATATTTAGCAAACATTGGTACTTTCACTGAAAAAATGTTGTAGTGGTGATTGAAAATAAAAAGAAAGATTCAATTATCCTTATTAAATACAATATTTGTACTCTTTCAGAAATTGGGAGATACAGTCTCAAAATCCTTCCTAACATGAAAAATCTCAAAGTCAGGTATCCCGTTCCAAGCTTGAAATGAGTTCATTACATACTTCTGGGGAACCTGTGTTGATGAAAAGTAAAAAAAAAAAAAAAAGCAATGCTGTTCATTTTATTAATAAAGCTTTTGAATTAAAATAACAATCAGTTTTATTTACCTGCCAAATAGGCTAGAAGACCAAAGAAACATATGGTCTGTTCCCACAGAAATAAAATCTTAATTTTCAGTATCTATAATAATTTGACTTATCAGCATTTCCTCTCTTTTTCTCCTTAAAACTTTATAGTTTTATAGTCTTTCTCTATTACTTCAACTAGCTGGGAAGCATATACTTTTTAAATTCTGTACAGGAATCTTGCACAACCTATATCTAGACCTTTTTTGTGGCCATTCTGATATCACATGAAAAAATAAACCATTCCAAGAACTTGTACAGATTGCCATATTCTGCTTCCTAGGCATCCACTGTTAAATACATTTAGTACAATGATACTGGTTTGGAGATCTGGTGTGACTGTTCTTACTTTTTCACAGGAAAGTGAAACTCTCTGAAAGTATATATATTAATGCACTACTTCTACTACCCAAAGGACATCATTCATAGGATCAAAAATGTGTTTACTTTTTTTCTTTTCCACATATCTAACTTGATAGTTTTGTCAAGTTGTTTAGTATTAACTTATGTGGAAATTTAAGGTATATTCTATTCAGGGGGTATTAATTTATAACTCTGCTTCTACTGTAACTTTTCTATTTAATGTACATTCCTCTACTAAAAAGAACTGGAACTGAAATTCTATTTGAATAGATTCTGTCAGGATTTTCTCCACCTTTTAGTTTAATCTTTACCCATCCCTGTCACTGCAATCCCATTTCCCCAGAAACATCAATAAAGATTTAGGCTTTGATGAGGACACGTCACAGTATAACAATATTTTTCTCTTTTCTCTTCTTACCATTCTTACCATCTTCTTACCATAATGCACTTTGAATTGGCAATCAATGTCTTTATATTTATAAATTTGCAGTTAGAAATTACTTGTAGCTTGTAAGAAGCATCTGTTTTGCCTATATTTGGCATAACTGTAATTGGGATAATGTTTGCTAACTGAGAAAGACAGGTTGGATTACAGCAAAGCAATTCTGAGACTATACTAGCTGTCACATTGAGTTATAAACCAGTTTTCAGTGTCATTGATCTTTACATGAAACCTCCATCACTCAGTAGAATCGCTAGGGAATGCAACTAACCCAGGAAAAATGATAGCCTTTGTGCCTCTAACTTTTTTGATTTTTTTCCCCTTGATCTGACGTGGTAGAAAAGTGACCACTGTCTGTATTCACATGCACAAAAAAAATTAAGTTCATTTAGTATTAAGGTTCAGAATTTGGCCTATTAGTAGGTGATAAGTTTGTGTTAGCTACAAACATCTAGTTCACGTATACCTTGATGTTCCTTTACTTGATGATCCTTTTTATGAGAAAACTTTGAAGTCAGCATAGGTTCCTTTAAAGTTTATTTAGAAGCTAAAGCAATTTGTTGGAAATATATTTAATATATTTATCTAGTTATCTATTAATTAAGACATTGGTTCATTTCCATATTTTCGCAAGTGTCAGCTTATTTACACATTTTTAAAAATATATTCCTGCTGCTTATATAACTTAAAAAATATGCAGACATCAATGACAGTATCCACAAACAAGCAATAATAATGATGAAAACAAGTCTTGGGGCAATCATTCATTCAAAACCAAAACAAAATAAGCTAAACTAAAGGACAGTTGGAAATGATACTGAGTAACATTAACTTTATCTAAATGAAGGGATTATATTTATTTCTCTATACATTGACGGTAACCGAAGATTTCTGAGACATCTTCATGGAGCTGATAGACACTAAATATAACCATCTGAAAATCTGTTTTCTTTGTCTAAGGAAAAGAAGAATGATACTAATAACATCTTGAATAGCAATAGATGCCTATTTTGATCAGCTGAACTAAGCACTAGCTGTCTGAAATGTCTAAATATGAGCAAGGTGTCTAATTTCTCATCACAGAAGTTCTCTTACCTATTATAAACTTCCACCAACTCCTTCAAAAGATATGCCACAATGACTTTTCAATTAAATATAAGGTGATTGATGCCACCAAGTACAAAGAAAAGGGTGGGAAGTAAGTAATGGAACCATATGTCATGAAGGTAGACTAGGGAGAAATTAATCACTTGTTACATCAGCAGTGCCAAAAGAAATTATGAACTTAAGAAAAGGTCCAAACCAGAAATTGATATCCCCATTGCCTTTAAAGTGTATTTGTAGCTGAGCAGGAAGTATTTATAATTTTACATTGATATCCCAGTCTGAGCCTGACTAAAATGCTGTCTCATGTGTAGGGACATGATAATTAAATCTTACACAGATGATCTCACATAGTCAATAGCTAACTAGTCAATTTGAGATTGGTCACTCCACACCCATCAAAATATGTGGTCGCTGATCTCAGTATTCACAGTGCAGACAAGACTGTAACAGGCACTATAATAAACAGGATAGTGCATATAAAGTACTGGACTGTCCTACAGTTCTACAAGGGCTAAATCTGAGTATAGATTCAGTTCAGAAGGCATTTCAGACATATCCACTGGACTGTCCCACTTTAGTCATCTTCCTACATCTTAGCACAAGTCTAAATACAGATACTGTCAGGTCTTTTTAGCACCTGCATGTGGGTTGGACAAGGCCAAAAGGGAATAGGAAGAGGGGAAGCCTTACATTCTATGGCTACACCAATGAAGAAAAAGATAGGAACAGCACTATATCTTACAGATGCCAGCTGACACTTCTAGTCCTAAATGAGCTATTTATCATAACTAAAGATTCACATCTTTGAGTTCTAATAAAACAAAACCAAACAATTTTTCAGCACATGACTCCAGATTGCTTAATGAAATTTGGGCCTTCTGTTTACAAATTATAGTGGGCAGCCACATCTGCATGTTTGTACCACTAACAGTACCTGAAAGGCACTCTACTAGGAACAGTGCCAAGCTATTTTATGGAAAACTACTAAGTGAAATAGGCCATTTCTTCACAGAAGTTTGATAATGACTGAGCTAATGATTTGAGCCTGCCTAATGCAGCCTTCTTGATTACTTGTCCCAGTTACATACTAGTAAGCCCAGCTGTAGCTGGTAACTCAGCCATGGAAATGTAAAGAAAGCTTTCTTTGGAAGAAGGAAAATACCATTGAAACTAATTGGTCATAATCAATGTTCTTCATTAAATTCTCCAGAAAAAAATAATGTTTTCTGAAACTAAAATATCCTTGTTAGGGAAAAATCCATTCTCAAGAAAAGTGCATGAAATCTGCTCAAGAATACAATCTAAATGCAATGGGAACAGAAATGAGAATTTCCAAGTTTACTTGTAGGTCCATGAGTCAAAGTTTCAGCAGAGAAACAATACTGGATAAATGAAGAGGCCAATTAGTAGAAGTAGAATTCAAGGTGGGGGGAAGGCTTTTGGGGAATGATATGCCTATTACTAAAAAAGATAAAGGAAATAGCAGTCGTATCACTTGTTTTTTGAACATCCTGGAATCAAGAATAAAAAGGAAAACCCCTTTCTTTCAAAAACAAAAATAATTGCATCAGAAACTCATGATTCAAATTAATCCATTTCTTCTCCTACTGGAAGCAAAGCACTGAAACCTGAGCTTTTGAATAGATTCTCAGGCCAAAATAATAGGATTATATTACAGACTATTTCCAAATCATAGTTTAAAAAGTCTAGATAGCTGAAAATAAAACAAAATATGAATAGCAAAAGTTTAAAGTGTTCTGCTGTGAAATCATGCAGCTTATTAATTTTAACCTTATTTAAAATATAATTATTACTGTAGCATATTATCAATCTGTGGTAATTTCAGTAGGGAAAAAGTTTCTAACAAGTTGCTAAAACTTACAGTAGAAGTGAAAGGACTTGAGAGAATCATATGGTGTCTCTCACTGAACAGATCAGCAGCAAAATTATTCTGCCTAAGGCACAGGAAGCAAATAGTGTTAAGTACAATACTATTCCTGTTATGGTCTCTCCACAGTCCTCAAGGACTGTCATGTTTCTGGAACCAATTTCTTTACACGTCCCTCTTTGTAAGCAGCCTTTGTGCCCTCGTGCGCACTCAGCCTGTTCATCTGCATTCATAGCTGTGCACGTTCAAGACTGGAGGGACACCCAAGGACGATAGTTCTTCCTGAAGGTCTAGTGCTATACTAAAGATAAAGATAAGCTATCTAATTTCCTAAGATTGCTGAGCCTACTTGAACACTAGGACTAGACAATGAAAATGAGTGTATTAATGTCTTTGACTTATTCTCAGTAAAATTGAAAATATCTGAATTATTAATTAATAAACCCTTATATTTACCTATACTGTCATCCTGTTGTGTTTTATACAAAAATCTATCATTTGGACAGTCTAAGTAAAAGGGAATTATTTCCCCTCTTGGTAAATATTAGTAATAGTAGAAAATATAGCTTTATCATTGTTATAATAACCTTTTACAGAAAAATGTAGTACATATTATGCTTTACAAAGACAGAAATATTCTGTCAAACTTACTCTATCTAAGCAAAAGGAAAAGCAAATTACTGCAAACCAAGGCAAAGGACAGTTCTCATAACCCATGCAGATAGATACTAGGTTCATTCTTGCTGTGCAGATGCAGTGTCTACAGCTCATTATTCATACCTCCAGTTTTACTTTCAATTTTTTCAATTGATCTCACCTAATTTTAGGCAACAAACATGTATACATGAAATCACCTTATTTAGTTTATTAAAATATATTTGTAGATATCTCCAAATGTGAATCAGATCTCAAAAAATCCAGAAAAAATATTTTATTTAGAAGGAAAGTCCCAGATAATCATAACAATATTTTAAATAATATTTTCTATTTTATTTTTTATGTCTAAATCTTTAGACATATATATTAACAATCCCATCATATACTTTGGTCTGTATAGCAAAAGAAGTGCTTAACTTGTTCTGGTTTTGCCTAAATGAGGGCTATGGGCCAATCTAGACTGCAGCTTCCTACAGAAAATTGTCTGTCTGTTACTACTTCGTCCAGACCACTAAATTTTGGGCATCGCACTCATATTGCACTCATATTGTATTCTGTGTAAACAAAGATTACTCCTGGTTTCCTCTTCTGACAATATTGTTGCTGTTTGTACATTACTTGGTGCAATAAAATATTGGTGAAAGATGCAGTCTCTTCTTGGTAGTAGAATGGAAATTTTTTTCTCACCCTGAAAAAAACTTCTTTGTGATCTGTTTCCTCGCAAACTATGTGACGAATATTCTATAAGAGCATGGGTATATCAAGACAACATTTTGTCAACTACAATAAAAGTGAGTTTACTGAATTTCTGGATGTCTTTCACATTCATCATAAAGTGCATGATGCTAATTTACTAATCAATATAGAAATTAACAAAATTTTAAAGGAGTTGGAAACCCCAGCCCATAATTGTGTACATATAAATAATACTTAAAATCAGCTTTCTATTAGATGTATTATGGCTAATAGTGCAGAAAGTACTTAATCAGGGTTGATTCTCCCATTAAAAATTTTATGGGCATAATTAATATAATGTTAGACAACTGGTTCTGGACTTTACTATATATGATTTTAATATACTGAACAGCCAGAACACAATAAATCATAAGTGAGAACATTTAAAAAGATTCATGGAAATCTGGTGAGCAGAAAGATGTTAGCCAGCAGCCAGTTTGTTCATCAGAAAATGTGATATTTTGTTACTTCTTGAAATAGTAAAATGTTTCAAGCATTTTTGTATTTCTTTGCTCTACATCCTCCCTCACACATCAAGAGACACTACACCTAGTCCCACACAGGTGGCATTACAAAGATAGCAAAAAACGAGCACAATTAAACTAACGAGTGATTTAAAAAAATAAATGCTATTTTGTCATAGGTAAGTTTCTGAACAACAAGCACTACATTTAAATACTTTTATCATATTTTGAGATCTTCTGGAAAGTAATTTTTTACTTTATTGTATCATGCACACATCCTGAAAGAGGTGAGAGAAATTATTTTAGGTGATGCCCACATTAAAAATATTAACTAAACCAATAACTTTTCATATAGGAATTATATATGTCATCCCAACTGTTTCAAGGGTGTCAACACAATTGCAAAAACACACGCTAAAAGGTCTTTTATGAACTCATTCTCTACAGCCAATGAAGGTAATCCATTATTTCACACTTTTTTCCTCTTATTTTTTGCATAAATTCCACCATCATCACAATTCTTTTCTTTATAAAAATAAAGAGGGTATAAGTACATATATATGTAAAAAGTTTCAGACTCCCTTGACATATGCTCCAAGCAAGAGGGTCATGAACCAGATTCACTTTAGAAAGCTTTCAGCCCCATTAGCCTAGCATGGAGATGAATCAGAGTCCAGCCAACCTTTCCTCTACCCACACAATTCCATTCAACAGTGCCTTCAGACATCATAATTCACCCAGCAGGGAAGAGTGAGGACTGTGATAAATCTGAAATGATACCCATGCATATGTTGCCACTGGGTAAGTGGAACTGGCCAAATTTCACCAGCCATAATCCCCTACTGAAATCAGACATGAAAATCTTTTCTTTGAAGTACTGAAGGCTCAAGGCCATTGTGATATCCAAGAAATCCTTAGAAGCTGTGGAAAAGAAGGGAGACATTGGAGCAGATTGCCTGGAGAAGATGTAGATGTGTCATCCCTGGAAATATGGAAGGTCAGATTGGAGGGACTCTAAGCAAACTGGTTTAGTTAGTGGAAGGTATCCCTGCCCATGGTAGGGGACCTGGAACTAGATGATCTTTAGTATGGATTCCAACCGAAGCCTTTCTGTGACTCTATGATGCAGCTACAGGTGAGGTTCATGGGTGACCTAAAATGACTCCTGCATGCCTGCAAATGAAATTAACATATCTCTGAGATGAAGCCTAATGGCTCCCAAATCCTTTGAATACTTTGAGATCTATTCAGTTACCTAAATCTCCTTCTCTGATGCAATTTAAAATGGCCAAGGGTATTAAGGAAGTCTAAACAGGATGAAAGATGTTCAGGGGGCTTAGAGAAGGTACATTTTAAAGCATTTTAAAAGACATGAGATGCTAACAATCAGGTAAGTAAAGAAACACCTGAGAGAAACACCTGAGATGGGTTCTAAAGAAATTCTTACGGCACCTGTGAGTTTCATAATGCTCAGTCTGGAGCCAAGTGAACTGATAACTCCATGAATCATTTGAACTTGATGATTTTTTAAAAGCAGATACTTGCAATTTTCATCCTGATTTTACTGTAATTAATGATCCCTTTGAACTTCTCTGTAGATTATGAAGGATCCATAATCAGTTCACAAACTGCCTCATGGAAAATTCCATGGCAACTGTCCAGTGAGTCCATAATGTTATTTAATGTTTTTCTGGCAAAGGGCCCATCAGAAAGATTCATAATATAAAGATGACCATATTTGTAGGGATCTTATCAGCTGCACAAGCATAATAGGTGCCAACATACTTAAAACTCTAAACTTATAAAAGTATAGTTCTCTAAGACAATATTTTTATACCAAACTAAATGTGGTGTTTTTGGTTTACCTAAAGCTGTTTCCGAGGCAACACAAGAAATTCATATTCTGAGACTTATAAGACAGTTCCAAAAGAAATTCTGTGCAACCCTCTTTGTAAACCAATAGAAAGACGAAGCAAAAAAAAACCCAAAAACATAAGTATAGTTTTCTGTATTGAGGTATTTTGCCTCAAAGTTTAGTAAGAACATTGTTTGAAAATGCCTGCTTTTGTATCTGATGTAAAGAGAGAATTAATAGCAAAAAATAATATAGAAAAAGTATATAGAACACAGCAGATGCTTTACTTTTCAGCAACTATAAATTGCACTTTCTTTTTGGCATTGGGAATTAATTTGTAGATTGGCAGCCTTCCTGAGTGCTTAGATGCCATGAAAATTGCTACTGTTACTTAAATATGATATCATGGCAGTTTACATAACTTTCAGATACTAACTAATGATTTTGATTTAAATAGCCATCTTTCTATGTTTACGTGTAGATATCAAAGGTAATTTTGAAGCATATGTCATTGTGGTCAGAATATATAATTGCCAGTAGTATCATTAATGTTCATTAAAAATGTTAAATAATCAAAATATGTAATAGACATCATCTACTTACAATCAATTTACATCATAGCAATATTTACAGAATGAAATTGCATTGATTTGGGGCACCTGAAAAATTCACATGATCTAAGTGCCTGCAGTACAAAAGAATTCTGTTTCAGGCTTATATTTGTTTGGTAAGCTTGGTAAAAATAAAAAGATGCATACAGAACCTGAGCCAGTTGCCAAAACAGAAGCTTCAAGAGCCATTTGAGTTCCTCTGAGATATCCATGGTTTAAGAAGGTGGCAGATAAAACACAGAAACCATGGGGGTCCTGTAAATAGCAACCAGTAACAGCTGGGGATACTTTTGGTCATTTGAATAGTTAATTTGTTTTTTTAAGGAAATAAAACCTCTGCCTGCTGCTCATCCCTTTTCTACAATTTGCCTTTATTTGGGGAACTGGAAGATGAAACATAGCTGTCAGCTGAATGGCAGGAATTATGCTTAAATATGTTTCAACAGAATCTGATATTTCATCTGCTTATGTCAGATATTCTTGTATTTATCTTTTTCAATTTTACAAAGATAATGTTGTGAATATCAGTTTTTATCTGGATTCATAGAAAAGGAGTATTTGTGAAAAATTACATCAGAAAATGCTGTGTGCTTCACTAGATTTTGAACACCAAACAACAATATTCAATTTATTTTAAGGTAAAAATAAACAACTAAGTATTTGAGCCATCAGAATGCAGGAAATCTCTGTAAGCTGGGGTTGTGGGAGGCAAATAATTAAATTTCATCAGAAATATAAACACCATAAGATAAACAAGAATTTAATTTCACATATAAAATGTCAAAATGTTGAAATTTATTTTCATTTTCCACCAGGAAAAAATGGAAATTTATCACTAAGCAAATAATTCCTTCAAAGACATTGAGGCATGAGAGTACTTCCTGGACTTTAGGAGGAGCAAACTTCATTCTTTCTTTAAATAACTTAGTGTAGGCATTAAAATTTAGCTCACTTCTGAGATGATTAACCGAACCACTAAGTCTGTGGTCTATTCTTTGTAGTGGCCTTTTATAATTATTAATTTCACCCTAAACCTAGAAAGTTTTATCATAACTCACATTTTCCATGAAAGCTTTTTTACTGCAAGAAACAGATCTTGATAAAAAAAAAAAAAACAAAAAACAAACATCGTAACAAGAAAAGCAGATAAAGGTTGGAAAAAAGGTGAAAAAAATCTCTGGCAATAGTTGTTAGCAAGCAAGTATAAATGTCTAGATGAGCAAAGTACCAAGACCTTTTCCTGAGTGATACTTCTGTGTATTCTGGTACAATTTGACTTTTAGAGCAATACAGCTGTATTAGTCCCACTGGCTAACAAACTGCATAAGAATGACACCAACTGTGACCAAGCTGAAACACCTCCATTATCACAGTTCTACATGACTAGGCTAAAGATTCTAACTACCCCCGCCAGAGGAACAGATAATGCCTCTCTAATATTCTTATCAGATGGTGCCTGATGAAAGTGCTTCCTCTATGTGCTTCTTCTATCTAAGGACTGTCTTTAGGATTCTACAGATAATGGATCCTTTATGGAGCTTAGATATTTTTTTTATGGAAGTGAAGAGCTGGCCATTGCTGAGCATGAAGAACCTGCTGAGAAAAATCTAATAAATGTGGCAAGACAAAATCACATAGCTGATTTGGATGGTACTGGTTCTGCTGGACTTCAAAAAACTTATTTTCTAAGCTAAGAGTTTTCTTGTGTTTGTATATACAATGAATAAACAGTAGCAGGAGGAGGAAGGCAAAATTGAGAATGAAAATAAACTGGCATTGCTGTGTTCTCACTCTATTGCAACCTAAATATGCTGATAGTGGTAAAGATGAGTTTTACTTGAAAACATACCTAAGCATGCTCAAACATACTGGCTTAGTTTATTAGTTTTGGATTTTCAAAATTCTGTGAATTATTTCCAGCTCCTGTTCCTGTTCTACAGTTTGTTTAGGTCTTTTCCCTTATTTTATAGGGGCACTATCCTAGAAATGAAAAAATATTCATGAACATGTTATGTGGGCGTGTGCTACGCATTTTTATAATTTAGAGAGACTATGATTTTCCCCAGTTAGTTGATGAAGACTACACTTGATAGTGTCTATTAAGTGTCACTCAAATGTCAGTATTTTAACCAGCTTTTTCATTGCTGAAGCTGATTCCTTTGTCTTTAATTCAACCAACCGTTTTACTCAGGAAAGCTTCTTGCTCAATATAGCTATCAATATTAGCTATATTGCCTGAAAATAGAGCTAATGTACATGATTTTCAGCCTAATGCAAAGTAACTCTAATCCAGACAACTAAGCCAAAGCTATGATTAGAACCATGTAAAATCATCAATTAATTATGCTTTCAATTTTGTCAAATTACAAAAAGAAATGCACAACTCATACTTTTTTAACTTACTGAAATGTTTCATCAAAATCCTTTTAGAAATAAATGTAGTAATTCAAGTCATCAGATTAATTTATAGATAAATGATAAGGAAAGAAATTAATTAATCTGAGGCTGTTTTGGATGTAATTAAGAGATTATTAATGAAATTGCATGTTATGATATTAAGCCTTTTCACTAAGTGCAATGTAACTTTAATTAATACTTTTGGCTTGAAAATGAGCAGCATCATCAATATCATGAATTATAACAGTGTTGAAAAGACATGCTAAAAATTAATGACAAATTAAAATTTCATCCTACAAGACTTCCAAGTAGTTTTTATTCAAATTTACTTAATTCACAGTATGCCAAAGTCTTAAAGAGTATACATGTGGTCAAAAATGGGAATGACGTCAACTATCCTTATTGATTCTGGCAAGTTACTCTACTGTAGCTCTAAACACAGAGCTAAAGGGGGGAAACCTAATCAGAATTACAATCAAATTGAAGAAATGTATGATTCTAAGCAAGGGAATATGACCACTGATTTCTCCAGATAAAGGACCTAATGTTTTGTGTATTCTGAAACTTCATAAGAAAACACTTGTGTCTTTCATCACAATACATAGGAAAACCTGAATTAAGAAACCAGTTAGTCAGGTGAACTTTTCTACCAAAATATTAAAGGGTTTTAGTTTTACTATGCCTTCACTCTTTTCTTGTCATTCCTGCTACTAGCAATCTGTGGCAGATAACAGGTAAGAATAACAACTGGATAATATGAATGACAACTATGTTCTTATCACTTCTATTCTACTCAGCTGGCCATAATGCTTTTGTCAAAGGAAACTTGAATTGAGCTCACAGACTGGCACTGCTAATTTTGTTGCTCTGTAAAACCTAATCAGCTATCTTTCAACTGCTGACTGGAGTAGTTTTCTCATTTTCAACTATTTGTGCAAGAACAGAAAGAACTGGAAATTCTGTAACCTTTGAAATCAACAGGATAAATGTTCTAGCCTTCCAGGTCTGGGCTAATGAGTATCTGTGGGAATTAAATTAATATTGTGGGGTGTACAGCACTTGCTTTCCTTCTTTAAGTACAGAAAAAAAGAAAAAAGTTGTACTAACTAGACTTGTCTGTCCTTTAATAAAAAAAAGTAGATTTGGGGAATGTATCTGAAAGAAGGAGAGAGCATGAACAGAAAGAATTTCAAAGAAAATAAAACGTGTCCTACATATCTCTTCAAAAGTAGTACTGATATTGTGTTCAACAGTTAAATTATGTGACATTTGAGGAAAAAAAGCAGTCAGTCCTTCAAGTGACTGAAACTAAATTTTCATTTATATAAATACCAGAAAAAGAAAAAAATATTATCTGAAAATGAGTATTTAGATTATAGGTAATGCCTGTGTAACAACATTTAATGAGATTTTGCTAAGTAATAGGTCTGAAGAAGTATTATATTATTTAAAAGTTTTGTGACAAAATCTGATAAGAAATTGCTAATGTTTTAAATTAGCATTTTAAATTAACTCATATACTAAGAAACAAACTTACCTGTAAATTCTCAGAAAATTCTATCTGTACTAAAAATCTCAAACAGCAAATCCTTGTTTTAAACAGTATAATTTTAGGGAGTATATGATGTTCTAGAAATGTAACAAGTGAATTTGTTATTTAGGTGTAAAACTCTCCATTGTGAAGTGACTCTCAATGTCTTCCTTCTCTCTTTCCTTCCTTTGTTTCATTGATCAGGAATGGGCTCAGGGGAGTGGTAGAAGAAAACAAAACACAGTGCATTGATTTACGTTTAGAAAACCTTATATTATTATATCTAGGTTTGACAAAAGATCTTTCATGGAACACACTATTCCTATTTCTGAACAAATCCACACAAGAAAATAAAGAACATTCATACAATGTCTGTAAACTGCAGTGCCACCCACATTTCACTGAGAGTATCCAGTAAAGGATGCTTAGAGATAAAGAAATATACAGCCTTTAGAATTTTAATTCCCTGGAACATTCACCTCTTCAGCTTAAAAAGAAAAAAAAGATCCTTTTATTTTAAAATTCTTTCTTAACTGATATCTTAACAATATTTAATTTCATAATCTTCTTTGCACCCTCCAGTCTTGCTTTTTCAGTTACATGTAAAAAGTACATGGGTGGTAAATTGACCCAATATAGACACAAAATTTTATGCAGACTTAAGTTCCCTCCAATCACATTTAAACAGCCCACTCCTACTCCCACAAGCCTTCACCCTTTCTTTTCACCAGTCAGCTGCCATCTAAGGAAAATATAATTAACAGAAAGATATGAAAACAGTGCACACTAGGGAGTAAAGGCTCAAACATAACCTGGAATTGTGCCATATCTGATGTTTAGCTCACACATATAGAGATTGTGTTACTGTGTTTCCTATACATAGAGTGATAAAATTATTTTATTTCATAAGCTGGGGAGGGACAAGGTGGGAGTGAGGTGGAGGGAAGAAAAAGAAAAAAATCATTCTGTCCCTCTAGGGGAGCTCCTGGTTTGATATATTATTTTAAGACTGACAAAGACATTCTCAACTACAATGACCAAAATGGAAAATACTGACATTAATGCCCTCTTCCTTGCCTGAAATAATAAAAGGAATTAAATAATAGTGTATATCATGGCTCAGAATATATATAATGACCAAATAATGAGGTATTACCTTACTTTAGTTATTACCTGTGATGAGTAAATACTCATCACAGAGATACATCATCATTTGTCTTAGATAATGCATCTTAAATTGAGAAAGGAAAGCAAATACTTGATAATATTTGCAGAACTACTTGGTAAAATAAGAGGAACTTTCAGTTTTCCATGAGGCATCATAAAAGTCTTTACAAAAGTTTCCGTAGCAGGCAGATGTAAAATCTAAGTGATGTACTTTGTTTTTTTATGAAAACAATTTGTGTCAAAGCAGGGATGTTTGATGTTTAACTGATCTAGAAAGCCAGACTTCTTGAAGGAACCACTAGTATCACGCTTGTACTCTGAATAACAAGGATTAATTTAGTCACTGGAAAGGTGTTTTTGATGTGCATAATCTGCATGTTACATTTCAATTAGCAAAACTCTGTGACTAATATATGCTGTAAATAACTCCTGTACAGCTGTATAGAATAGAAATATGTCACCCATCACTTTTTTTCATTAGTTGAAGAAAAAAGGATGGAAAGAAAGGCCTTTGAAAACTGAGACGTTCACAGTTTTAAAACCTGGACAAGGGTGTGATTTGGGCCAAATAACAGGGGAAGAGTAGCCTGTGAAAAAATAACAGCTTGTTGCTCTGTGCTATGAACATATTACAATATTTAGTGCATCTCTTATCTAATTGAAGGAGTTTGATGCCATCTTAGGTGTTCTTATCCTAAAATTATGTTCTAATATAAGAATTTGGTTTGCTCATCTCCACATTACTGACATTAGATCAGAACAAACAGATAAAAGTTATTCTCATTTCTCTATTCTTTTTCAGAAATTGTCTGTAAGCTTCAGCATAGTCTTCAATGACATTTATTGCTATTACATCAAGCAATAAACAAATGGTTTCTATAAAAGCAGGATATTAAAGAGAAGCTTTTACCTCAGCATGTAGAAACATCACAACAATTAAAGCATACTGGATTAAATACAAGAGGTATTTAGGCATCCATTTAAAGTGTGTAACTGAATTCAATCAAGGTCAGATGCTAAGTCTCCACACTTTTGATTAATTGTTGCAGTGATCGTCTGTACATCTAAGTGTACTTAAATCACCTAAAAAATCCAGTAAATCCTTACCTCCTTTAGGTGGTTTTTAAAAAATTTAAATAATTTTTAAAGCTCTTAAATAGCAATGTTACCACACAATCCTGAAAAGTCTCCAACCTCTTTACTCCCTCAGAAAAGCAAGATCTTGTTTTACCTGTGAACATGGAAATTTCAGGTATCTGTCAGTTTATCCATCTGTTAAAAAAAATCCCTTATCTATCTTATGCACAACAACTTCTTCTTGCATATCCCATTTTAAATTTTTTTATGTTGTTTTTTTATTATTAATACTTTTTCTTGTATGTTTTCTTTACAGTTTGGTTTGGTTTGGTTTGGTTTGGTTTGATTTAGATGGAGAGTTTTAGAAAAAAAAAAACTATCTAGTTTTAAACTTTTTGAACCTTTGGGTAAGAGGGTAATTTTGCTTCTTTCTTATTTTTTCTTTCTTCTGGATCAATAATCTTTCATCCAGGACTTCAAGTGAAGTCCTCTTTTTAACTACTAAAATTACAGTGGAAGTATATCTGAACACAAAGAGCCCATTGGGAATGCAAGCAGATTCTTAGTTTCTCATTATCTCTTTATTTTCCTGCTTGACTGATTTTGTCCATGCATGCATGGCATTAAGAAATGAGAAAGATCTTTTAGAGTTTGTTCAATGCTTCATTCAATATACAGAAAACTTACACATAAAACCACTTAGACAGAGCTAAGAATTACTTAAGCTACAGGTTATAAGATTCTTTTAGACAATTTTTAAAGAGTCTATACTCTTTGTGCATCTATCCAGTACTGGATTTATCATTAATAAAAATTTCTACCCCACAGAAAGGTTTTCACACTATTTAGTACATTATAAATAAAAATGAAAGGTATAAGCGAGCTTAAAAAATGCAGTTATTTCTGGAAAATATTTTTTCCATCTCTAGTAACTAGCACATAATTCTTTCAGCAGGTGTTAGGTTATCTTTCAGGATAAAGTTCAAAACAAGGCCATTAAAATAATCTAAATTTCAACTTCTACACCAAAGGCATAGGAAACCAGGGAAAGGGACATAGCAGGGAGATCAGGAGGGAATAGTATGAACCTACAGTTTGATAGTATGAAAGACAGAAACGTCTTTCAGACTCAAAGGAGTCCAAAGATTAATTCTCTCTCTCTGTATGTACTATTAAATTGTATTTTGTAGAGTATTCTGGGTAGGAAGGCACCCTTTAAGAGCATTGAGTCCAACTCCTGGCCCTGCACAGGACTTCCCAGAAATCACACCATGTGTCCAAGAGCATTGTTCAAATGCTTACTGAACTCTGCCAGGCTCGTGCTGTGACCACTTCCCTGAGGAGTCTGTTCCAGCACCCAACCACCCTCTGGGTGAAGAACCTTTTCCTGATATCCAACATAAACCTCCCCTGACACAGCTTCATGCCATTCCCTCAGGTCCTGTCCCTGGCCAGAGAGATCGGTGCCTGCCCTTTCATTTCCCCTTGTGAGGAAGCTGTGGACAACCATCAGGCCTCCCCTCAGTCCCCTCTTCTCCAGGCTAAGGAAAGCAAGTGACTTCAGCCACTCCTTGTACAGCTTGCCCTCTAGGCCACTTGCCATCTTCATGGCTCTTTGGACACTTTCTAGTAGCTTTATATCTTTCTTTTGTTGTGATGCCCAGAACTGCACACAGCGCTTGAGGTGAGGCTGCACCAGAATTGTTTCTTTTGCTTTGACCATATTTCCACTGGTTTCACACTCTTTCCCTCTTTGTACACATCATAATCTGAAACAAATAGAATTTCAATACAGCAAAAGCAACTGAATAAAGACTTTAAAGTCAACATATGATAATGTGTCTTAAGTAGCTCTTTTCCATCTGTCTCTCAGAGCTCAGATCAGCTCCTCTTCATATACAAAGATTATCCCATATTCCCTTAGAGGTGCTTGGGTTTTTCAACTCTTGTTGACACTTGAAAATGATAATATTATCCTCCATAAGTCCATGTTTCAGGACCTATTTCTCCCATGTACTGATGAAGACTCCTCACAGAGCTCTCAACTTCACCCTATTTTATTTCATTCAGTTGTTACATTTTCACTATTGCAGAGGTTTCATAGTGCATTCATAAAGTGCAACAACTCTTAATTTAATCTTTGTGTAATACTCCCCTCCCTTTTGCTATAACATTCTCAAACTCTGAATTTCCCTGAAGCAACTATTGTACAAGGGTTCATAAGGGTGTGGAAAAGTAAATGCAAGAATAGAATAAAGGATGGTTTCCTGAGAAAAAAAATACCTGACTGTTTGCCACGTAGAAAATATAGCAATGTGTAGATCTGTAGATTTATAGATTTCAGTGATGATTTTGTCTATAATGTTGTCTGGCACAGTTTACATTGTAGAGGAAGAATAGAGAATATGTATCTTATGACAGTGTTCAGATAAGCAGAAATGTATTTTTGAACTCTAGAAATTCTAGGAAATTATTGGAATGGGGAGGATTAAGAAAGTATTGTGATGAGAAATGAATATCATTCTTTGATTGTTCAAGCAGAAAGGACTTCAGCCATGATATCAGATTACTTAGGGTTTTATCCAGTCTAAATACTCAGTTCCAGTTGTGCACTATTTTAACAAACCCTGTGATCAAATAGAGTCATTCCCAACTAGTTGAACAATGTTTTCACCAAATGAAGTTATAGAAATATATAATTTATAAAGTTTAATACTTAATTACAAAATAGCTATAACTGAGCTTTGGGCATAAGCTGGGATACTAGTACTGTGTATCTGAGCTACACAACTATCAGAAATACTCCCTGAACTGTATTTATTTAATTTAATTCTGTAGAGACTTAATCTTATAATTTGCACAGACATGGAAAAGTGGTTTGTAATAAGTGGCTGAGCTGTCCCAGTCCCTTTGTGTTTTAACGATTGATGCTTTATTACTTGTTTTTTGCATGTTATTCTCTTTTTCTCTGAGATGTCAGTGAAGCTGAGAAAAAAAGCCATTCAAACTGAAAGCCATCAGTTTACTACATCAATAATAGGCAGCTTTTCATCTGTAAACAGGAAAATATGTAATTTATTGTGTTTGAAATATCCATGGTTTTTCTGATGTCTTAATACATTTCTCTGGTCAAAAATCCAAGGGTCCACAAAAATGCTATGAAAAGTTTGGATCAGAAACAAAATCAGCCTGCTTTCTCTTAAGGTGTTTAATGTTCAAAATATATTAATTAAGATACTTAGTGTTTTACTCTCAAAATACAACAAATCAAAGCTCATCCTTTGCATTTCAACATATGTGAATAAAAGGTATTCCTATGGTATAAGGAAATCTAGACAAAAATCACTGTATTTCTTTGACTGTCTATTGGAGCTCCATAAACATGATTCTGCTGCCATTTGTATTGAAACCAAGTGTAACATCTTTCCTCAAGATGGGCATTGACTTGACTTGAGCTCTCTTAAACTTCTGCCTCAAGAGTGAAAAAGATGGTGGCTGTCTGGAAAAAGTCTTGAATCCAGGCTCATGGCAAAACAAGAACGATGTCCATAGTTTCTACATTTGGAAAACATTTGCACACACACACACACACACACACACACACACACACACACACACACAGAGAGAGAGCCATGTGCATGAAAACACACACAGTTCCAACAAAAACTCAACAAAAACTAGAACTAAATAGCTAAATAATAGCTTTAGTGGGTTTTTTGTATGATTGGTTTGATTGTTTTATCATTTGTGGTTTTTTGGGGAAGTTGATGTCTTCTACCATGTATGTAACTATAATTTAAATATATGTTTTAAAAATGCTGTGACTTTTAAAAATTTTATTCTCAATAATGTTAAAGAAATCTACTGACAGATTAGACAATAGAAAGGTCCATACATTTACAAATTTCTCATGATTGTTACTGTACAAAAACAGTTCAAATCCACCAAAAAGTATCAATTCAATTCACACTCCATAGAAAAGATATTACTTCAAATAGACAAAATCTAAATAAAAAATTTCTGTCATATATGAGATCCTGTGATTGTACACTGGAAGATAGAAAAGCTTTCTTCAATTTTTCTTTTTTTTTACTTTAATAGTTTTTTCATCACAATGACTCGATAATTTCCAAAGATATTATCTGACATGTTACATTGTTAACATTCATTAAATTGGCTTTTTAAAGCCCTACTTTTGTATAGAACTTGCTGCTGCTCAGAAATGAACATCATTAAATTAGGTGTTCATTTCATGTTGCTGACATTGAAGCTCCTTAAGATAAGCACCTCAGACTGAAAAACAAAATGGTTGTCAATAGAGAAAAAGATGCATTTCCAAGGCACAAGTGATCCCATGCAAAGTTCTATGGAATGTGCATGCTTCTTTCCATATTTTTTATTGGAGATATACTCAGTTTATGGTAAGAGCTTATCTTTCAGGTATCCAACATTAGGATAGATAAAGCCAAGCGTAAGTGACTTGCTCTGAACAACACATCCGGTTTAGGCAGCTGCATCTTCAACTCATTTCACTGTCTACTTGCTTGTGACTGTTTATAACACAAGATGCTCCCTCATCAAGGAAGCTGACCAAACTATTTCAGAAGGCCAGCAGTCTGCCTTAACACTGGATTAGAGTTTAGGTGGCTTCCCAGCAGAGTAATTGTCCATGCAGGATAATACTGATGTTTTTTTAACGAATCCTCATTCATAAATCACAGTCCAGCTGTGATATGCCACACAACTGAAGAGATGTTACCAGGCAGGCACCTGCCCTCATCACTTTGCATCTTACAAAGTCATTTTGATTACAGTTACTTTCATTAACTTTGAAGTAGTTTACAGGCAGAAATGACAGGCAGATGACCAGAAAGTTCTTCATAATACAAAAATATGTTCTAGACTTATTATGTAGTTCAAGAAATTATATATATATGTAGAGGATTTTGCAATACTCTGAAGTATTTTTTTTTTACTACAGCAAATAGTCAACAAAAGAGAACAAGAAAGCTAAATGGATTAATTAGTCAAAAAGCTAATTAAACATTCATGTATTACCAGTAATTGATAAACAGCTGGTTCACCTGATCATAGCAGTTATATCATCTTGAGCATTTTACATTCTTAATTTAAGCGCATATTTTCAAAAACATAAAGATTTTTTCTTTATAATATCTTCCCATCTTCATAGCTTACATAGAAGAAAAAAGAATCTGGGGAGATTTCTGAATGCTAATAATTATCCTTATCATTCATCACATAATTGTTTTCATGTACACACACAAAGGGCCAAATTATATTAGAAAATCAACCTTACATTTATTATGTATACAGAGGAGAGAGACATAAGGCATCTCTAGTTGACTCAGAACTTCAGAACAGTGAATAACTCTCTGGATTAACAACAGCTAGCAAAGAACACTTCCTTGGTGCTCAACATTAGACAAAGAGAACCTGAGCCTAAAGGTTTGCAAATCTGCATTTAGGCTACAGGACATGTGAGATTCATTCCCCTAACCCAGGCAGATCAGGTCAGATCAGAGACCATTTGGATCCCTCCCTGGCCAAGCACCAAGCTTTCCTTACAAGACTCACCTCAGAGAGGAAGGGGGAAGCTGCAAACTTTGAGTTGACATGCAGTCAGCCTTCAGTATCCTGTCAGTATAGGACACACACACATTAAAGAAATGCCTAATTGGACTGTTTATAAAACCAAGTTTTTCATAAATAAGAAGGAAAATCATGTTATTTTGCTATAAATCTTGAAAATAAGCAGGTTTTTAAGAAAATATGTGCAAAACACAGTGTGAATTCCAAGAAAAATTTTCAAATTCCTGCAACCTATTTTCATAAATATGTACACATGTTAAATTGCTTAGTTATATAGTGGAATCAGCTCAATCAGTGGATTTATTTGTTTTTAACGTCACAGTGAACAGGAAATTGTAGGATGACTTTTTTATTATTATTTTGTGTAATTTAGACAACAATTGCACTAACTCATTTCCCACTATTATTTTCTTTCAGTTTAGAAGGAAAATAATTTGACCTACAATATAGATTCTCTTGGTATTTTGTCAAATTTATTTTATGCCAGCAGCAGTCACTGATTTTAATTGAATGGAAACAACAGCTCTCATCCTGTGTGTCACATTGCTGGATTTTGTATCATTGAATTTCAATCCGGTTTCACAGGGACCTGCCAAGTGTGGCTTACGCCAACCTCTGAGTCTCCTTGCTATACCCCTTTCCAGGACAGCATTGTTTGCCTTTTGTCTATTCTCTGATTAAATTGACACCATTTTACCTTTTGTGACTCCTGTGCTGTTTTCTGTTGACAGCATCTAGCAGTGGTAACAAACCAATGTCCTTGTGAAAGGGGCAGAAACCATTGATTGTCTGGGTGTATTAATTCAGACCCTTTAAAAGTCGCGCAGACGTGGCTTTGTGCTAACAGGCAGCTGAATGGGGGCTAGCAAAAGATGCTATTAACCACAGATAAGAGTCAGCACCTTCTATTCAACACCAATGTCACTTTGTATCATTTGAGGGACAGTTGGTAGTGAAATTTGTTAAAGCAATTCTTCCCCTCCCTGTACACATCCTGGACTGATACTATTTAAGGCAGAAGAGTGGAAAGAGTTTTCTGATTAGAGAGATGTTGGTAGGATGCTCATATAATTTCCAGGGAGCTGAAACACTTAATTCAATCCATCTTCACTTCACAGCTAAAATCTCTTTAGAACAACAAGATAGGCCCTGCTGACATGAGAGGTTAAATGTTTACCATGGATAGGGAATTTATAATTGCCTTTTTAGAAATGAATGATTAAAAGTGGTTACAAGAAGCACCTGGCTATATAAGTCTTATCCATAAAACACAGGGGAGAGGTAATAATTATGTCAAGTCCTTCCACAATGATATTTTAAAATGGGATAGGAAAATGAAAATACCAAAGTCTTAGAGCTGTGAACTTTAAAAAACATCTAAACATCTGCATTTAGAAATAAAATATCTGAGAAGTGTAGAAAGGTCCTTTTTCAAGCTTACATGCTGAATATGAAACACTTAATCAGCCCCTCTTCTGTTCAGCAACAAAATCAGACACATTTTTGTCATACTTGCAAACAATTTCAGTGTGTTTTCTAGATTAGGGAATTTTCCAAGTGTTAAAGTAGAAACTAGGGTGGGAATTCTGTCTTCTTTCTTCTCAGTTTATGTTATCATGAGCAGCATAAATCAACCAATGTATTTTGAATTTTTACCAACATGATGACCGTCCTTATATTTCCCTCAGAAACCAAATATTTAATCCTGATTCTAAATGAGTCTGGGAACAAATTAAAGTATTGATGGTACATAAACATTTCTGATCCAAAGTTATACTGTATAGTAGGATATACTAGCTCATGCACTGAGCAACATCAAGTAACTGGCTTCCCCACCACAGCTGGCTCACATAGCCACTTCTAAGCACTAGTGGAATAAATTCAGCCTGTCTTCCTTCACCCATTTAAACATTTCCTAATTTCTGAAAGATATTGTAGAAGCTGAAGGGAAGTGCAAAACCCCACTGACACTTGGAATAAAGTAGGAGCCAAGTATACACAAGCAGAACCGACAAATATGTACCGTCATGTACAAGATGATATGTGTTGTATATTATTTTGAGGATAATTAAAATAACACGTGCTGTGACATTATACATTACTATCACATAAGCTCAGTAGAATGATATTTACGTTATTGTGTGCTATTCTTCACAATGGTTATTGTTTTGTTCCACTGTGGCACTGAGATGCCGGCATAGGTGATTATTCACTACCTATGGTTTTGAATATATATTTCCCATTATAAAACATGTAATTAGCTTATATTGTTTATCTTTTTTTTTTTTTAATTTTACATTTTAGCACAAAATAGAAAATTTTTTTTATTTGGTAAAGAAAACTTCAAAACAAAGGGAGAATTACTTCATTTGTATTCATAATCACCATAAGATTCATTCGAGTCTTTACAACGCATTTAAATCTGTATTAGACAAATACATGGCAATATGCTGCAATTCTGTATATATAACCATAGATTATTACTGGAATGCTATTGCTGAAAAGCTCTTCAGTTGAGATGAAGCATCTCTGCAGTGGGGATGCTCTAAGGAGAATCCAGTGGTATGTGTGTTTCCACATATGCACCAAAAAGCAAGTACTCAGAACATCATTTTAAGTAAACTCAAACATTAATTAGGCCTTTGCAAATTGATATTTATTGTTTCTATACTTGAAGTACACCACTGGATATCTAAATATAGCCATCCTTCCATTAGTAAGGATATTGAAAATATTTTTTTGGATGTTTGTGTGACATAAATGAAATAACATCTTGTTGCAATCATAACTGATATAGATCTGTCAAACTAGATCCTGATGGATATTTTTGTTGCTGTTTATCCAGCTCTGAGAGAACAGTGATGTCTATGACACCCGAAGGTTGCTCTAATTAAACTCTCAATCCATCTGTGCATAGGATTTGATGGTATTTTCAAGAATACAGTGTTTTCAGTTATTGTACATGTTTATTTTGGCTTGTTAAGGGACACATTTTCCTGTGCAACTCTCACAAACAGTTTGTAAGGAAGTTTCCTTCAGTATGTTTCACTGAAACAGAAGGCAGCAACTCTTTAAAGTATTTAAAGGTTAACTTAGATGTTTTTCCTCTACAGATTGTAAGATTCTTCTTTTGTAAGAGTTAGTGACAGCACCAGAACATAAATTAGGACAGAAAGTGTTTGTTGGGCTTTTTTTTCCTGTTTCTTCTCTGGCATTAAATATTTTATAGCTATCAAATGTGTAGGCAGTGAAACTACACTAAGACCAGAGGCCAAACAATTGTAAAGGCAGAGAAAAAATACAAGGGAAAAAGAAATCTACTGATTCTGTAGATAGTTGCATTTCAGGTTTGTTTTTTTTTTTAATAAGTAACCATTTCAAGAAAGTTCTATTACTGATTTCAACACTGTAGCAAAAGATACTTTGCAATCATGAGCTCATGAGTTGACAGATATATATAAATTGCTCAGAATGATTGAAAACACTTCTGGAAGTCAAATAGGAGTGCATGTATTCAATAAAAGTTTCAATGGGCCTCTAAAGAAAAAGAAAAAACCAAAACTTGGAAATTAATATCAAAATGGCACCAGAAAGTAGTGCTGATTACACTACTAAGACAACTACAATTTCATCTTCCTAGAAACTTTAAAAACAATTAAAAAATCAATCAGACAAACAAACCAAACCCCACAAAAACAGAAACATACCAATCCAATATTTCTGTCAGAAAATGAAATGCATAGAATTCTAGAGTGAGTATTCAACTCTATCAGTTTTAAATACTGATAGGCCTCCAAACAATTGTGTTGGGAACTTCCTGTCCACATAATTGAGTTCAACTACTTGTACTATCTCAGCTCTGCTTTCACCATTCCAGATCCATTTGAGTCAAGCAGAGTACAGATGTAGTGCTAGTTTTTGTGATTATTGAAAAAAGGGATATCCTTGGTTTTGAAACCATCAGATTTCTGACAAGTACTTCTGGTCCAGGAGTATATTTCATCAAATATATTCTATACGCTTCCATTAAGGAAAAAATAATTAGTGTCTCACTGTTACACACTACATAATAATGTACTGTTGCACACTACATAATAATGTAGTATGTTACTTTTCTTGTAGTGTAATAGATTCAGGGAAAACAGAGAAAACTATTTTTCTTTTCATTTAATAAGAAACAGTTGAGAGCATGAGTAAAAAATTATGGGCAGGTGTCTTTTTAAAAAAAGAAACGACAAATAAATCTATTTTTTCAAATCTAAACACTTTGGCAAGTAGGTAATGCATGTCTGAAAATAAATGTTTACAATTCATTATTATATAGTCCTCGCAGTTCTGAATTGTTTGGAGGCCTATGAATGTGTTTGCTTACCTCACTAGCCCAACTCTCCTCACTTCTGTGCTCAGTGACGCTCAGACTTCAGCTGCTGCTTATTGTTGCAGCTGGTTTTGAGTTTCTTATAAGCTGTAGCTCTGCACAGGTGCTGGTGTCATTATTTGTCTGCCACCAGGTCTTGCACATTTATGTCACTGGACACTTCTATCATAAGAGACAATAAAAAGAAGGAGGAAGCAAATGAAAAGAAAATTATCCGAAGACTGGGAGCTACAGCCACTGCTGATATTTAATTCTGTATTTTATCTACATAGCAAAAAAGCCATACAGCTAATTAGAAACCGGAAATTATGGTGCAATATGCTGAATCAACTAACAGGTGGAAAATATGTCCCTAATATTTAAATATATAATTAAAAATAAGTGGCTTCTGGGGGGTTGAAAATGTTCCTAAGCAGTCCACAGTAAAAATTTTCAACATCTGTTTCTACCAACTAATTTTAACTTCTATTTTTTTCAGGTTTATTTTATTGCAGTAAATCAGTAAAACCTGAGAGGAAGATGAAACAAAAAATAACCCAGCTAATGGAAAATAGTTTCAGTTTGGTCCTCAAGATATTTTTGATTTATTAAACTGTATCTCACCATGCCTAGAGGTGAGAGGATAAGTTAAAAGAACAGCCTGGGTGACAAAAAGAATTGGGGAACAAAAAATCATTTAAGCTACCTATGGTATTCATATAAATATAAGCAGACACATTGCAAAAGGTCAATGTACTTCATAAATCATAAGTTCAGAAGGGACCCCGAAAGAGAAGGTATTCCATCAAGTAGAGGTAGTCACTACTAATGCATTTTTGTCTGCTTTTCAAATAAACAGTTTCTATTTTCTGAATGCTTTGCTATTTTGCTCAAGATCATGCAGTTTAGCTAGGTATATCACTCATAACAATTCATATTTTCCTTCACAGGGCTCACAGTTTCTGGCAAATATTTTCATACAAATTCCTATTTCTCTTGAAATTTACATTCCTGTTTTGGTTCTGTATTTCTGCTATCTGATTTTGAAGATTATAAATGTAACCATTTTATATTTAGTCTTTCTGGGTAGGTTCCACATTCATATTCCAAATCAGTTCTCAATTAATTAAAATGTGTCAATTAGAATCACATCCTCAAGATTTTTTTTCTACATCTTCTGTACAACTAAATTGTTATTAATGCCTTCCAAGAATTTGTGGATCAATATGGCATGGGGATTCATCTTATCCAGCCGCTGAAATCAAAAATGTAGATGAAGAAATCTGACTGTCATTCAAAGATTCAATTATAGCCAGTGGATAAATGAAGTACTTGGTGCATATCATAAACCAATTGCATACCAAGAGAGGGCTGCTCTTACTCACCAATCATATCAATCAATTGAGAAAATACTGTTGATTGAAGGAATAGTTTTGGTCCACTCACCAGTTGGACCTTATAAGAACTACAGCTGCTCTCATGACAGAATGTGTGAAATTACTCTTGGCCACACAAGGAATTACAGAATATTCTAAATTGGAAGGGACTCACAAGGGTCACCATGTCCAACTCTTAAATGAATGGCTCTTACAGGGATCAAACCCATAACCCTGACACTATTAGCACAATGCTCTAATCAGCTGAGTTAAATATCTGTATAATGCTCACTGGAAAGCAGTGAAAAAATTTAGTGTTTTCATCCTACTGTATCACATTACAACTTCAACTTACCTGATTTCCATGTAGGTGTCATTGTACTGAGACACTGATAACAAACCACTTAGTTTATATTTATACAGCCACCTAAAATTTTAAACCTGATACTTATTGTTATTGTCCTTCTGGGTCTCTTCTATGTTACATGTGAAAGTTAAAGATATACTAGTTGTAAAATTTAGCGAAATGGTTTACTTGGTCTGTAAACAGATCAACATTTCTGTTGTCTTATACGTCTATGTTGGAAAAGAGTACTTCATTTAGATTTGAGAAAATGCCAACTGTGAAAGCAAGCAACATGAGCAATTAACCAAGTGGGCTTTGCCTTTTATTTTTAACTGCTTGTCAATGGATTTACCACCCACAGCCTTCTCTGTGGGTGTATGCATGTGCACAGGATATCTTTCAGGGCTGCTCAAATTCTGCTACAAAGATAGCATGGGAATTGTGTTTTATATTGTTTATTCTTTTATTCCTCTGATCTATGCACTAGAAGTCCTTAACACAAACAAGAAATACACTCTGTGCTGGGATTAGAAATTCTAAAATAGTATGCTAATTGACATACTCTTTGTATTAAATGAAGACTTACGCAGCCTGCAGCTGGGGATATCTTATTTTAATAGTATCAGAAATTATGTGTTTTCAGTAACTTTGGCAGATCTTCTGTCAAAAGCAGAGGACTTGAACTCCTTAGCCTTTACAGATTTATGGTATATATTTGATCTATTAAAAAATGTTACCATCTCTTACCTCAGTGTACTGCACAATATACTCTTTTAAAATAATGAGATAGAGCAGCTAAATGTGACTCTGGTATTTCAAGTTTCACAGTAATGTAAAAAGTGCTTGTATTTTTACAAGCTGACATTTTTAATGGTAGGTTAAATCAGGCATTGATATCTGAATTTGGGGGAATGAGGTAAAAAAAATGCTATTTTTTTGCTTGCCATATTACCATGACACTGCAAGAAAGAGCAGGGCTGCAAGCAACATATAGGCAGCTATCTCCATGACGTCGAGGAACTAATCACCAAAGAATAATAAAAGACACAGTGACACATGAGGTTTAAAGGGACAATTTAAAAATTTAGGAACAATTAAAGGAACAATTTTAAAAAATTTCAAATCTCACCAGCTCTATGTATTATGCATTTATTAATAATATTTATCATATTATATTATATTATAATATATAATAATATTTATTATATTATTTAAAATATTTATTTTTAATTAAAATAAAAGCTAGTCTGTAAACACAATAGCCAGTAGTAGATCTAAATCAGACAAAGTAAAGACAGGCTTTCTAGGCTAATGACTAATTGCAGAAGTCACTGAATAAGATACTATTGCCCATGTTACACAAGAGTTAGGCTAAATGAGCATAACATTTTCTGAATCTACAAAAGTAGATGTTTGTGCCTTAAGAGAATACAACTGCAGCTTCCTAAAAATACTTTTTTTTTCTACAGTTTGGGTCTGAGGTTGCACTGAAAGAATTTTCCCTTCAGACCTTAAGAAAGTGATTGACTTTTTTTTTTTATTTTAGCTTCTATCTTTGTGTATACCACTACTTTTAAACAAGAGAAGGGATGTGCAAGTGTGCAAATTTCCACACATGGTGACTGATTAGAGTCCCCTGTTTCATCATCATGGTGGAGTGATCTTGGCCACCTGTCTGACTCTTACTCAGCTGTTCTCTTCTTTGCTCCACAATATTACAAGGGGAGAAAATAAGCTGAAAAAGCTGATGGGTTGAGATAAAGAAAGGGATATGACTTGCCAGTTTCTCTAACAGGACACAACTAGAGGAATATTAATTTAAATTATTATTAATTTGAAACAGAGCAGAATGGTGAAACAAAACAAAAAAAAAATAAAATCACTTTCTCTCACACACACATTCTTCCCCAGGTTCAGATTCACTCCTTTATTAGGGAATCCTCTACCTCCCCCTTTTGAGTGGCACAGAAGGGACGGGGAGTGGGGGACTGTAGCTAACAGGTTCTCTATGCTTTTCTTGCTCTTAACACGTTTGATCTGCTCCAGCATAGGTCTATCCTACAGGCTAAAGCTTTTTTCAGACCTTTTCATCTGCTTCAGTGGGGTCACTCATGGGCTACAGTGGGATATCTGCTTCTAGTTGTTCTTCATGGGCTGCAAGGGAATCACTGCCTTGCTGTCTGGAGCACCTGTTCCTCCCTCTCTCCCCCCACCACCTTCTTGTGGCACCTTGCTGTCTCTAGGACTGTTTCTCATTTTTTATTCCTGTCTTTCTTAAATATATTATCACTGAGAAGCCATCACCTGTGCTCATGGGCTTAGCCATGCTCTACAGCATGCAAGGCAGTCCCAGCCTCTCTTCACAGAACCCATACCTGAAGATCCCTGCTGACAAAACATCACCAATTACACTCAGTAGAGTCATTAATGTCTTTCCTGAATGTTTTTGATTGTTTGGGGTTAATTTTTATTGGTTTTGTTTTGTTTTTTGTCCTAGGATGATCTAGCTGTAAAGAGAGATGCCACTGGGGATGCTACCTTTACTCAGAGACACCATTCTTTGATACGCTTTTATTTAGCAGTATTGCCAAATATCAGGGCCACAGCTTCTTCCACTTTGTCCTTATGGCCAATGGCAGGAGGTCTTCTGTAGTCCTTGTACACCATCCTTGTTTTTACAAATTTGAGTAAATGGAAATGAACTCTGGTGAACTGCCTAATACAAGATTATAGTGCTTTTATTCATCCTGAAACATAGCCATAATTTGAAGTGAGAAGTGTTATTAAACAATCTTCATGAATTTTAGTTATTACACAACTTCACCTTTTTCCATTTTGCAGTTTGAAGATTTTTGGAGTTGTAGCTAAATTAACTGCAAT
>QUSF01000006.1:19012934-19079324 GCA_003676055.1 Chloebia gouldiae
AAGCTTCTTTATTACTGACTCAAAAACATTCTGCAACTGACTTGTTACAGCCATTACCTGGCAGGAATTTTTCCTGTGTTCTCTGAAATTCATAACCATGGGCTTTCAGATTTAGAGAATATATTTTTACCAAGTAGTCCAATATTTCAGATACTTCCTCATCTTGTCTGTCCATTGCCAATATTGTGCTTTTATCATATACTTGGACCAATTTTTTTTTAATATTTTCCCCTACTGGAATAAAAGGAAAAATACTACCAGAGAGTTATAGTGTGGCTTTGTTGTTTTGCTTTTTTCTGTATATCAGTGGGGTTTGCCACTATACTATAACCTTAAGCAATCTGTCCGTCTTTTGCTTCTTTACATTACCCTTCCATTTTCTTTCATGCCTCTGGAAATCAGATTGTAGCTCATAGCACTTTGAACAGTATTGTAGTTCTTTGATCTGGCGCTTAGCCAGTGAATTTGCACTGGTTGGTGAACTGAAGTGAACTGCAACAATCTCCTCAAGTAAATAAAATCCCAGCAGTGAAAATTAGCTCTATTCTCGCATTAGGTTGAGCTTGTAGTTTAACAGGAAAACAACATCTATTTTATAACTATTTTAGGAAGTTTAATAAGACACTCACTATAAAAGAAATGGTTCTGAAAGTATGAATATATCTGAACTGAAAGTACTTATCAGAAATAGATTCTTACTTTCTGTGTGGAACTGGTATTTCTTTCAGTATTTCTCTCTATTATGATCCCCTCATAGAATTTCTACTTTTCTTGGATCATAAATCTATATGATTGCACAGATCATCTGGGTGCCCTGAGAAGTGTGATACAGCAAAAATTGGGTTAGCCTGCATTACTTAAGCTGTTATGAACTATATGTGAAATCTACAGACATCTTTTAGGAGATAGGTGTGAGCAGTTCCAATATCATAAACTTACAATCAGTTACTCAGTTCAGGGTTACTTTTAAAGGTCCTTTGGATAAACTTTTTGTTGATAGACTTTTTCATATTTTTAACATATCAGCTTGTCAGTAGTTCACACTAAAATATGATGGTTTGAAAATGCAGTCTCTGAACTCAGATATAAGATTATTACTCTGAGACTGAAAGCAAAACATGACCTTTACTTTGATAACAAAAGAAAAGTCATACAGTATTGGACAAATCTTGTCACAATGTCCTGTGTTAAACAGGAGTTCAAAAATAAATTGTTATTTTTGTAGGGCATTATTGATGTGTTGAAATTGTAGATATTGAAGTACTTATTTTTCAATTACAATCACAGCCAGTTTTATTTACTATTTATAAATGGAAATAGAATTGTCCACAGAAATTAAATTAAAATAAAGCATCACTCGTATGAATATCTGTATATGCCTCTGTACAAAGTTTAGAGGACCTAATTACTTAAAAGAGAGGACTATGAAACCATCTCACAAATTTTCCGCATACTAAATGACATCCTAATAATTCTAGTCATTATATGCTTTCATGGATACTCAATACTCCTAAGCATATATTCATTTAACTTTCAGACAGGTTGTCCCATTGATTGGTAACATAAAAAAGGACAGTTTCAAAATTTCTGTATTTCTGTAAAATATTTAGGAGATACAGAAGAAACATACAGAGGTTCAAAACTAAGGAATTTGTGAAAAGTCTCTGAAAAGCAGAAGAATTATAAAGCTTACAGTATTTTCTTCTGGACTCTTTGTCATTTTACTATGTCTGTTTGCTGTTATTTGTTCCAGTATTCTAGGGAGACAGAATTAATTGTCTTTCCATCTGAATTTCTGCTCAAAAATTCCAGATTAGTTTATATAAACAAGTCCGATAATAAAAATCAATTTATTTTTCTGTCTTTAAATTGTAGCTTTATTTCTCATGAGTATCTATTTCATTTTATGTTAAAATTACATGTGGCGTTTACACATGCATGTTATATTTATATGCAAACTAGACTTTGTGTGAGTGTCTTGTAGTAGCTGGTCTTCAACTGATGAGATTCCTCAGATTTTAAGCTATCAAAAACTAAGTAAATTCTCAAGTTTGATTACTGTGAAAGAGTCGCCTTTAATGGTTACTGAAACTTTATACACCAAGTTATGGCATAATGTTCTACAGGCAAAATGACAGGATTAACATAGGAAAAAGCAACAGCTTGTGGGCAGAAGCACAAATTCCCTTTAGCTGAATAGACATCTAGCAGAACAAGCCAAAACAAAGTAAACCAGAATGTATTTGGACCCTGTGCAAATTTTGAACAAAGTTGGTTGTTCTGCTTGAGGAAAAGAAAGAGAAAAACTAAGTTCTTCAAACTAAGATATCTAATTTAAATACTGGGCTGGGACTGAGAGGCACATCAGATGCTAGAGAGAATATGCCAGCTCTCTGAACTACATACCAATGTAGGAAATTTGAGACACAGAATAAATCCAGATTCCTCAAAAATTATTTAGTGCAAGCTTAAACAGTGAAAATATTCAGTGCAAACTATGCTTCACAGACCACAGTATTTTCTAGAAAGCATAGGAATAATGTGCTGAAAAGTTCTCCTCTGAAGCAGAGTTTTCTCTGACTTCCATTTGCTCTTTGAGCTTCACTCAATTCTCTGAACAGTCAATTAAATTAAAACCTACCTCTGCATACTCCTTTAGTGTACTGATTTCAAACACCTCAAAGAAGTTAATTTAGAAACATGTCAGATACATACACACACACACACACACACGTATATATATATATATATATATATATAAAGCAACAAGGTAAGCTATGCTTCCTTTTGCTGTTCAATTCTGTCCAAACACACCTGCTTCAAAATATAGATCTTATGTTTAAAATGATATCTTCTTTCAGAATTATTGAATATCTTGTCATTCTTTTATTGTGTGATATGCCATCAAGACTAATGAACTGTCATGGTTCTTTTTTATGTCACCCATCGCCTCCATTATATTTTTGATGAATTATTTAAGCACAATACCTTAAAAATTGGATCCTCTTTTTTTTTTTTTTTTCCAAATTAAAATTCTTATAGTACTTTTTTAATTAAAAATACATTTGCAAGTCAAAACTATTTGATTGTAATTTCTAACCAAGGGATTAGGATACTATTCTACTGTTAGTAAACTTGAAGGCAACAGCTATAAGAAAACAATGAGTTTGATAAACACAGATTATGAACATTTCCAAACAAGAATATATGATTCAGTAGGGAGAAATGATGGTAAGAATTCCAACCAGATAGCTTGCAATCTAGATTATTTCCAAATCTGATGAGATAACATTAAATTTGAAGATGCACTTTCAAGAAGAAAATAGATAAAACCAGAAAATGGTGGCAGTATTCAAGGTAAAGATACAAAATACTTTATTCCACAGACATAAGGAAATTGAAGTGTATAAAATTTTTAGAATCAAGTACAAGTACAACTGAAAACAGGTAAAAAGGGAGACATGGCATATGGCAACAAATATTGGATTAAGTGATAGGACTGGGACAAGTTCTTCAGAACGTTGCTTTTTGGTGACTACATTTAATTTCAGCTTAGTTAAGTACTTTAATTATTCTGTAGTTATAATTAAAAAAAAAGAAATTATTGCAGAGTTAATCACAGGTGAGTTAGAAGTGGCAACATTAAAATATCTGTTAATATAAATATAGAACTGGAATTTTATACCTTTCTTTCACATGCTCCCTGATTTCCAGCAGTGACCCCCTGAAGGCACAACAAGTTATTAGCTTTCAACAACATTTCTCTGTAAAGGGCAATTTTTTCTTCTGCCAGTGTATCCAGGCCATCATTTTAGTGTTCTAAGAAGTGAGTTTGGGATCATCTTTCGCAGAAATGTGAAGGCTGAGACACTTGTATATGAAGCAGATGGAAGATTTACGGTCTTGTAAACCACACCTGGTATCCCTGTTAGTGGTATCATTTCAGGAAAGTCTTGGAGGTTTTACCATTCCATTGCATAGTAAATCAAGTGAAAAAATGATTTGCTATTGTTGCAAAGTATTATGCGAAAAACAAAAAAAGGGGTTGCTTAAATAGTGCTATTTTGTAGGCTTTCAAATAGGTGGGTTAATAAGCATTATTTTACCTTTCTATGCTTATTGCCTTATATTGCTAAACATGAAGCACAGTTTATTCTTGTTACATAGGGCTCACCGTGCATAATTACATATATATTAGCAAAAAACCTCATCAATGCAATATTTGCTTGTGTCATTCTCCTTCTAGTCTTCCCTGTACACCTCATCATTGGACGTACATGGAGGTGGAATTCAGATTCACACAATTCACACACATTATGCAGGATTTAGTTCAGCTGCCTACACACAGACTATTAGTACCATTTTTGATGCTGGGTGTTTTTTTTGTCTGACCTACAATTTCTGTTTCAGACCTATAAAGACCTCCTGAAAGCATTGTGGTCTAACTACCATATCAGAAAGATGGCTTGCATATTCTAGGGCAAGCAAATTTGCAGTAGGTGCCTACATTTAAGCAAACTGCTAAAAATTACGGTCAATACATTGACTGAGACTCAAACAATTTGCTAAAATGTGTTAACCTCATCCTATTTTGCAAATACTCCAGCTGCCACTCAGGGTGACATGTCTGTTTTACATCCCATCTGCCACTTTTGTGGGTATATCTTGGATATCCCACCATATCATAATTGGCTCCAGGAGCCTATATTTGGGGCTCCTGAACTAAGCCTATGCAGGCCAAGCTGTTCAGCTGACTAAATTTGCAAGTCTCCTAAAGGCTGGACTAATTCCTTAGACTTCCTCAATTCCATTTTGATATGGATTTTATTCAATTTTTTTCAAAGTAGGTGCACAAACCCTTTGAAATGCTTTTTCGCGTCATGTTAGACCTCAAATGGTTGTACCAGGATTACACAGGTCTCCTATGCAGGTCTTTTGTTGTTTCTACTAGATCCACACAGATACTTTGTTAAAGAGATCTCATCTGTTAAGGACTGCTAAAGATCTCACAACATACTAAATATGCATAAGTGGCAAGTAAACAGATTTTCAGATCCCCACAGATTATAATAGCAGCATAGACAGCTCACAGGCCAATGTGTTCATGTGGACTTTTTAAATACTATACTAAATTACCCAAAAGGAAGAACAACTTTGCTTTTTGGGCTGGTTTGATGGAGACAAATATTGGAGGGCATCTAAGATAGCTAAGATTTTCCTCTGTAAAATGTTGTGAGAGCAAAAGAATTTTTAAAAACATTATTATGGAAATTCGTGATGCTATGAAGATGCAACCCAGTACTCTCCAGACACACAGCATGGTGCAACATCATCAGAAAGGGTGCATACAGCAATACTTTAGGTTCTATGCCTCAGAATTTTCAGCAGGATTAAAGCTGGTATTAGACCATGCAGTTAAAACTAATATTGTGTAGGACTTTTCAATCTGTTCCATTTTGAGCTATGGTACATTGTGTCCTTTAGAGTTCTTAACCTGAAATTCTCATAGTTCCAATTAAAAGAAAACAGTGGTCAGATATTGGTCCTGCTGACTGCAGATTTACTTTCCTTTTTGATATACTGCTTGAGCCTGAATACCTTAACATCCATATTTACTGTTAACCGTATCATTAGAATTTGATGCTTGATCTTTGGAGCAAGTAATTTTTAGGGCAGGAAGAGTAGTGAAGTAAGTGATATTGAGTATTTTATTATGAATAGTAACATTATCTAACAGTGCTCAAAGCATGAACATGGCTTAGGAGAATAAGAAATTACTTTAAGTACAATTGCTCACATTTATGAGCTCACACTTCATTGTCTAGGCATACTCACGAATACTTCCACAGAATAGGATATTTCAACAAAAATTCCAGAGGGTAGATTCATCAATGGACTATATATGGACAAGAAATAAAGAACCATACATTTTTGCATATTTCAAACCCCTTATTTATTCAGGATTATCTGAAGTATTTGTTTAGGTTTAGTGTTCTCTTTTTTGGTTTTTTTCCCTAGCAGCAAAAACAGCATGTGCATAGCCAACTGGCTCTTCACATTCAGTGCGTTTTTTCTTTAGGGCCAGTTCTAATCCATCACCTATTATTAAAAAAGATTTTTGAGATGTGACAGTTTTTAAAAGCCGTGAAATATAAGAGCTCTAGCAATTCTTCAATTAACTATCTCTCATTCACAAATACCTGGGAAAGAGCTTTTATTTTCTGAATAGATTTGGAATTTAACTGGAGTGTCAATACTGCATAATGCATCTGTCATAACTAAAATTGTCCTCTGTTTCATGTGGATTTAGAGAACTTTCTATGATTTTAAGTATATACAATCTCATTCAATATAAATAATTGAGTTTCTCAAAACTTTTAGGGGTGCACAGAAGATATACAAAGGAAATGCTATGTTCAGCTTGCACCAGGACATAAGTGACAGAAATTCACTTCTGAATTTCAGATATCTGAATGCAGAAATTCACTGCAGAGGCAGTGAAACTTGTGACTGCCCTCAGACCCTGTCAAATGCAGCCCAATCTATGCAAATCTTTGACAACACATATAGAAAATACACCAGTGTGCTATTTATCCCAAAATTGATATCATCAGTTTAAAATGAAGCTTTAAAAAGGATCTTCTTGGGAAAAAGTTTCAAAATATGTAAATGAAGGTATGTGTTTGGCATATGAGGACGTTATTCCTAATGGGAGGTAAATAAGAAAAAAATTTCAAACAGCTAGATGTTTCCTTCTTTGAGATTTCTTTCCCACATTTTAACTCTGTAAATAAAACCCATGTCTATTTCATATGAAAGATTCCCTAAATCCATGCATCCATTAATGTGATTTTACATGTTGCACAGTAGTTTTACTTCCGTTCTTTGGAGTACTTCCTTTACCATGCCATTTCTCAAGAGATTTCACAAATGGCACAATGAATATCAATGGCATAGTGAATATCAGTGGCACAAAGAAGCCAATATATCCGTTTGTATCCTGAACAGAAAACCTCTCTTTTTCTTTTCCTAAAATCAATATTTATGTCATCGATCTCCAACACAGAGTTTTAATAACTTTTAGTACACAGGTTACTTGTAAAGTTCTCTAGCACAGTATGAAGCTTAGTCCCAATGCATTTTAAAAGAATAAAATTTCTTCTGACAAACAAAAAGGAACATTAAAAATGTAATGGTCAATACCATTATATAATTACACTTCTCAAGATTCCAAAATTTATGAAAGAATGATCTTAGAGGCATATAACAGATTTGGAATTTGCAACCACATCCAAAAAATGTGTCACCAACTATTTTTTACTGCTTTAAAAATAGAAATTTCCTTCTTTTTTATTAAAATATCTCAGAAATATTATAGAAATAATGAAATATTGAAAAAGCTGCAGATTTTAGAAGAACTTGGTGGCAACTCTTTCTAAATTTTTGTGTTTCCATTATAGTAGTTTAATTAGGCATATGAAGCTAAACAACTAAAACTAAATGAGACATGCATTTGACACTAAGCTGTAAAGCTGCCAGGAATAAAGGAGTGCCTATGTTTATTAATCAGACTTCTGACAAGTGAAGAGTGAAAAGGGTGTTAAAAATATGAGAGCTATTTTAGGTAGCAATAATTATCGATGATCTGATAAAGTACATATTCACTGACAGCAAATGATCCCGCTTCACATCTGCCCAACACATCTGTACTGGAAAATGTAAGAGAACCAATGTGGACTTGATCCAGTGTTCAATCTACCAGCAGATCAATATAACCCTTTATATTAGAATTTTCATAGAACTTCAGGAAAAAAAAAACCCCAAAAAGCCGAAACACACCTTGAAACATTAACAGTTACAATTGATCTAATTCCAATGTCACAAAACATCAATTAAGTCTTTTATAAGTTTAAATGTTAACATTATGGTATAAATATTTTAGAAGCATAATATTTTATTGGATAAATATATAAATTGAAAATAACACATACTGATCCTCTGATCATGACAGAGACGTCTACTTGGGAAAACAATCACTGGACAAATAGTGGTTTCTTTGGTTTACTTTTTGTTTCTATTTTTTGACTTGGGGGAATGTTTGATTGGTAGATTTTCTTTTTAATAGCAAAGAGAATGATGGATGTTGGGATGAGGGATTTCAAGGTGGTGGCCTCATAGAAGCTCTTCCTGTTTCTTTCACTGGACAGTGTTAGTGTGTAATGAATAGAAATCAGTCATCTCTATACTTAAAATGCAGAGCTGTCCTGGGCACAAGACCAAACTATTCAGCAGTTAGCATAGATTTGGTCTGTTAAAACCTCAGGTATTCCTAAAACTAAGCACAAGAATACACTGTTGCTAAAATGATTACTTCTATCTCTTTCAACAGAATAAATCTATTTATCAGAGGCAGGGATTATGGCTGTATGGATTAAATAATTTCCATGTTCTTTGTCCTCAGGACCAAAAAACACCATGTTCTTAATTTTCTAGGATAGGCATAGACCTCATCCCTCCAAAGCCATAAACCACCAAATTTGTCTCTGGCCTTTTTTAATCTAGTGCTCAATATGGTGCAGAAAGATATATGTCAGCACATGAGTAGGATGTGTTTTGCTTTCACTAGTCAGTTAGCAGAGAACTGTTTCTGCTGAGTAACTAATTCTAGTAAAAAGAAACTTAAGGGCTGTAATTTTACCTTGTTTTCTATATTGTATTCTTGCATGCACTATTCCTATAAGATATGTTACTTGCAATTATCAATACAGTATTGCAGCTGCTTTCACAAATAAGAGTCTGTCTTAGGAAAACAAGAAATAAATTGGCATCTGAATAATTTTTAAAGCAACAGTATATGGACAATTTAGATAAGTGTTGACGTTTTAGATAAGTGTTGAAAAGTACAGATGTGTAACAAAAGTCTTATCCAAAATATCTGCCTACTAGGCCAAATTTTCCAGCTCTGTATAACGTAGCTCTGCAGTCAATCACAGACAAAATGTATATTCAATAATATTTAAAGCATATTCAATATGATACCAAACTGCTCAATTTGCAATCATGTGTACTGTTATCAACTGTGCCTTAAACTAAGTTGTAGGCCTTAAAGTAAATGTCAAGTTGTTTCCCTCATTGCATATTAGGGAACTCAAAAATGCTTCCCAACTTCTTTTTCTTTTCCTTCTTCCACTCCTCAGTGGAAGGAGTTTTCCAACATGCTACATCCTCTGTACCTATATGATATCTGTATATATGTATATATATGTGTGTATATATATGTACGTATACTATATGTGTATATTTTTCTCAAAGTTGCTCAATAAACTGATGTTAAAAGCACTGATGGCACTCAAAGATTGCCAGTACGGGCAGTATCCTGAGCAATGCTGTGGCACAGCTCAGAAACCACGGACGTGACCTGTGGAAGTCTATGATTGGACAGAACATCAAATGTCTGTGATTAGACAGAACAGCGGCTCTCTTGTGAGCTTTGTAGTTCTCTCTTTCTGCCATCAGACTTTCAGTACCACAGAATATTTCCTTAAGGAGCATCTGTGAAGCCAGGATTCTTGTCACATTTAGAGCTAGCAGTAGTATTTTACTTAAGTAAAATAGTTTCAAATACATCAGCATGTATTTGATCTTTCAAAAAGAGCTTGAAGAAAGTTTGATTGCAAAGTATGCTTATTTGACAAATTTAGGAATATACCAGTCTATTATACTTACACCTCTTTCTATGCAATTTATCATTTAAAATTAGTAATAAGGAAGAATAATATAATTATTCTGTAATTTAATTTGAATTTATGATAAATACAGTGGAATTAATTCTCCTTTTACTTGAAACATCTAAAGTTTGCAAAAATTAGATCTCTAAAGTTTATGGTGAAGGGGTATCTGCTGTTATGCTCAGATGGTATTTTCTAGGTTCTTAAAAATAGTGGTTTTTTCTGAGCTTTTTATTTTTCTTTTTTATTTTTTTTTAATCTCTTGGCATACTGTGACACTCAAATTACGTACAGATTACAATTAAAAATTTAAGTCTAAAATTTGATAGATATAGTAGCTCATCTTAGCACCTACAGAATACCAGCAAGTTAGGAAATATCTAAAACACAAAAAAATTAAAGGAAGAATTGTGTCTATACTTTCAGGAAGAAAATGTTTGATGACTAGATAACAAAAGTAATTTTGTAATGCAATCCAAATATATTTACGCATTCTTAAATATTCATACAAAGCTAACCATAGCTTACCAAGCCCTTGAACATTCTCACTGTTGTAGTATTGTTATTAAAGTTATTTCAGAATGATTTTGTAATTATGCATTCATTGTAAACATTAATTTCTTATTAATATCCTTTATCAATATCAGTACCTTCAAATACAAGTAGAAGGATTCATCTTTTGTGATAAACTGCCTTAAGCAACTTCTAATATGAGACCCTCCTCTATTCTGTCTAACTTCAAAGTTTCCTCTTTATTCTGCGAACCTTTTATAACATTCCAAGGAAAGAAATTTTACTTCCTCCCTCCCCTATTAATTTGTTCAGGCATAATTAAATCAGCATTATTTGTTTTACATGCAATGTATAATAAATTATTACATCAATACCTAAACACATGAAATCTGTAATCATAAGTTATGAATTGCAATAACAAATATTTGTATTTCCCATTTGAGCTTAAGCAGAGATATATTGTTCAATCTTTAACGTCTTTCATTTCTCCTGTATTTAGGAGTCATTAGACATTATTCTAATGACAGCCCTTTTATATGCCTCCATTTCCCTCATATGAACACTCCAGAGTCTTTTAGCCCATTTGTTTACCTTACATATGAAGTTTGTCTCCACTACACTTAATTAAAAACACAGTCTGATCTCCTTAAAACTTGAAACATGCAGATTCTGTAAAATGTTGTGAAAGCAAAAGAATGTTTAAAAACATGATTATGGAAATTCTTGATGCTGTGAAGATGCAACCCAGTACTCTCCAGACACACAGCATGGTGCAACATTTTGAATTTCCACCACACTTTGAATTTCCAAATACATTCTAGAAAAAAAAAATATTTTCTTTAAAATTTCCCCTTCAAAAAACACCTGGAAGACTGAATGACATTGATTCAGATTAAAAATTGATATTTTCTCTTGTCTTGATTTTGAAGTTCAGTTATGAATTGTTAATATAACTTGTATTAGTTTATCATGGAATTTCATTGTTTGCATCTATGAGGCAAATGAACAAATTGGGAACAGCTGAGCACAACTAGATACCTGGTAAGATCCACAAATATTTCCACCTTTAGTGGAGAGTCTCCTTATATGTTTCACTGTAGTATATTTATGTATGTAGTTCACTGTAAACACACACAAATGTGTGTGAGTTTGCATACACACTATCTTTGTGTTTATATGTATATTGGGGAGTGTGGGACACTTCATTGTGTCAAATATTCTAGCAATATTCTAGCAAATATTCAAATATTCTAGCAATTTAATTTTTCCCAGGTAATTTGTTTGCTAGATGTTACTTCAACATTTTTTTCAATCTGATGTGCATATATTTACAGGTGAAATCAAAGTGGTTTTTTAGTCATATTTGCAAATGACAAGTGTACTGTTCCTTGTTTTTGTGTAATTAATTCTTTAGTAGGTGTTTACGATACACATAAAAGAGAAATGGAACAGTGTTTTTTTCATAGTATTTCTCTGTGCTCAGTCCTGACATATGAAAAAACTTATCGAAGGAAATGCATAAATGACAATTATACCTTTTTTTTTTTACCTCTTCTCATATTCTGGATAAATTCTTGAATACTTTTGTTTAGCCCTTTTCCACTTTCACTATGATGTCATTTATTATTAATTTTATATTTCACCCTGTAACTTACCCAAATTGTTTCTATATTAATATTCTTGAAACTAAATTACTATCTTACAGCTTCTATTCAATTACTTTAATTTCAAAAATTATGTTATTCATCTATTAGAGAAATGCAATCTAGAAAGTATTATTTCACAGAATATTAAATGTCTTAAAAGCCTCTATAAAAAGAAGAGAAAAAATTATTTCACTTAATTTCATTATGTTATGAAGAAGAATCATAAGATTATTTCAAGAAAATTTCTTTTTTAAAATGTCTACTTGAAACTAGGTGGTTTGTCATTTTCAAATTATTTTTTCATCCCAGGATACATTAAAAAGAAAAACCAGCATAACACTGGAAAACATTAAACAACAAGTCAAGTTAAAAGAAACTGCAATGATGTGCATGACTTGAATTACTATGCCCAAACCAAAACATGCCCATCATCTTTAAAAGTATACATCAAGGAGAAAAATCACTGTGGTGGCATTTCATATATCATTATAAAGCATCTTATTTTTAACAGGAAATCTGAAATAAGTTTTTTTCTTTCATTAAAACAGAAATTCTTGTTAAATTACAAAAAAAAAAAAAAAACAAAACAAACCCTATACTTATGTGCTCTCTAAAGTTTACTCATACTCAAGGGCAAATCATTTTACTCTTTTTTATCTTCAGAGAGTTTCCATATTGAATTTTATTGTTTTCTTTTTTTTTTAATACTATTCTTGAAAATGGACTAGAAGTGTCTCTTAGAATGTAGACTTTCTAAGCATGTACAATTTGCCTTATAAAATTATTTAGAATACTGTTGAGGCCTAAAAAGTGAACTTGAAGCATATCCTTTGAATGTTTGTTTCAAGGGTCACACAAAAATACAGACTGTAGAACAGGGTAAGAGTTGTGATAAGAGAAGACTGCAGTTTCAGCTGCTATGGATTTTTACAGTAATTTATACTGCTTCCTGCCTCTAGGCAGGCAAATAACCCAATAAGAGGTGAAGCATTTGAAGTAAAAGACCAATGAACAAAACCCAGGCTACTCTATGTAATTCCCTGCAGACTTTCTTAAATCTAATACTGCAGAGACACCAAATATCCTGCTCTTCTGCACTAAGAAGATAGTGCCCACTTACAGAATTTGAGAGGAATGATAACTAAGTTCCCTCATGTATTTCTAGTGAGTCCAAAGTTTTGGCATGAACTGAAAATGAAGGTCTAAATATCTACAAAAATGTGGGCTATATTGTCTGCTTCAATGCTCTACTGCAGGACAATAAAGGTGTGTCGGGAGACATAATGATAGCTTTGAGAGACAATACATGAAATCTAATTCCAGTTGATCCAGAATCACAGAATGGCTTGAGTTCAAAGGGACCTTAAAAAAACCTAGTTTTTGGGTTTTTTTTAAATTTTGTTTTGTAGTCTAGCAGAAGATCACATAAATCAAATACTATGCTGCATTTGTACTTTTAGGAATAAGAAATACAAGATAAAGGTCAAATTTTAATATTTAATGGAATTAGATTATACCTACTTCCCAAATAAGCTATAAAGTCAATACAATTTTGATTAACTCAAACACTTTAAAAGTTAGAACTTTTCTAACACAGATACTTGTGGTTGAACTGTGTTAGGGAATGATTACAGAAGCAGATCACGGGGCAGATATGAGGAGGTGGTGATATCTGGTGGGTGGAGAGTAGATGAGCAGCTGCTCTTGAAACATGAGCTGATTCTCACCACTGTTTATGCTAAACCAACTTGGATATTTTCCACTTGATATCATACAGAAGGAGAGAGAGAAGAAAGGAGGGAATGACAGGATATGGGTTTGCCGGAAAGCATTCTCAAGTACACATTCAAGCAGTTGATTGGAGACAAAGAGGGACAACATAAAATGAGGTTTATTTCAAATGCATGTCAATGAAAGGTATCAGAGAAAGTAGGCAGCTTGAAAAACATTGATGATCATTTCATCCAATTGTTATTCCATGGATCATGTGGAGTTTGGCACAACTGAAATCTGGAGAGCAGGTTTCTCACCTGCAATTTCTTCAGTCTTTATCAAACACCAATCCACACCGAGGTACCAAGTCAGGGAGAGGAAAACAGGGAAAGAGTGAGGGAAGGCAGTACAAAATCAAGGTGCCAGTATTTGTGTTCAAATGGAACAACTGTTTTCCTTCTTTTCAACATGGGAAGGGTGGATGTTTCCACACCAAGCTGTCTTCATATGAACACTTCATTATTTTCAATATAATTTTTACTCATTTCTTCGCCACTGCAAACACACATTGCTGCGACTGACTTAAGTGAGAAATTAAAATATGAGCATCTAAAATATCAACAAAGCTGACATAAAACCTTTTTGGTTGTCTAGGATAGAAGGCAGAAATACTGTGGCCTCAGGGCAATATATTGTGCCTAAAGGCTCATAGAGTCTGCTGTCACACGTTGCATTAAATATTATTACACTCTGTCTGTTGACATTATGCCCTTGGGATTTTTATAGGATGTTGAGCACGATCTCCAAGACTGCTCACAATATACTACTGTATGCTAATATCCTACTGCTATGATACTCATGGGTAGGCCACAACTGAGTCTTTTCTTGCATTGGCTAGTAAGAGTGTCAAACTACCAGACTAAACCAAGTGAAAGGGAATGCTAATTAAAAGGGCAGGATGTGTTCCATTTGTTCTAATCAAAGTGTGCTTAATCCCTTCATAAGCTGGCTGTCTTTGTTGGATGAAATTCTGAACAACCTTGTTACTTTTGATAACTGTAAGCCACTGACTCATGGCCCCTTGACAGCTAGCTGAGCATGTAATAACATTTCTCTGTATTTGGGGGCTGGCTTAGCTGGCTTTAGAATAGATTATCGTGGATGTTAAAGTGAAATGTTAGTCTTTCTTTAAAGCGCTGTATTCCCTGGTAATTAAGGTTATAAAAAGGGCACTGAACACAATGCAGCTTCAAGGTCGCCCGACGTCTTCAGTTTGTGTAAATAAGGTATTAACCATAGGTTTATTCTGCACTGCTAATAACAGAAAGACAGCTTGTCTATTACCGGTACATGACAAATTCACTGAAAGCTATTTTTAAGTGCAAACAAGCACCTTTCTCTTCAATTAGAAGACCCATTAAATTGTAAGTACTTTTATAAGAAGACAGAAAAGGTGGAAATACACTGTGGAAAAAAGATTAAAAAAAAAGAGAAAAAAACCCCAAAACTCTCATGTAAGCAGAACGCTACTGGATAAAATACAATCAAATGACATTGCGCAACTACCTCTGCAGAGGAGCAGATTGCTTGGTGTCACAAGAACCTTAGTGAAATCTAAGCTCTTGGCATAATAAGTCTAGAGGGACTGAAAACTAAGATTTCATTTTAACATTCAGGGCAATGATTTTTTTTTTTTTTTAGCATCTGCTTTGTCATCTGTCTATTCCACTGTAAATGTAAAATTTCCTGTACATTATGTATTAATTTCCTAACAGGTAGGGGATTAGGACAAGAAGAACTACATAAACTAAGAATGTAAAACCCTTTACAAATTAGGTTAAAAAAATGAAAAGTTTTAAGAAAAAGATATCTGGCATTTGCATGGAAAATGATGGGGGACATGAGAAAGGCAATATAATATCTAAATGAAGTTATTAAGAACAAACAGTATAAAGGCAGACTGAGATGTCATTTGAGATTACACTTATTAGCAGACTCTAGCTTTGTTTTTGACAAAGCAAGCATAAATAGGCCCTTTATTTCATTGTCCCCTGATCAAGAAACTGGTGTTACCTTTCTGGTCTGCTAATTCAATAGTTTGCTTGACAGTACTAAAAGACAAATGTGTGAAGTTACTCAAAGGAAAACAGTTCCAAGCATACCTACACCATTATACAAGCACAACGTGAAGTGCAATGGGCACAAACTAAATCATGTAAGGATCAGATTTGCTGGATGGAAAATTTTTCATAAGCAAAGCAATGAAATAATGGACTAGTTTGTCCAGAGAGACTGGAAGGGTGTTTCAATACCTGATTGCCTAAAATCTTGAGGGACTTAATCTGTCCAATATCTGACCCTGCTTTGCTAGGCTGGCTCAGAATTCTACTGAGGTTCTACCCAGCTTAAATATTTATTCATAATGGAGCTGCTTCTGTAAGAATGTAACTAATTTCTAAATCTTTGATCATCAATACAAACATTGCCTAAGTATAAAGTTTTGAACCAAGCAGGTTAACTCAAGCAATGTTCAGACAAAGCACTTTACTCATGTTCCTTTCCTATGAGTTTAAAGAGACAGAAGGAATGAAAAATGAATTATAAAAAGGAAATATATAACACTTGAACCTAGAGAAAAAGGAGTGCTGTGTTAGAAAACTATTTAAATCTTAACTGTTTTGCTAATTAAGAAAAAAATTGGATGTATAGCAGATACATACCAGGAAATACAAAATTTGATTATGTTTGATTATGTTCATAATGAAGACAAATAATCATAAATTTAACTTAAAAAACACAATGTCCCAATATCATGTAATCATCCAAATTATTCTCATCATAAAAGCATGTTTAGACATGGTAATAACAAAGCATGGTGTATTTATATTTAGTTACCAAGAGTAACTAAACACTTTCTCCAAACAAGAAAATGCTCTGCAAATGCTTCTCCTGAAACTTGTGTACCAGACCTGATTCTGCTCTTAATGACTTCAAAGGTTCAAATTAAGCTGTAGAAATACAACTTATTTGTATGCAGAATAGAACAAATGTAGTTGCTCAGAGAATTGCTGTGAGGGCTCAAGCCAGTAAGAACATAAAAGAAAGAAACTCTTTTTGGAACACTCTGAAAGGGAAGGTACTGCTGCATGTTGTGAAGCAATCACTCCTCCAGGTAGGCAGGAGAGTCCTTCTTAGGGCCTGGAGTACACAAAATTTCAAAATTCTGTCTGAGCCTAGAAGAGAGGCAAACAAGCTGCTCTGCTGGGTACAAATGTTTTGCCAAATTATAGAAGTAGGATACAGTAGAAGATTAAACCATATTAATTCCAGGGTCACCGTGTGTGCTGATAAATGCACATATGTATATTCTGTACTTCCCTCACTGCTGTCCCAAGCATCAGAGTACTCTTCTGTTTCTTGTTAAGCAGTTCAGCTTATTCAAATCCTATGACCAGGTTAAGCCAGTCTGTTGCTTTCTCCACTTCTCATTATCATAAATAGTCTAATAAAATATTCAGCACATAGATACATAAATGGTAACCTATGAAAATTTATTGTACATATATAAAGTACATTAAAAAGTGAGAAAGCTATCTTCATCAATCAGTTTTCATGCATTTTCCATTGATTAAAATAAAGCAACACTTTTCGAAGGGAGAACGAATCAGCACAATGTGTTTTTCTACATCAGCTGAAGCTACTATACATTCCTAATTTTTCATCCATTGTATAGTTCTAATTATAGTTGTTCTTTTCTAAGCTCTATCATTTTAAACTATATTTCCCATTTTGCCCTGAAATAAAAAGGACTGGTCTGATTTGCTCACATCAGGCTATCAGTGCACCAGGCTTGTAGCAATTTAAAAACACAGTATCAGGTAAGGTCCCAGAGGAAATATATTTTCTGTGTTATAAAGAGACAAGCCTTCAACTAGTATAAAAGGATATTTCACCACTGATTTTTTTAGTCAAAAATCAGTTTATACAAACTAAGAATTTGGCTGTAATTCTGTGAAAATTATTAACACATATTTTGATTTATGTATCTGTTGCCATTTGTTATTATATTAGAAGTATAAGGATTATATTGAAGTAACTAAGAAAATCAAAACTTGGTAGGATAATAGAATACTCACTCGAAGAAGTTAATGAAGAATTAAATTATTCACATTGTACCCAAAAGTTGTCTCCAGAATCTTCATAATTTATATTTATGACCCAGGTATTCATTAGTCAGTTAATAAGAATCTTTTCCCCTGTGGGAAATTCACCACGAAATAAAGAGACAAGCAGGAAAATACTAATGAAAAGTTTCAATAGATTTAAGTTTTCCTAAAGGCTAGAGCAGGATAATCATTATTTTACTTACCTTTTTTACTTTACTTACTTTGCTTCTGTTAATTTGTACTTAGAAGATCAGAAAAAAAAAAAAAAACAGAAAAAGAGGTCAGGAATTTTTTTTAAAAAAGAAATTTTAGCAAATTCTGCTTAGCCATACTCTTTGAGTTTTATGAAAACTTTTAGATATATACCTGCATATATACATATAAAACTTTTATATCAATATGCTTTCCTGTCTCTACTAGACTGAGGCCAAATGCCTGCATTCTGGGTGAATTACTGTTCCAAAAGTTTGTGATTTTATTTCTTCCTCTTATTGCTGCATATATTCTTCTTTAGATTCCTTGTTGCAATTTCTTGGACTTATGTCAAAAAGAATAAAAATACTAAACATTTAGATTTTCTTTGTGGTGGGATTTTACAGATGGTTCCAACACTTTCCATTTAACTACATAATTGAAGAACATCTGGCAACATTTTTGTTCTGCATCAAAATGTGAGACAGATGGAAATGTAAGGATTATATAAACTTAATATGTAAGTTAATATTAATAGAATCACATTTTACATCTTCATGAACCAACTATATTCATATTGTCTGTTCCAAAAAGCAAAAAACAAGCATGAGGAATTCTACATTTCCCTTGCATATTAAACTTGATCTCTGAGCTTTAACACAGAAACTTGCTGGTTACACACCATTATGCCAGTCATGACAATCTGTTAGTTCAGCTGAACTAATTAAACAAATCTGATATCACTATATAAGAATATGTGTATAAACATATATGTAAATATTTATATGAAACTCACATTTAACTAATTATTCTTTTTAAAACCAATCACCAAATGAGGTCTGACAAAACAAAGAGTTCTGAGTCCTGAGAAATTAATAAGCAAGGAATGAATCCCAGGAGCATGTTACTGTAAAGTAAAATTACAAAGAGCTACTGGCTCAACACCCAAGGAACTTGTTTCTCCTCTCTGAGGGGCACAACCTTAGTCTCTCTCAAGTAGTGCCAGTTAATACCATCTCTTAGCTGACACTTCTCATGTAAGCACAGAGTCCAGCTATAAGACTGTAGGAACAAACCTCCTTCCCACCATTCCTGCAAGGTAGCAGAAAGCAACATGCCTTCATAACCAAGCCAAATTCTTGCTCCTTTCTAGGAAAGGAGGAAACATGTCCACTTTGTCAGGACCATTCCATATTCATTTAAGAACTATAAATTGATAGCAATCAGCATCCCAGTTATTTTCTCAGACATGCTTATCTTCATCTAAACATAGCTCCCCTTGTTAAGGAGGTTTTCCCATTTGACCACCCAGGAGACATGCTGGCAGCCAGAACCACACAATTTGACTGGAACTGCAGCCCCTTCACAGGGCATCTCTCCAATGAAATAACAGGTGCTTCTTTTAACTCCCCACACGTCCCATTCCTGCAGTCCACACCATCTCCACCCTGGGTTTCCCATAGCTAGATCTTAGGCTTCTTGATACTCCAAATAATTTAGTCCTGGTACAATAGCTAAATAACAAAATAACAGCTAGAGCTGCGTGCCTCTGGAAATGGACCCTACATGAAAGAAATCCAGGGATTCTATATTCTCCCTGCCCAAGTGTGCAAAAGTCTAGGACCCTCAGCTCCAGCTGTGCTTCTGAGTATCCAATCACCTGATTGCTACAACAGATCCCTGTGTCTTCCTATAACTCAGCGTACAATCTTTTCTTCTCTGAAGAGCACCTGGACTAAAGTTTATATTTTGTGTATTTATATATTTTTTGTAGGCCCAGATGCCAATAAGGTTGGATTTCTGTAACATTAGAAATATTAGAAACTGCATTCATTTTCTGAAAAGATGACATTTGTCTGTTATCCTGCCAGCCAACACCCTAAACCCTACTTTTTGCATCTCACATTCTCTGCTCCTTTCTTCTCCTTACATTCTTAATGTAACATTCTTAACCCCCTACATTCTCATTCCTTCATTACATGTCTTTCATATTCTCCTACTTGATTTTTTCTTAAATACTAACCAATTCCAAGGAACAGTTCTTATCCTGTTATTTCCTTCTTTCTCTTAACTGTATGGGGTACTCACTGTCACAGCGTAAAACAGACCTGATTCCCTTTCATTCTTAGAATGCTCTTTGATTTCTCAGACATTTTGGGAAATTATTGGCAATTACACTGTTGTGCAGTTACAAAGCCTAGAGTAGCTCCATTTTGTATGACAACCTAATCCAATAGGTGCATGCTAAATATGCCATTGTCAGAATGCTTCACAGACTGAACATTTCAGAGAGCACAGACATTTCTCCAGATATTTTCTGGAAATTGACACAGTTTAGGCATATGGCCACTCAGAATGGGGCAAATTTGGGCATGTGAGGAGGTACAATTCCAAGAAATTATATTTGTGGTGTTTATCTATGCAGTCATCTTGCACATATATTTTGGGGAAGAAACTAAGAAACATTTGGACAATATCTTTAAATGAAAAGTTTAACTCTTGCATCCTTCATTAAAAAACTAATATAGCAGCTGAATATTTGCTATAATCATTCCCAAACGCTGTCTTAAATTCTCTGTCAGCATTTATTTAAACTACTGCCAATCCTGCTGGAATCAAAATAACTTTAGAAGTAACATGCTATTAAAATGAGAGCTTCCTTTCATACTATTTACAAATAGATTTCTGAAGTAAAATGTCTGTGTAAACACAGCACAATAATAAAGAATCTGTGGGTGTTTTTGGCATAACCTACAGCTAAAACAGCTTCTTCAATCTTAAGATATCATTATAGTAAAGAAAGTGGAAATTCTTACTTCCTTACAGAGTAGCATAAATGAATGTAGTTATTAGCATAAAAAAAGGAATGGTACCCTTGAGTGAAGAAGGGGCAATCAAGTAACAAAGGATAGTTATTATATAACAATCATGTTATCATCAAATGATGACTGCTTGATCATGATGGATTAAACAATTGCAACATTTTATTACTTCATATCCCTCCTGCAGTAACATTAGAGCAGAAATCATGTCATTTTTTCCCCTGTAAATTTGACACCTGCTGACTTAAAGTCATTTATAGGATGTTGTTAAGTTGGCTTCTTAATGTAGGTGGTAAGTTACCATTAACACACTAATGACCACGAGGAATATGAAATTGGATCAATTAAAAGAGGGGGTTAGACTTCTCACAGTTTCTAATCACATGTGGACAACCACTAATGAATTGGAGCTCTCTTGGGCATCTATTCTGAAAATCAAATCTTTTAGACAGTTAATCAATTGAGATAGATATCAGTTGAGCTTATGCTCCACTGAATTCTCATGCATCACTGTTACTTAGAGAAAAAAAAAAAAGCAAAAGGAAGGAGGAGCGATGGAGGAAAGCAAGTTCACAGGGGTTTATCTGCAGTTATACAGAGTAAACAATTATGCTTCTTGTTATTCCTGAAATGCAATGACTGTTTGAATAGGGGGACTTTTCAGACTTTCTGTCTGCTGAGATTTTCCATGCAAAAATAACAACAAAAATCTACAAGCACGCTAAATCTATTCCATTGCTTTCAGATCTTGGACACTAATACTGCCATGAAATAGCTGTAGGCTAAACATCTTTTTCTGGCACAGACAGAGTAAACATTCCTTTTTGCTTCCAAAATATCTACTACCCCACATTGTCACATGTATAGGATTTCATTAATGCCAGGACTACAGCAATGATTTGTTTATTTCCAGACTTAGTGACACATTACAAAAAGGAGTATGTTGTGATTCAAGGAAAAAACACAAACCCCCATAAACTCCCAAAACTAACTGACATTAAAAATATTTTAGTGCATTTTCTTAAAATGCTAATTTGAGCTGCCAAGTTGCAGATTTGTTATTCATATACTATTTTATCTACTGGCCTGAAAATAAGTGTTTTACCTCGACAAAGGTATTTTCTAAAAGTGTGTATTTCAACAATGTCACATGCATAGACACCTAGAAAACAGAGACTGCTTGCACTGCATGTCCAGCCTATCTCATATCTCAACTCCATTGCACCAGTTTCCACAACAGACTATGGCTCCAATTTCATCTAGTTTATTTTTCTTATCAGTTTATAAGAAATACCAACCAAAATCTCCGAAAAATAAAAGATGGTGGATTAACTGACTAGGCAGAGGTGATGTACCCAGACCATTTGATATGAAAAGCTGTCCAATCTCCTTGGAGATTTGCCTCTGCAAATCCCCATTTTTGGAAGATTGACTTGCACTGAAAATTACTTGGTGACGGGAAGCTCAAGAGTACATAAATAAGCTATCCCAAAAAGAACATATGACTGCTTCTTAGCCAAGAGAGTGCTGCTCAGCAAAAAGTGGGAATACAGCTCCAGATGGCAGCTTTTCAAATTTGAAAGATAAAGATATTTTTCAAACATCTTGCAGGAGCTGCCTACTATCTAACAGAACAGATCTTCAAACTTTCAGCACAACTGTCTCTGGCTGATCAATGATCCAATGAATCTTTAATCATTTAAGTTATTAAATAACAAAATGGATACCTTTCTGACTCATCCCAATGCCATAAATAATTAAAGATGTTAATAAGTTCAGTGGATTCTTCCTTCATTACTGAAGATAATAAAGATGAGGCCTTTGTTTTTATGAGCGCAATGCCTCAGAACAAAACACTTAGATCTAGAAGTGTTAGTGCTACCAGTCCTTTTATCTCTTACCTTTCAGAAATCTGGAATTGAATTACTCTTATTACCTCTATATCTGAGGTAAAATTATATACTAGAATTGTAGGAAACAGCAACTCAGACCTAAATTTTTGCTTAATGATATTTGTGATATTGGAGGTAATACATGCAAACATATTTTCAAAAGTATATTTTAAGGAATAAATTTTACCTTTTGACTAGTCCAGGAAAATTAATCTGTTATCAAAATGTTCGTATTTCTCCTCTAGAAATGTTTCTATTTCTCCCTTTGAAAATATGTAATCACTGTAATTTTCGTTTAATTATAAAGATAAGAATTATAAAGATAATTATAAAGATAAGCTCTGCTGATCTTTGTTGCCTGCATAGACATTTGTCTGAAGAAGGAGTTTTATATTCCCATGAGTAAGACAGTTGATACTCATAATATGGACATGAAGGAATATAGATCTTGCTGCCTAAATGTCGTAATGTCTTTTTCAACATAAACAGAATACCTTATGTCTTTGATGGAAATTAATTTACCAAAGGTGTCCTAAATAGTCATCTTATCTCTCCAAGGTCAAAGATAAAGAGTGGATGCTATACTGACATGGTACAAATGTACATGCAATCATGCTCATAACTTTACTAGGTAAACAGAAAGGGGGGTAATATCACTATATTTCTAGAATATTTTTTCTTCTTTTTCCCATCTCCAGTTTTCTTACTAAGGATTTGCGTGCTTTATAAGTTTTTCATCTGGCTCTTTTTTATGGGAAGTTATCCACCATCATGGATAGTCATGTATTTTCTTGTTCTCTTTCTAGTATTTGCTTAAGCTAGTTAGGGTTCACAGCTAATGCACTTGCCATTGGTGACCATGTACTCAAATATCCTGAAGAACATCCGGCAGCCCAGCCTTATCAATGTCTTGTAAAATCCAGCTCTGTAAGGCAATCACTACTGGAAGGTCATTTTTGCCCATCACTTATCGTTGTCCATCCTTTCTAATCCCTGACAAGATCCTCATATCATATCCAGATGCAAGGTATGAGACATAGAGAAATTAGACATCTGGTCCTTTAGAAACAGCTATTCCAGAGAGCAGAACACAGGAAGGTGGCAGGGGAGGGGTCAACGGGATGACACAGTAAGAAAAATACTCTACTGATGGCATTTCTTTCCTGCCCTCCTTATTGCCATTTGGAGACCTTGATGTATGTAAAACAAACATGCTAAAAGTAGAAATCATATTATCTCAAAATCTCCTTCCAGAATGTTTGAAGGTCACAGATGAGATAATGAACAAGGAATGCCTAAAGAGTCAAACTGAAAAACTCTCATTAAAACTACAGTCTCCAAATTAAAATATTGAGGTCTAAAGGGTTTTCCCCTTAAGTATTTAAACACCATGAAAAAAAGCTTATCTTAAAATATTATAAATACCAAATCATGGTTACAAAGAACAAAGAGAATTCAAGGGGTTTAAACTTTCATTAATCAAACAGGAAAATGGCAATCTACATTCTTCAATGGCAATTAACTGTGGTTAGTGATATCCTGCATGCAATTAGTTTCTAATATATGCAGTACTTAAAAATATACTTAAAAATATACTGTTACTGTCTTTATTATTTATATTGAAGGGCAATAGTTTGTGTTCTTCAAAATTAATTGCCAATTCACAGAAACAAGAAGTGACTGATACCCATAAAAGGTGAAAACATAATTTATATTAGAGACAACAAGCAAACACAGTCCTTGGAGCTGGAATTCAGCAGACATCACAGTCTAAATGTGCTGGTTCCTGAGCATCTGTCCTTTCAACTCAGTGTCATTTAACCTATATTAGTACTTCCCTTTTATTACTGATGCTTACCACACTGTTTAAGCTGCACCTCTGTATACATCTCAGATTTATGAGCCTGGATAGATCAAAGCCTGGTATCATTCAGAATCTACAAATTGCATATCAAGACTGGACAAAATGAAGATCATATCAGTGTTTGTTATCAAAACTTAGGACATGTTCCCAGTGAGCAGAATTTAATAGACGTTATATTTCCTTTTGGAGAAGAATTGCCTTTTGGCCTCCTTTCACCAGAACAGTTCCAGACTGTCACTTCCAAGTGGCAGACCTGTTGGCAACAACTTAGGAAGATACATCTCTGCCTCTATATTTGCTTTCCTGAATGTGGGTTTCTACATTCCATTTTGAGTTACCTGCCTTCCAGATATTCTACCTGAGTATTTATGAACCTAAACTAGAGATTTTGTGTCCTCTTTCAGAATAAAGTTAGATACTTCAAAACAGAATTTTCAGGATCCTCATACCCTTTATTAGATAAAATCATCAATATTTACGAGACGATACACTCATTAGACCTATTTATTAGTAGTATAAATAATAGATTGTAATTTTAATGAAAAATATCTATCTAACTACACTAGACAATTTCTATGTTATAAATGCTGCAATTTGCAATACCAGCCATGCTCAATTTCTTTCAAATTTCTTTAAATAACAACAACTAATATTCTATGACAGGGGAAAAAGAAAACATTACTTTTTTAAATTAAAAGTTTTATACTCCACTTGAGTAGAAGATTAATAGCATGTAAAATATGATAAAATAACATAGAGGGGGCTAAAAATGAAAATATAAGGACACACTGGGTGACATGAGAAAATATTTAAAATATTTTAGATGCATGTGTCATTATCTGCTCTAATATTTGGATATTCACGAACAGTAATTGCAAATAACTGCTAGATTTAGCCTTGCATTTTACCAGCAACATTTCTAAAGCAGTTTTTATTGCAAGAAATTAACTTTTCTTTGATACATACATGCCTCTTGGAATTTCAGCCTCATCCAATGTGAGAAATGCTGTCCTGTATTCATAGACAGGGGGCCTATACCTACATATATATAATCATATTAATTGAACTATTTGTCTGACAGAGGAATTGATTAAATTTATAAATCAGAGACCTGCAGAATTCTTCATTGCATACAACTAGAAATTGGCTAGGGTATCTCTCACTGTCCATCAAAGAATTAGCAATTTATAAAGGTTGAGGCATGAAAAATAGGTGGGTGGGTATGAAAAATGGACAGGAGGGTTAATTTTTAAATTGTACAAGTCTAAAAGAATTACAATAACATAAGCAATGCTGCAAAAATTTCTTCTTTCAAGGTTATTGTATACATTCATTTTTTCACCAAGCAACAAATACCATCCTAATCTATTTGGTGGCAAGATAGATAGGTAAAATCAATTGGATTTTTTTTTCCAAGTGCACTTTAGTTCATTGTCTTATTTCACAGAAATCTACCATCAAACCGAAAACAAAGACAATTTCCTGTTCCTTTTTTAATCTTCATTTTCTTCTCTCCTAAGTTTTCATCTGATTCACCCTCTGGCATTGGCATGTCAAAGGTTTAATGGTGAGGCATCAGCAAAGTAGAATATTAATGCCACATTCCTTTCCTAAGGAGAGAGTAAAAAAAAAACCAAAAGACAACCCAAGAACCAGAAGGAATAAGTGTCTTGATCTATTCGGATTTCTTCTACAGTCAAGACCATTGGAATTTCACCTGAAAGTTCCTCTGTCAATTTCACAACTTTAGAATGAAGCACAGAATTTTCAGTGAACAACTGTCTTTTTGGAATAAAGACTTCAAGTGAGATAGAATCCTGCACATCCAATGATGACTAAAACTCATAATTATTAAGCAACTGTGTTTTAGTTCTATTTTAAATTCTAAAGTTATCCAGATTTCTTTCTTGCTAGTGAATCTTAGAAATATTTTCCTCATGATTTCTCATGTTAGATGTTAATAGGATGTAATCTGCTAGTTTTTTAAGGCTTAAAAACTTGTTCATGTTGATGCATTTACTTTAAATCAGTTCTGAAAATCTCAGTAATTTTTCTCCTCTTGGTTCAAATATTTCACTTTTTTTTTTCTTGAGAAATCATTTATTAATTAGGTTGCAGAATGGTGCAAAGTATTATAAAAAGTATTGTGATACAGTCATCTCTTCAGTTTTTCATGACTGTGAAGTTAATTGAATTGCTACTTTTGCCAAGAATTTCCAAAAGTTTGTGGTCAAATTTTCTTTCTTTGTACAGGGATATGCCATATGTATTTCCATACCTATACCACAATAAAACTGGACAAACATACTAAAAAATGGTAAGCATATATATATAGTAAAACTCCAGTATCAACAGAAGCAGAAAGACACTAAGAAAATTGTAATAATAATAATAATAATAGAAAAAATAAACCAATACACCCTTATGGTAATATAGCTTTTTGAACCTATTTGAAAAATTAATTTTAATATAAGCATATGAATCTCATCAATACTTGCATCTTGCTATGTCTCTGCTTGCACACATAAATATATACATGGATACATATATATACATACAGACATATATATATAAATATATATATATTTATATCTATCATGTACATGAAAAATTCTTCATGCTATGAAACTTACATTATTTACCATGAATTATGTTAATAATTTTGAAACCTATAGAGAAAGACATGTCCCAAAAGTTAAATGAATCATTCAATTTCCAGATGTACTTCCTCCATGTATCAGTAGATTTCTAATGTCATGCTGTCAGACTGTGGAAGGTTGTGTTAGAATTAAGCACTCCAACACAGGATTTAACACAAGATGGAAATCTTATTTAACCTGTCAGTACTCTAGAAATAATCGTTCTGACTTGTCAAAGATGGTACATGCCAGGATACTTATATTATTTAGAAATGTAGGAAGTTTAAGAAAAAAAAAGAGAGGGAGGAGGGAAAAAAGAGAAATCTTATTAATGCTCACCTTTGAACTGTGGCAGAGAGACATAAAACCAAGAAACAAAAGAATGCACAGAATCTCATCATATACATAATTTATTACTCATAACCTAGATTTAACCCTTAGCTACCTCTAGAATGCTATTCAAATTGAAGGATTAAATGAGAAAGAAAGATGATATATGTCAACAATAGTTTCCAGGGAGAGGCACTTTATCATCCATTAATTGGTTGTACCTGCCTTTGCAGAAACAGCCTACAATGGACTATGAATATCTAAAAAGCTTTTTGAAGTTAAAAAACTTGGTTTATCATTCATAATGCATTTAGTGAAAAATGTTGTGTGTCTATTAAAAAAAGCATCCTCTTTTCATGACAGCAGCAACCCCTGGTCTAACATTCTCATTAAAGTTTAAAAAATGAAACCAAATCTAAACCAACACAAAACAAGCTTCATTTTTTTTTTTTTTTTCATCCAAAGATCTCTTATTCTGACCAGTCTTTTTCAGTTTTTAAATATATGGTTGTTTTGGCACAAACAGGGCCACACCTGTCCCAGAGATACACAGATTCTCACTTTTAGATGGGAGGCAACTTGAAAGAATTTAGTTATTTTGCAAGGTTCTGTTTGTTCTTCAAACAGCAAAATGTTTAGGCGTGTGCTGGGTGTGCATGCAATCATGTTGACTATGGGCCATTGTGCTTTATCAAATGCTTCAATTTGTTAGATCATTTTTTTTAATTCTATGTACTCAACTAAGTAATCTAGATGACAAACCCCATCTGAATTTAGCTAATCTTAGCTAACCATAGCCTGGGTCAGAACAGTGAATTTTTCATACAATTTTTATTGAGCACTGGCAGTTGCACAATATCCTGTCTTGTGCTTTTTAAAATTAAAATTACACAATGTAAATTTAATTATATTTAAACAATGGGAAATATATATATACATATAGATTGATTCAGATGCTTGAAAATGGCCATTGAGTGGCTTTTGAGACATGCTAGAGTAGTCAAGCAGCCATATTGGGCTATGATATTTGACATAGGATGTGCAAGAAAGCTGTGCCCTTCTGAAATAGAAACTAAAGACACACAAAATATCCGAGGGCTTCTGTAATAATGGTAGAGAAATTAAAGCAATGAATGGCACCTTTGATGTCTGCATTCACGTGATACTCCTTTTTGAGCTTTGTTAACTGTATTGGCTGACTACAATAGAAACTTGGATATATGTTGTGGATGCAGGCAAACCCAGTGGGAAGAAGTGACGATGTCTGACTCAGTTCAGAAGGCTGAATTATTTCTTTATTATAATTATGATAAAATACATTAATATACTATATAAAAGGAAGATACTAAAAACTACATACTACTTTCTCCTACTCTATCTCTAATCTAACTAACTCGTGACCCTGCTTGCGAGAGTCCAGGCACAGGTGGATTGGATTGGCCATCAGGCTCAAACAATCCTCACCAGAATCCAATCAAGCACTCACTCCAGGTAAACAATTCTCCAAACACATTCCACACAGAAAAAACAAGGAGCAGAAATAGAAATTGTTTTCTCTTCCATTTCTCTCTGTGCACCTCTAGGAAAAATCCTAAGAGTGAGAGAAATGTGCTTGCCACAGATATATAAGTTTTATAAAGATTCCTCTACTGCAGATGCCTGCATTTGTGAATCTACAACAGTCTCCCAGCCTGTATGAAAATTGTTGGATTTTATATACACGTATCTATACATATACGTAACATTTATTTCAGTGTTTTACATCCTTTCAGTCTTACTGGCTTCTTCAGAACAGAAAACTTTTTCAGCAGTCACACTCCTGCCGAGAAATCCAACCACCTGCTTTTTAGAAAGAATACCTAAACGTCATGTAGACACTCTCTTACAGCTCCTACAATTGCATTCTACCTGTTTTCGACTATGGGAGATAGACTGGTACCCACTGTGCCTTCTGGTTTGCCTTTGTGAAGTTTCAATTTTTGAAAAAAAGGTCAAAGAAAGGTCTAGAAAGAATAGATGTCCCTGGAAAAATTCGGTGTGATTTGTATTCAGTCTAATACTGTTAACATAGACCAAAGTAAGTGCATTCAAATATCACACACACAAACACACATACACACCAAAAAAAAAAAAAAAAAAAAAAAAAAAAAAAAAAAAAAAAAAAAAAAAGGGAGAAAGAGCAAAAGAGCAGGTGGAGAGGTGGAGTGACAAATGTCAAAACCATGACAAGAGAAATAAGGATCAATACTGAGCCAGGCATGACAAGACTCCTGACTGGAAAAATGAAATTGGTCTTGCCTGAATTGAATTGAAGACAGGAAAAGAGAGAAGAAAGAAATCCTTAACCTAAAAACCAGATAGAAACAAGGCAATTAAAAATAAGCTTTGCCTCTTTGTAATATATGATAAGTGCAGTTAATGTGGACCCGTATTAGTTCAGTTGGTGCTATGGTTTGCTGTTGTCTGTCTGTCTGCTTGAGACTGTCATGAAAAACTACAGTGGTTTTTCATCCTCTGTGCGAGGGTGGCCTTCCACAGCTCCTTATAAACACTGACTAGGGAGCTCACTGGGTGTTCCTTGGGTGTTCCTTGGTCAGCTAATCCTTTAAGAGGTGCTGAGTGTCCCTTCAATCTGATTTCTAATCAGGGGGCACTGTCATAGATCCTCTTCATATTTTAGTACCTCAATGCAGAGGTACTGCATAGGACACACAAAGCTGTTTCTTTCACGCTGGCAGTGATCCAATAATATGAGTCATTTCCAATGTCATAAGTCTGGTCCTCAGATGCTGATCCAGAATGATTTAGGTTTTTCATAGGCTCATGCCTAATTTCCAGTTTGGTGTTGAGGTTTTAGATAACTTAAAGCATTTAAACTGACACCTGAATATCTGCTTTTGCACCAGCTTGCAAGTCCTTTGGGCTATCAAGATACATTTTTTATTTTTTTCTGTGTTATTCAACACTGATACAAATATCAAACATCAGAAAGAGATTAGGAAGAAAAGAGAATATACTGGTATAAGCAGTATAATTTGTCTGCATGTATATGAGAAAACATAACACTCTAGTCAAAGTACAATACATATGATAGCCATAGCTCACATAATATATGATAAAAAGAAATTATGCTAAAGTTTTGTAGGATCTGAATCAAACCAGTTTCTATTGATGTATTATCTAAATCAAAGTCACTACATTAAACAGAGAAAATTCCCATCATTTCAGGCCATTCTGAATGAAGTCAGCACTGCGGAATAGAACCTAGTATTGCAGTTAGGTTAGCCTTCATTATCAGGCTACTGTCTTTGTTACACATTGGGAAAAAAATGGATAAAATAGGTAAAATTTGAGATAAATGTAGATATAAGATAAACTTCTTTTAATTCAATAATCTTTAGTTGATGACATCCACACAGTAACGTTGAAGTCTGCACTAAGAATGCACAGTAGTTCAAATTTCAGCCCTCGGGGAAGGATTTGACAGAAATCTTACTCACCTAGGGCATACCAGGCTCCTGTGAAGTCTGGGTAGGTAGCATTTATATATTGCAGTCCTGAATTTAGGCTTAGAAATAACATTTCAGGTTGTGTAAATCATCTACTGTTAGAATTAAAATGCTGTTCTAGGTTACAAATTCATCTAAGTCCTAGCAAGTACAAACTTAAGCACATTAAAACTCCTGCTTCAGAAACTTTGTTTCTGGAGCACAAAGTTTATAATGATTATACAGAGGCATGTGCTCTAAAATGTAGTTAACTTGGAATTTGAAAATCTCATCCTGAAATTATGCTATCGTGGGTCCAGAATAGGGAGCCAGAAGTACAGCACTCAGAGTCTGTTCCTTTCAAAAATCCTGCCAAGATAAGAAGTGGTAGTGTCCAGATTTTCCAAAAAGACCTTCCAACTAGTTATGTGTAACTTGTGCAATACTTGTGTCAAGTTTTTGTTCCAAATGTGTTTCCAAATACTTCCAGAGCCTGGGGCATTTTGTTTAGCTGTTGTGTGTTGGGACACAGAACCAAACTGAAATAAACACAAAAATATATAATGATAAGAAGGAAACAAAGTCTTCAAAGGGAATTTCAAGAAAATTTGAGTGGCAATTTGTTATTCAGTATATCACATGGAAAAGCTACTTTGGTTCTGCTTTCCAATGTGCAATGATTTTTTCTTGGGTTGAGGACTTTTATTTCTTCCTCTTTTCTTTTGTCTTGATTATTGTGAATTCATCCTGTGTCCCCAAGAATTACGTAAGTGTCTGAGGGGTTCTCAAGGGCCAGTTTGAAAGTATTAAGAAAAAAAGTGAAGAAAGGCCATCTCATAAATGTTCACAGAAACAAAGAGTTATCTTGGAATTAAATTAAGGAAGGAAAAAAAACAAACAAACAATTAAAGTGTGGTGTATACTGACTGCTAAATCAATCTCTGTCTATCACACAAAGGCCAGCATTTAATCACGTGGCTTGGAGTACAGGTGAGAAAAGTTTTGACAGTGGTTGTCTCTGGCTGTCAATATCTTATCGGTGTAGTATTGTTATCACAGTTGCTGTCTTTGCCACAATGTTACTTAACTCAAGGTCATTAGAACATAGATCAAGTTTCTGTTAGATTAATAAAATGAAAATAAAAAAAATATACACCCTAATAGAAAATTATCTAGCAAATTAGTTCCTTCAAACTGTAGTCTCAGGAGAAATATTTCACTCCAAGGCATAACTAAATAAACACCTGTTAACAGACTGTAGCTAATGTTAATACTTTAAAATTCACTGATAGCAGCCCTAAACACTGCTCAGAGAATTGAGATGAACCAGATTTAAAAAAGGAAAAAAAAAAAAAAGAATGGAATGGAACTGTCACAGCACAACTGAACTGATTAATTGCAGCTTTAGAGCTCTCTAATATGTATGTCTGAAAGTTCATGTGACCAAATATGCCACCATATCAGGTTCCTAAATCTGCGTAAGCTTCTCATCATATCAGACCTTGGTACAGAACTCAGAATGAAATAAGTTTCACTGCATTAGCAGCTTTTACACCATTACCATCTGCCCACACAACACAAGATTAACTAGCACTCCTTTTCCTGTTTTAAACAGGAATTTATGCTTTGCACCTTGATCAGGCTGTATTTTTTTTTTAATTTTTCATTACAAAACATTTTTATTATTTTCATTATTTTTCTTCATCTCCCCCCAGGAAATTTTTCATTCTTAATTACTCAGGGATGTTTTGTTTTTTTTTCCCAGAGGATGTTTATTACTCTTTGTAATTCTTATTGTGATGTCCTTTTAATAAATGGTCTATTTTTCTACACTAACCCAGGGAACCTAATTATCCAAGTAACAGAAGCCTCTGTTCACTATTTTTGTTTTATGATGATAAGTACACTAAGGACTGGAAAAGTGAGAGTTTCCATTTCTGGGTATTTTTCTTCTTATTTTCTTTCCTGTATGTTATCCTTATTCATTTTTATTTTTATTTTTTTTTTTCCTGGTTTATGAACTTTTATTATGTATCATTTCCATATTTCATCATTAATTGTAGTTACTACACATAATATTGAATATAACCTTTAATAACCTTTAATATGACATAATTTTATCCCTATAAGTAGGTTTAAAATGTAATGCAATTTAATGTTAAACTAGTTTTCTGAAAGATAAGACAGAGATCATTACTATTTATACAAATGTATACAACACATTGGGGGAATACAATGGAGGTGAAAGAGGAAACACCTATAGAATACTTCGTAAAAGTGAACCTAATTAAATAAAGTAATGTCATAATAATGCAAGGAGATCCTCAGAGGAAATCTATCTAAGAAGTATAGTTTTTATGTGACCTTAACACATTAAAAATGTTAGTATTTTTATTTAAAATACAAATGAGTATGGGAAGTTTGTGTAATCATATACTAAAAAAATACTTTAAATATACATTTCTACATGGTATGTAAGGTAAAAATTATACAGATTGTAATTGTTTGATGCTGATAGGAATGTGGGTATGTGTTAGTGTGTGGGCAGCAATTTTCAAAGAATCTATTCAGCATTGTCCAGCTTACAATGCTTAATTTCAAAATCTGACATTTTAATAATGTAAATTGTTTTTTCACTTCTGTTTTATATTGTATTAATTCATACCCAACATAAAAGCAAATCTAGATACAATCATACTCACAGGATGATAATAATTCAGAGCATTGTTCTTAGTTGTAATTTCATCCTTTTATTTACTTTTCCACATTGAAAGTGACACTTTCAGAGCCTTCCTGAGGTTATGAGAAGAAAAGACCACACTTAGTGATATCCATTCATCCCAGCATGTGAAGGAAAATGGAAAATCCAATATCTATAATCAGAAATTCTGGAAGATTAACTATAATACTGTTTGAATTGGGGATCAGATTACTAAAAATTTGCTATATTGCATATATTATATAAAGGTACATAAGGAGGCATATATTTTATAAAGAACCAATAATGACAAAATTAAAAGTTATTTTACACTGTGATTCAGTATCTGAAATGTCATTTAAGTGAGACTAGTTCATGAACGAGGCAAATCTGTGTGAAACCCAGCTCAGACCAAAATTACATGATATTGATGGGCTCACTATAATACCTGGAAATGACTGCAGAAATTACAGTGTCTAAGTAAGTTAATATTCCCATTCTCATTACTCGTGCTCTCATTTAAGCCTTACTGCAGATTCCATCTGCTTGTCGATGGCCACACTTTAAAAGTCAGCTCTTCTTGGCCTCATGTCTGAGAGGATGTATTTTCTTCAATTAAAGAGTCATTAGATCTGACAGAAGGGTCATACCAGACTACAATTAGGAAAGGAAAACAAGTAACATACACCAGCTTGTTGTTTTTTTTTTTGGAATCTCTGTTTTAGGGCTCATCAAAGCAGTGTTCTGGGAAGGATAGCAGAAACTAGATTCATTCATCTATGTAAACAGTGAACTAGGAATTGTTCTTACTGAAGGATTCTTTTAATATAAGTGAAGAACAATTTCCTTTCAAGAGACATGGCAGATCTTAGATAGCCATTTTTTACTCTTTTGATATTTTTGGCTGGATATCCTTAAGCTGATCACTACCTGTGCTACACTGATTTCTATGTCACATGAGACACTGGAGAGTCCAAAACTAAATTAGAGCTACACTCAAAACTGTGGATCAGTTAACCTCTGAAGTTAAGGCAATAAGTGAATGTCATGAGGTGGGGTGAGCCTGGGACTTGATTAATTTAAGTCTACCCATTCTCTTTAACATCTGTCTTAACCTTTTCTGAGGAGCAGTTTTTTATCTAAGTAGTGATTTTTCAATACATAGAAGTACTTGATTAGAAACTCTTTATTAAAAGAAAAAACTGGGAGAACTGGAAAAAAAAAAAAAACTTCAATGCAATTTTGAAAACTGATGCCATATTTGATCTGCAGCAGAACACTAGGAAATGAATTTTTCTCCCACAAAAAAAAAAAAAATTCCAAGCAAGACGAAAATTGAGCAGCTTAGACTTGAAGACTTTAGAGTCATTTGAGATCCTGCAGAGTATTCCCTTTGGCATCCAGCTGCTGATCTAGAAGGATTTGTGCATCCCAAAATGACCTGTGCTATGTATTTCAAATCCTATGCAGATGTCCCAGACATTGTCAGTCATATAAAATTATTTTAGATTAATATGGTTAGACTATTAAATGTAACCTCTAGTGATGATTCTAGCATAAACATCCAGACACCCTTCATTCCCATGGATTTTTACTTTTATTAAAAATTTCTAAATCAGCACAGAAAGTTGATATATTTTGACTGTTTTCTTTAAAAATGAGCTTAAAGATTATGAGCTAGTGGTGCCAAATTCAGTGAACTACAGATTCAGCCAAATGAACTGGGGCTTTAATGACTAAGGTTTTGCCAAGAGCTGATCAATTCTTTCATGTTTCTGCAATGCATAGGAAAATGCACAAATCTAAAAGAACACATCAAACAGTTCTTCAAGGTTGTGTGATGTATCATCATATCAACACATTTCTTAGTTCCTGTATCTGCTTATTCAGAAAATTTTCATTACCAAGGGAATGGAAAACTGATACTTTAAAATAAAAATATTCTCCAGACTCAGGATTTTACCGAAAATCTAATTTCTCATAAAAAAATGAATCAATAGATAAATAAAGAAAGTGCTGGGGAAAATGGCTCTTTGCTTCTCAGATGCTAGAGAAAAGACTTTTGTAAGCTCAATGCAAGCTAGTTCATCTAATTCCATGATTGATGCATGACTGTCCTGTAATGGTTTTGCTGTTTTCAGAACAGCTTAGCTTGTGAAAGATGTCACACAGCTTCCCTTATTAGGAGTCTTCAGTGAGTTTAATGAAGGTGAAAGTATGTGTGTGCAGCAGTTGAGCAATTTTTTTTTTTTGCATTGCTGCTAAGACAGAAAAATCTGAAAATTCTGTGTCAGTCTTTCAAAACAATAGTCACAGCTACAAGAAAATAAACATCTGTTGTGTGTTTTTGCTTTGTTTCTTCTAATCGATTCAGCAAATCCTTGCCAAACATTTGCACAGTGTGCCATAGAAATGTCACCTGAGGGTGAAAAAGACTGTCACTTTATAAGTAAATGTCATTTTGCAAGTAAATATCATTGAGTAGGGAAAGAAAAATGACACTAAGAAAAGAACCTCAATGGCTAAATGGCTGATGATACAAACAGAGCAGGTAATGAAGATTCCAGGTAATTTGTATCCCATATGTCTTGATAGCAGTAGATGGTAAAGGAAGTGTTAGTCCTGGGTTCCCAAACAACCTCAACACTAGAGCTTTATCTTTCAACAAAAATCTGTAGCAGGCAAAGTTTCAGTCTTAGCCAACCATGGCAATTTAAATTAGTCTCCTTTTCAATTCCTTCTTTTCCTATCAAGTCTCAGTTTTCAAGTAAACTTTGTCTCTATTAGAATCATATAATCATAGAAGGTTTTGGCTTGGAAGGGACCTTCAAGAATATCTAGTTCTAATCCCCCTGCCATGGGCAGGGACACCTTCCACTAGACCAGATCACTCAATATCCCATCCAATCTAGCCTTGAACACTTTCAGGGACAGGGCATCCACAACTTGTGGCACTTCCAGTGCCTCACCACACTCACGGTAACACATTTCTTCCTAATATCTACCACAAATTTCACAGAATCACAGAATATGCAGAGTATGCTGAGCTAAAAGGGACTCACAAGGATTATCAAGTCCAACTCCTGTCACTGCACGGGACCATCCCCTACAGGCAGCACCTCATGTCACATGACCCTGCTTCCACTGGACATACATTATTCTTTTTTTGCCTTATTTCCAAAAGATTCCTGATCAGCCAAACTGGCCTTCTGCACCCCTGCTTGGCTTCCAATACTAGGGAATAGCCTTCTCCTGTGCTCTTAGGAGGTCCGGGAAACAAATGTGAGGGAAATAGAATGTCTCACTAGAGAAGGAGTAGTTATCACATGTACAGGGCATGCACAGGTGAGAAATGGCAGTGTATCAGCAGAGCCTGCAGAGAAAACTTGAGTCCATCTCTCTTATGCTATAGTTCACGTGTTCAAAGCACGCACACATACAAGCACACAAATTTTACTACTACACTGTGTAACCTTTGTTAACTTCCAAATCTACAACATCACCTGAGAACAATTCAAATTGATTCAAATTCAGTGTACATGCATTAAATGCAGAAAATTATTGCCTAAAATTTCAGCCCTAAGCTCACACAACACTTGAAGTATGCCACTATGCCAGTTTAAGATTGAGATCTACCCACATGACTTCATCTATATGCACAGGATAAAATGTTTATTGAGGAACAGTAACATATAAAATAAAAGGGAAGAAAAAGCCTATATTATTGTCTTCTTCTGATAGCAACATAATGGTAAATTAACACTGTCAGAAAACAAATTTATTATCAATATTTATGATTTAAAAATTCTGAAGGCAATCAGAAAACCAGATTTTAATATGGCAAATTTTCTTGAATTCATTTTTAACAGAATTAAAAGCTGTAAACTTGGCTTCAATCTAAAAAAATAATATTATCAAAGAGTTTTCATAGAGATTTTCAGTCTCTGTTCAGGCCAGGAATAGACTTCTAAAAAAAATATTAATATTGTTCCTTAATTTTCTATGTTTTTACAACTTTAAATGGATTGGCAGGAACTTCATTCTGTCTGTGGATTACATTTGATACCGTGTATAGGTGGAGAATTTCTCAATATACAGTGTTGGTCATCCAAGTTTTTCTGTCTTTTAGTGTAAAATCTGAATTTAGTAAGTAGTGCTACCATCTCATAGTAAATACTTGAATTCTTATTCAGACTGTCTTTCTGACACATCATACAAAGCTCATTTGGCACACTATCTTCATAGAGGATGCTCATGTAAATCATAAAGTTATCTTATTAGTTAATATGTTGAGTATCTGACACTCTATGAAAAAACCAAACAAACCAACTAAACCAAACAAACCAAGCCAACAAAAAACCTAAACCAAACAAAAAACACACAAGCAAAAATCCCCCAAAACGCAAAAAGAAAAACCACAAAAAAACCACAAAACCAAAACCACAAAAAACCCAAAGAAACAAACAAACAAACAAAAACTCAAACAAAACATCCCCAATCAAATATTCATGCAGTAGTGTAAAAACACTAAGTAAAAAAAACTAAGCCAGCACCTAAAGTGAAGCTAATTGGCCCAGACGGACTCTTTTTCATGAGATTGATCAAGCTTTGTCAGTCTTAGAATATTATTGCAGAACTCAAGTCGAACTTTGGACATATCTGATCCCAATGATCATTCATTTGTACAGAATTTCTAGTGACATACCAGCACATTTTTTCTTCAGTGTCTGCCCTATGTTGTTAATGCAAATGATGCTTCAGCACCCATCTGTAACTATCTGTGCAAAATTTCTTTGGTAAGCAACTAGTCCAGCTGTTCCAATAAAGCTTCCAACTTGATTCAAAACTGAATTTTATAGTGCTGGCATTGGTGTGTGTGCATGTGTGTGTGTGTGCATGTACATGTGCTTCTGTGCACACCTGAAGGACTGCAATAAATTCTTGTAAGGAATATGTAGTTTTCTAAGGAGGGATGAAAAATTAAAGATGGAGTTATACCAAATTTCTTTTTTTTTCTTATGGAGAGACCTTTTATTAGTATACTAATTCTGTAAAAAGAGAAAAAATATTTTAATTGAATGCTTAAGTCACTTTATCCCTGTGGTGTATGCAATGATAATAAAGTAATACTAAATAAGCTTGTAGATGCAAACACATTTTCAATAGGTAAGACAGACTTCAAAAAGATATCTGACACACACATTGAAAAACAAGTAATGCATAAGAATTTATGTGGCTTAACCCTGGTAGGCCCACATAGCTGCACACCCAGTTCTTTGCATTGGGGTGTCAAAAAGAATTGGAAGTGCAAAAACAAAAACACTCACATGTCAAGATAAAAATGGTTTAATAAATGAAGTAAAACCATCTGTGTAAGCAAAGGAATATAAGGATTTCAGTCATTACTTCCCATGGGCAGGCAGATGTTCAGCCATCTCCAGGAAAGCAGGGCTTCATCACATGCAGTGGTGACTTGGTAAGACAAATGGCATCCATCTGAATGTTCTCCCTTCTTGTTCCTTTCTCCAGGTTTTATTGCTGGTCACAACCATGAATGGCATTGAATATCACCTAGGGTGAGCTGGCCCAGTTGTGTCTCCACACAATCTGTTTTCCACCCCTGCCTAGTTACTGGTGGGGAAATTTGTGATAGAAAAGACCTTGACTCTGAGTAAGCACTGCTTAGCTATACCTAAAACATATCTGGATTTTTCAATCCTGTTTTTATTCTAGATCCAAAACCTAGCTCCATACTATGACAAAAATTAACTTGACCATAAACAAAACTGAGACTACTGTTATTTTTTATGGATTAATTCTGCTTTACCAGTTTCTGATTAAATTTTTAAAGTAAAACATTGGTGTAAATCCCCAGCACTAGAAACCAAATGAGATACCTTCTTGGAAGAGAAGGAGTAGTTCTGTGGTTTTTATTGTGTGAAAAGAAAGAAAAATAGACAGAAAAGTAAAAGATAATCACTCTTTTCACTTGTTTCACTAATAGAGTTGAAACTCAACCACAGTTGAGAACTTTCTAACTTCCTTGCTGTAGTGGACCGAGGAAAACAAGAACTCATGATGATGATTTATGCTGTCATCAGAGAAGTGTCATAGAGGATGAATCATTTGGCCTGAGCTCTCCTCATAATCAGTAGGGGAAATAAAAAGAAGTATCCATAAACTATTTATCATTGTACCCTAATGCAAGTACCTGAGATAGCTGAGGTAACTTCTGCTCTGACAGAAATTATATTTCTTCATTGTTAGTGCAGCTAAAACAGTTAGGTAAATTTTAGACATCTGAGAGATGCTGAAGCAACAAATACCCTACTTTTATTACCAAGAGCGTCATCTTATTCTAGCAGTTTTAAAATTACAGAATCATAGAATCACAGAATGAACCAGGTTGGAAAAGACCTTTTGAAATCATCAAGTCCAACCAATGACCTAACCTAACACCTCCTCATCAAGTAAACCATGACATTGAGGATACATCCAGTCCTTTTTTAAACACATCCAGGGATGAAGACTTTACCACCTCCCTGGGCAGATAATTCCAGTGCCCAATCACTCTTTCAGAAAAGAATATTTTTCTGACATCTAACCTAAACTTTACCTAGCATAATTTATGACTGTGTCCTCTGGTTCTCTCAGTTGCTGCCTGGTGAAAGAGACCAACCCCCAGCTGACTACAGCCACCTTTCAGGGAGTTGTAGAGAGTGATGAAGTCACCCCGAATCTCCTTTTTTCCAGGCTAAACACCCCCAGCTCCCTCAGCCGTTCCTCACAGGGTTTGTGTTCCAAGCCCCCTCACCAGACTTGTCGCCCTCCTCTAAACGTGGTCAAGTGTCTCAAGGTCCTTCCCAAACTGAGGGGCCCAGAGCTGGTGAGGTGGGGCCTCACCAGTGCTGAGTACAAGGGGAGAATGACCTCCCTGCTCCTGCTGGCCACACTGCTCCTGATCCAGGCCAGGATGCCTTGGGCCTTCTTGGCCACCAGGGCACAGCTGGCTCATGTTCAGTTGAATGTCAACCAGTACCCACAGGTCCCTTTCTGCCTGGGCACTGGCCAGCCACTCTGTCCCCAGCCTTTAGCACTGCAGGGGTTGTTGCAGCCAAAGTGCAGGACTTGGCACCTGGACTTATTAAACTTCATTTTATTGGATTCTGCCCATCTATCCAGCCTGCCCAGGTCCCTTTGCAGAGCCGTCCTACCCTCCAGCAGATTGACACACTCCCAGTTCGGTATCATCTGCTAATTTACTGATCATGGACTCAATCCCCTCATCCAGATCATCAATGAAGACATTAAACAAGACTGGCCCAGCACTAATCCCTTGGGGGACACCACCAGAGACAAGCTGCCAGCCAGATACAGCACCATTCACAATCAAAATATAATCTATTTTAAAACATGTTACAACATAATACCTTGTAATGTTTATTTCTTTGTTTTATTTAGTTCATAGTTCATATAAAGTTCATATAAATCTGGGTTCAAAGAGGGTATGTTTATTTTGTATATTCACCTGGAGGAGGATCACCTTTATCTTGTCCTGGGGAGTATCTTAATTCCTGAGTGATTATTATGCTACTGCAATTCTTTCAATTCTTACTCCAACCTCTATGAGATTACAGGTCATATCCCACTGCTTTCTGTACGATAATGCTTCATTTCATCCTGCACATTGTATCAAATACAAATCTGTCTTCAGAAGACAGCTGTAAAAGCTATATCACAAATATCACTGTTATCCTGAGAATTCACCAGTGGCCAACTTGCAGTGGCAACTGCATTCTCACACCATCATGGGATCTGTTATTTGGTAAAGAACAGCCTGCCACTGGAATGCTCTCCTCTGCTACCCAGGCATACCAGAAATCCCCTGAGCTTTGTGGTACCTAGTCGAGTTGGAATGCTCAGTCAATATACAAGAACATAAAATTATAACAGAAAAAAGCAATGGCTTGAATGGTGACATCTTCTATTTTACTGCTAAGAGCATTCCTGTTCTTATTGTCCCATATTATTTTATGCACATACAGTCATTTAAATTCTTCCTTTAAAAGATTTCACTTTACTTACAATATCTATATCCATGGTAAATGAAGACATTTCTATCTTTGCTACTTATTTCACTAATACCAGATAAAAGATTTGCTGTTCATGTATTTATACAGAGCTTGTCATTTTATATTATAACATAACATGACATTTTGCCTCTGTGGTACTTTTGATAATGTCAAATAAAAGTACAGAAGACTGGAATTTGTAGTTAGATATTTTTTTTCTCTCTCACCCTAAAGGCATGGAATCATTCAAACATGCAAATTATTTGTGAGGAAATATATTAAATAGGGTTAATTGACATCGACAAACAATAAGATAAAACTACAAAAGACTCTTTTCTTCAAAGTGAAGCAGAGGATTTACCTTTTAGTTACAGGATTTGCATGATAATATTGTGTTTTCTTGTCATCTTGATCATCAGAAACCAAGCTATGCTTGCAAAAGAAGCCAATCAGTAAAAAATCCCCAATTTTATCAAATTAATTATTCACTAAAAGCAGTATGCTTAACAGAATACCTTTTAATAGGAATGTATATGTAAAGAGAATTCACTGTCGTTGTACTAAACCAAAACATGAAAAATAGCACAAAGACTCTTTAACAAAACCTAATTGAGGATAAACCTGTCACATTAAAGCATGTTCTTGGCAAGAAGGTTATGCACAAAACCTTTCTGTGATTAATCTAAAAGTTTAAGCTGAAGAAGCACCGTATAATTGCTTATTATGACGAGCTTCTTACAAAATCTTAAGGGAGAATATAATTTGCACAAACATATGCTAGTTTTTAGATTGCTTAATATTTCTTATGGGAAAATGGATAGAACATTAATGAATAATACCAACAGATAATTTCATTATAGTTAACGAGTCATAAGCTTTTTCTTTTGGTGGTGTCTGAAATGTTAATTGCCACAATATATGAAAAGAAATTATTTAGAAATGCTTTTGTCTCACATTGTATTGAATCTAGAAAAAACATACATAGTTTAAAAACAAATTCATGTTTATCCAAGGAAAATAAATGTGTTTTATAATGATAAAATCATTGAATATCCTATCATTTTTTATTAACATATGTAAATAAAATGTATTAAATAAAGCCTAAAGCTTTACATAATTTAATAAATTGTAAATATTTAATGGTATAAGATAAGAGATAGAAAGCAACATTCTTTGAAGTTACAAGAATAAGAAATCTAGGTGTAATATTTGTGTTAGCTTGAAAAATGCCTTGTCCCACCTGATTGTATTTCCTACCTTTTTCTGGTTAGAAGAACTAATAAAGAAAACACTTGAATCTCTTGAAGCAGGACATGTCAAACTGCATCATCAACATATATTTCTATATTGTCTTACAGTAAAAGGTAACCTAGAATCCATTTGATAACTGGTACATGGGATCAGCTATATTTTCTTTAATGTGGCAGTGAATTTTTCATCAAGCAAATGCCTTCAAATGTTTCTCATACAAGACACCAATAGCAAAAATTTTATATGAATGGTCAACCCTTTTTCTAACCTTTTACTTAGCAATAGCAGGGACTATATGTTATTTTAAAAAAATTCTTTCCTTTTCATAGATTTAAAAGGTATTGTAAGCACAAATACATTTCCAATCAGAGACTGGATTGACTCAGTCTAGTGTTGGTATTTCTTCTAAGCCTGAATAATTTGTATTCACCAGAGTAAGAACAGACCAAAGCTCCAAAGGTATTAGAAGAATTTGCAAGAAAACTAGGTTTTCACTCCCTTGAAGGTCTAGGTTCTTTGGAATGTTGTCTTACATGCCTTTGTTTAGAAATCTCCCTTGGGATGTGAGACAGAGGAAAACCTCATTGAACCTGAAATCTTGATTCTTTCCAGTGGTCTGTCTAGAACAACATACAGTCTTCAGTGAAAGTGTCTCAGGTGTCTGTTGCTATTGTCACTGTTGCTGTTATTGGTCTTGTTGTCATCAGTGTTGTGGTTGTTGCTGTCATTATTACTACTATTATTATTATTGTTATAGGGGACTGTCACAGTTGGACTTTGAGAAGGTATTACATTTTGTATATGTAACTGTTCTGAGATTTTTTTCATTGAAAAAGACACAAAGTTAAATAAAGTGCTAAGTCAACTTCCTTGATTGTTGAAATGCACATCAAAATACTCTTGGAAAATTTCAATATTCAGATTCTCTAATACTAAAACTGATATACCAGTGAGAGAGGAAAAAAAAAATAGCATTGCAAATTCTCCAAAGATTCTGCTGAAATTCCAGGCAATAAATGTTCCTGTATGAACATGAATAACAAAATGACAGCTCTATTCTGTTTTAATCTAGTTGCCAATCTTCTTCTTTACGCACTTGAACTGGTTTCTAAATCGTGAAATTCACTACAATTCTCTGTATCTTAAGTTTCAGGAATCTTGTAGCCAGTTAACATGACTCAGGAAATATTCCAAAGTTTCTGACTACTTTTAGCTGACTACTCTTCAACAAAACCATAAAACAATACTAAAGCTTCAGAGTACGAATTATATTTTAATTTTTTTTACAATACTATGCATCAACTAACAGTATCAGATGAAGTGCATTGACCATGATATTTATATTACAAGTGGGGGATGTGTATACCACTATGGGCTTGTGTGAGGAACACAACAAGTGAATTTATTTTTGTAGGTAATAGTGGTCTGGCATCACTTCCATTCATATTTATTTATGACTCCTTGTACTATTGTGCATGGTAGATGGAATACAGTAACTAGGGATGACATTATCTTCACGTTTTAAGAAATGACGTACATCAAATGCGTTTTAGAATTGTATATATATGTCACAGCCCTTTGAAATAAATAGATTATTGCTAGATTTTAAGTATCAAAACTATGGTTTATTTGTTTTAAAGTATTAGCAAGTAACTCATCTTATATTACAATTTACTCTGTCTTTGGTCATAGAATTTACATCTTCCAAATCTACTATTTACACTATTCATTACTGTTGCCTTTTTAGTCCATTTTTACTTTTTTTATTTTTTTGTGTACATTCTGTTTCTGTGTACTTCTGTATACACTTCTGTATATATTTTCTAAAAATGTAGCAAAATTAGCTATGGACTGTGGACATCTGATTTATTGTCTTCTATTATTTCAATAATTTATCACTGTTGCCCTATTCATTGCTTAAAATTCAATCTAGATGGGGCAAAAACTATCCCCTGTAGGGCTGTTAATGCAGTATTTTAGGAATATAATAATTTACTGAATCCAAAATCTTTCAACTTTGTCTCCATTCTACAAGCCCCAAAGAATTCCCAAATAATACCAGGGTTGTTTAAACAAGCTGATATCATATAGTCCAGAAGCATAATCTGATTAACCTAACTTGTCCTCCTTATATCTTCATACAAGTTTTTATTTATCTTTCTCTTTCCTCTCCTTAGAGATTCACTGTACAGTGTACCTGTTGTATTATCATTTCAATATTCCTAAGCTTAATCGACCTTAATTCCCAAAGATGTCAATTCGTTTCTTTATGTATTTAATTTTCCTGACTTGTAAGAGCACAATAAAACTCCTAATATTTGCTGGAAAACTTTCTGCCATAAGAGAACTAGAGTATGAGGTGATTATGTAGGATTTAGATGTTTTATTCCCCAAAAATACTGACTTCAGAATGATCTAAAAAAATCACATGGTAAAATGTTTTGCTTTTAGATTAAATTCAAATACTTATTTTTCTTTTTCTAGACACTGATCCTTGGTCTCCATCATGCTGAATCTTCATGCTGCCACTCAGTACCCAGAATGCATGTCTTAGAGCAGACAAGAAGAGGCAATTTCTCCTAAGGGTGCTCTCCAACTTGTGAACTGAGCAGAGTTCTAAACCCACAGAAGCTCACAAAAACAACTGCTTTGAACACTCCTAAAAAAAACCAAAAAAAACCAAACAAACAAACAAAAAAAAACCACAAAACAAAACAAAAAAAAACCCAACCAAACAAAATTGACTTTCAAATTTAATACTTCAAATGTATTTTGCAGGTGATTTGAGGGGTCAAGGGGGGTTTTGTTTGATTTTCATTTATTTTTTCCCCCAGTGTAGATGATAATATTTGCAAACAGATAAGCCAATGTTGCAGAAGTTTTTAAATAGGATTTTGACTAAAATTGATAGCTGGTTTTGACCTCTAACACAATATATTACGAGACAGGTACACATAGAAAAAAAGATTAACTTCAAATATTCCTTGTCACCATTCCACCTGATGATGAAAATTACAGCTATTTCTATATCTTTGCTTAATACCCAAGGACTCATTTTCCCTTACAGCTCCTCTGAGAATGCCAGTTTGTAACCTTTCCAGATACAGCAAATGAAGCACAGCTCAGAATGAATTAGAGTAGGAACAGACTACAGAGAAGAGAGACTTTGCCGATAATCCTCCAGCTATCTCAACACAGAATCATAGAATACCAGATTGGAAGGGACCTCAATGATCCTCTGGTCCAACCATCTTGTATTCTGACCTCTCTTTATTTTCAGTCACCTTAAAATGGCAAAGGAGAAGGGTCAAATCCTGCCTCTGCATTATATACACTTCTCACTGTAATTTATCTGAAAGCAGAACTAAAGCCCAACTTTCTTACAGTAGAATTTATTAACATTTAATATAGGACATCTCCATTTCTCCTCAGGTCTTACTTCTCAAATTTAATCAAAATCAGTTTTTTAAAAATGTCTAAACTTATCTTCTATCTTTTCACATGAATGCCCTGGCTCTGGTACCTTTTCCCCTGTCTTAAGATGTTATTTCCATTGTCCATTTCTAACTTCTGTGTACATGATCATCTTTTCCTTCACTTTCTAGTCTATTTTGCTAGCCGTTCTTGTTTGCTTTCCAGCTGTCCTAAAAGTCCCCCGCACAACTGCCAAATCTCCCCCTTCTGGTGTCCAGTGTCTCAATTTCCCTGCTAGTTAGTTGTTAAATTTAGTTGTTACATATTAGCTGCCTAGGATGGAAAAACTCACTAAGAAGTCATGATTAGGCGTTAAAGCACTTCTATTATGTTGTCCTTATTCTAACTCTAATATATAATTAATTTTGTCCATTTTAAAAAACTAATCAAACAAAATACATTTTAATAGTAAATGTTTTAAAGAATGCACTAAAGTGAAATTTTACACACATGTATTCATTCTCTCAGTAAGTTCCTTATATTTGTACCTCCTCAGCTCTTGCAGAGTCCCTAATTGCTCTATAAAACAACAAGAAATGAGTCAATATCTTTGTACATTCCACAAAAGTAATGTTTATATAACATTTCATAATTATTTTTTAAGACATTTAATTTGTCTTATATGTGTGTATATACATAATTTTCTGCTGCAAACAAGTCTTTCTGTCTATCTGGAGACAGCAGGTAAGGAAGTCTCAGATTTCTGAGGTTTTTGGTATAGTAATTTCAGCGATGTATTTCTTCTGTCAGTAGACACCAACAACTGCTGCAACTGATGTTTCATCCATTATACCAGCTCGATTTCTCAGACAATGGATAATTAGCTAGACTTTTCTCCTGGATGATTACTTCTATCTTTTGAGGAATCTCATTCTGTAATGGACAAAATGTCATGAATAATGAGGTATTATATTGGTGAAAGCTACATCACTAAAAAGAATATTGTTCTTTGTCTTTGAAGAAGGAAAGTCTTTTATGCATTAGTGGTTTCAGTTCTGTTTCATCTCTTGCGTTAGAGAGAATGTTAACACTATCTAGAAAATTAAAAAGTGAAGATAAATCTACATAAAGCTCATCTTATATCTGAAGAAGAAGTTGAAATAAAAAGACTGCTGCAATTTTAAAAATCCTCAGTATGCTCAGACAAGGTTTGTCATTTAATCATGCATGAAAATTTTTTGCCTCTGAAATGGTTTGTTATAATATTATAATTGTATTAGGTGACTCACATTTATGAAATTACTTCAGGATATTGCATTATATATTTCCAAGGATGTATTTTTACTAAGTGCTGCCTATTGAGTTTATTCACATTATCCCATAGATACAGATGAGGCTATTTCATTGTCTATGTGAGATGTTTGAAATACAGAAACAGCAGAGCACCCCCTGGATCACTGAACATTTTACACAGAGATCAGAAAAGGTGGAGTGCTCTCAGCTTCTCAGTACTCTCAGTTTCTTTTGAACTAGCAAAACAACAGCAATATGTTTGTGTTCATAGGAGTTTACAAAGCAATCAGTACCATCGAGCAAGCAGCAAATGGCAAGGCAATGACAATTATTAGGTTTTCACTCTGTTACAAGAGTTCTTATTGCCTTGTGGTACATGCCTTTTACTTGGAGCTGGTTGCAGGTTTGAAGACCCAGGGGAAAGACAGAGTGAGAAACAGAGGCAAGCTTGAAGACCCAGGGGAAAGACATAGTGATAAACAGAGGTTTAGTACTGGAAATATGTGCCATTGAAAACTCCTTTTGACTTCCTCATCATTCCTTGACAATTTTTGTTCATTTTGATGCACTACAGCACCTAGAACTATAGGTATTCTGTAAGGGAGTTTGTGTGCCACTGTGTTGGCTTTGGTTGAGGTAGGCTTAATTCTCTTCTCAGTGACTGGTATGGGGTTGTGTTTTGGTTTTGCGTTGAACACAGGGCTGATAACACAGAGATGTTTTTGTTATAGCTGAGTAGTGTTTATACAGAAGCAAGGCCTTTTCTGCTTTTAGTACTCCCACACTAGTGAGGAGTTTGGGGCTGCATGGAAAGTTGAGAGGAGACCTGGCCAGGACAGCTAACTCCAACTGACCAAAGGGATATTCCAGACTATGTGACATCATGCTCATCTGTAAAGTGTGAGGGGACAAGAAGCAAGGGCAAGATATTTGGGGTTATATTATTTGTCTTCCTGAGTCATCATTACTGGTGATGGGGTCCTGCTCTCTTGGAGATAGTTGAATACTTGCCTGCCCATGGAAAGCATTGAATTAATTCCTTGTTTTGATTTGCCTGTGTGTGACTTCTTTTCCACCTATTCAAGTCTTTCAACACACCAGATTTTTATCTTTTGCCCTTCTGATTCTCTCCCTGATCCTATTGGTGGGGGAGAAAGTGAACAGTTGCATGGGGCTTGGCTGGTGGCTGGGGTTAAACTGTGATAGTGATATGCAGGTAATGAGATCCTATCTAATAACCAGGTCCTAGGTATATTTGGAACAGCTTCTATGTTCATAAGGGTTTCAAAGACCAGTTATCTTGATAACTGAACCACTTTGGCTGATTATTCTACTGGAGCATAGGTGCACCCACAGGATTCTTCTTTTAGGAGTAATTTCCTAAATTAAATGAAACTGCGAGTGATAGCTGATTGCTGGATAATATCCCAAGATAACCCATACACAAACCTCGACAATTTCAAGGTGAATATTTCCAGGATGCTCTGCTGGACACCATGGTGCACAGAAGAAGGCCAGACAGGGAGCACCAGGGACAGCCCCAGCACCAGAAATCTCCTGGGAGTGGGAACAAACCATGGGCTCACACGTGGTTCTGGCTTAGTGGGCTCTGTGACCAGGCAGGAGAGGGCTGTGGGGAGCTGGACCTGTCCAGCTGCAGTGTTGTTGGGGCAGGGCCTAATGGCCCTAGGTGGCCGACAAAAGGGTCCTGGGCCATCGCCAGGGTGGGGGGACCTCCAGCTAGGGGGCAGGGGAGGTGGTGGGCAGGGGGAGGAAAGCACTTAGGACCCTGTCAAAATTGTCGACTCAGAGCAATCTTGCCAAAATGGAAAAGGTTTCAGTGTTCAGCAAATTTTGTTAAGTAAGCCATCACTAATGTATTGACAAAATTACCTAAATAAAAATGCAAACTAGCGGAATAAGTGTGGTGTCAATAAAGCAGAAAAATACTTGGTGTTTAGCCCAGTGATGATGGAGAAAAACTGCACCTCAGCTGGCATGATGCTTCTTTTACACCATGAACAGAAGTGTTATCTGTTCTCATGAGTGCCAAAACAGACAGGTGGACAAAAATTTATTTGCTACACCCCATGACATGAATGTAGATCATGAAGAGAGCTTGTATATTGTAATGTCTCAAATTAAATAAATTATATTTTCTGAGACTCACTCCAGTATTTTTCTTTCATGCTGAAAATATTCAGGTTACCACATGCCTGCCTTCTCTCTTTTGTCCCTTCACAGTTCTTCCTTACATATCCAAACCCCAAATATCTTTTAATATACTACACCAAAATTAAGACCCTAAGCATGTGCTATACACAAGCAAGACCCCTGAAGTAGTAGCAAACCATAGAGATTACTCCAAAGGAGCAAGGTATTTATTTTCTCAAAGCTTCCTGTATTTTTTTTCTTAGATTTATTGTCCCATTTAATGATTTATTTTTTATAAATATTTTTTATAAATTTTTTATTTCGGTGAAAAAGAGAATTAAGAAGTACTCTGATGCTACAGCTGAGATATTTAATAATGTATGAGCATTTTGTAGCCTAATGCTTCTAACTTTACTCTTGCAATGATTCTAGGCTTTGCATTCTTTAGACTTCATGTCTTATATACTCATAAAGTGGAGAATATCTTTTGCTGACTGCTTTCTTTACCAAGCAATGTCCTCAGATGGTGTTCAGTAAAAATGTGCTGTCTTGTTTAGTGATTATATGCTTCATGGGAAAAAAAACCCAAACAAACAAAAAAAGATGAAAGATTTTATACTTGGAATTATTTTTAAAATTTTTCATTATTCTATATTTCTCATTCTTTGGATTCCAAATAAATAAACAAATATACTGAGTGCTGAATGGTAGCCTCAGATTTTTTTCTGACTGGAGATTAATTATTATGTCCAGAACACAAAAATAGATTTTATTTTATTTCTGTTTTTTTTTTCTTTTTTCTCTTTTTTTTTTAAGTAAGTTTTTAATGATGCATAATTCTCTTTCTTGGTATTTTCCTTCCTAATTTGAAAACAATTGTGCACTTTCAGGCCCATTCCACATTATCCTAGAATCCATGAACTGGTAGATGATACTTTTTCAAATAACCAGCAGTGCAGATTTAAAACTTAAGTGTCCAGTGAAGCACACACATTGCAGCTCAGCAAGCTGAGCAGATTTAACAACAAAGACACTTTCTGTAGCCACTGAACTTTTAAATTTTGTTTCTTGTTCATAAATTTTCAAAGTGGCAAACACATATTTTAGTAGTTTTTTTACCCATTGACTTTATGGGACTATTGTAGCCAACATTCATTGCATAGCTCTTATGAAGGTATTGTACAGCAAATAATTGAACAAAATTCAGATTACATACAGTGTAACTACATAATTACAGATAAGTTAAAAAATTGCAGATAAAAATTGAGACAACAAACTAATATGACAAGAGACAACAAAAATACTTAAAAAATGCATTTTCATTCAGTGAAAAATATTATTCCATTGACTTCAGCAGACTTGTGACAAATTAAAGGATATGACCCATAGATGTATATGTCTGGAGACCCTTGTTATTCATGAAAACTATGCCTTTGTAAATATTTAATGGGTTTATTGTATAAGTCTTTTCCCAAATTTTTAAGTTAATTTCATTATTTTTTGAATAATAAGGTACATGTGTATAACTGACTTTGCTAGTAGTGTCTAGTCCTTTATTTTTTTTAGACAGCTCAGGATTATACCTTATAAAACAAACAACATTAACAAGCACAACAAGTACTTATATATGCAGCACTGCTAGGAGTCTACCCAACAGCATTGTTGTTCATGTAAAATTCCTTTATAACTTTGTATATATATGTTTGTGAAATTTGTATCCACCTTATATTGGTTATTATATTTTATGCCTTTTTTGAGTTATTGTCAATTTTCTTCCTTTTTATATATTTTTCCTCCCTTTTTAGGTAATTAAATTACAGACATGAAACATTACAAATTATTCTTTCATGGTCTTCAGAGCACAAACATTGTAGAGCACAAAAATGAGTGGAAATGTGCATGTTAAATAGCAAAAATAGCAAATCTCAAAGATGATTTTAACTATATATGAAAGCTCTATGCTCAGGCAACTGTCCTTGTTTCTTCTGATCATATCCACATTTACCTGAACTGGCAAACCCTAGAAGCCCGAAAGCTAAGAAGACCTGGCTTTATGCATAGCTACATTGTCTTTTAAAGTAAATTGAGTTCAGAATAAGTTCATTCTGCTGCAGTTTCTCTCCGTGTTTTCATCAGGAAATGCCAAGGAAGGATGTAGATGGTCCCTGTCTCCCACCACCATCTATGTTGCACTGTCACAAGGACAATTGGCACAGGCAAGCTGCCAAATCAGAAAGGGAGCAGCGGGACATATCTACAGTACGTGGGGGAAATCTGTAATAATATAATTAAAGCAACAAAGAATTGTCTGGTCAAATGTAAATGTCTGCTTAAGGCTGAGATTAATTGCTCTCTGAAGCCCACTGGCTGCACCGAGGAGTTGAAACCAGCTGACAGGACAAGGCCAGACAAATGTTGAGACCCTGCAAAGTCAGGTCAGTGCAAGGTCTACAACCTTCTACTACTAATGGCCAAATTATATTTATCAGGATGCCCCAATATTTATGTTCTTAACTACAACAAATATTAAATCCAAGATGTGAGCAGTGACCAAGTCAGCAGGAGCATTTGAATTATGCATTACTCTTAAGGCTATCTTGCATTAATCAAAGTTGCTTTGAAAACAAGATCAATGCTGGAGACTCCAAATTTTGGGTAGCAATTTAAAATTTGGTCACTCTAATGACCTCATAGTGGACATAAAACCTGATGTGTCCACCATCCGAATGTAATGACGAGAGATATGATGTTATTTTAAAAACATTGTCTTTTATGAAAACCCTTACATAACTCAATAATTTTTGTTTGTTTCTTTTTTTTTACTGAGTATGTGCACATCATTTTACTAAGATGACACATTTTCAGCAGCATTATTTGAAATTAGTATTACTTTGGCCCCTCTGTATGCTGAAGTTTATTACATATTTCACCATGAGGGCTAATATAGCTATTATTAGTAAAGGACAAATTGATAAATATCAGTCGTTCCCATTCTTAAAAATATTGATGGCTTGTTATATATCCAATTAACTTTGTTTTCAGAGTATTACTCAGTAACATAAATTGCCAGCTCCTCTTGAAAGTTATTCTTGGCTGATTTTGTTAAAATTTCAGTATCTGTCCTTGCAGATGACAATGCAAATTAAAACCAAGACATTCAACTTAATCCAACCCAAAAAAATATCCTATAGATAGAAACATTAAGCTTTTCTGCCATTTGAGACCTTAAACAGACTGGATTATAATCTTATTCTAGTCAAGTTTTAAACTCTCATCATGTGATCACAAAGAAGAAGAATTTTAAATACTTTAGATATAAGGCTGGCAGGTAAATAGTGTTCTATATTTTTGATTAAAGCTTGTATTCATTTTTCTGTTGATAGGAAATGACTGAGCTGCTTGATTGCCACTTTAACAGAGAAACCCAAAAAAATTTAAAAAAAAGGCAAAAACATATGTGCTGCATTTTGCAGTCCTGGAGTTTTTCAGTTTTCTGTGCCCTCCTTTTATCTTTGATTGTGCTTTCTTAACTGGCAGATAATTTAAATATTATTGACCATATTTTTCAGAACTATCTGTTTATTGCAGAGACGTATGATCATACATTACTTCTGGGAAGAAGCAGGGTGTGTGTTGGAATATCCACATGTTTACAGATTTGGGTGTGCATTTGTTTGTTTTTCAAATACAACATATAGAATTAATTTGCTGGAGTCATAATATATATTCATGATTATAAAATATTCCTGCAGCAATTTCCCCTTATAGATTATGTTTTTACTTTTAATTCAAAGTTAATGTAATTTTGAGTTACGCATTAACTTTTAAATAGAATACCAGTAAGTGACATTTTTCAGCCTATAAAAATAATTGAAGCATATGTTTTCATATTATCTATCTAGTATACAAACTATACAATATCCATAAAATGAGAACAGGGAAAAATCAGGGAAAGAAAGGGAAAGATCAAGTCAGTTGTGCATTTTTCTACAACAGAATCCACTCTCCACTTTTTCTTTTCTTAATAAGTCACAGTAATAACATATTTCTTTTGTAACAGGTGGTATTTTTCATAATCTTGAAAGAATCTTTAGATAATCATAAAGCCATATGTTCTATGCAACACCCCTTAATTTATTAAGAAATGAGAATGCAGTTAGTTGGTATGAATGGTATTTTTTGTTATCCACCAGGTTTACAAATCTTCAAGTATTTATTTGAAGATTGTATTGAGTGATGTCTTTGTTATTGTTACATATCAAAGAATTCCACTAAGGATAGAAAATATTTAATGTCTCAGTATCCTGCAAATTGCTTGAAAAATTCTACTAATGATACATCTTCTCCTTTGACTTTATGTTCATAGAAAGACTGCCATCCTGATAATGAGCATAGATTAATTAAAGCAATGGACTAAGACTGACTTTTGGCAACAGCTGTGCAAATTTAAATTGTTCTGTGGATATTGCAAAGTACATAAACAAGATACTTCAAGGTGTCAGTGGTCTTAATTAGTGCATACAAAACATGCATTTGTTGTGATTGAGCAGCCTATTTGTTTTATTATCGTGAAACTAACGTGAAAGTTTTCTTTATTTCTATCTTTCTGTTTTGTTTAGCAGTTTCTTTGGTATGTGTCTCTAATGTTATTTTCCACCAGTAGCAGCCTAATTTTGAAATAGAACATCTTTAAAGTTGTGGATTTGAAGTGACTACCTGTTTTCTTAACTTTGTTGCAGATGAGTCTTTACTGCAAATTAAAAATTCTTTTCAGTCGTGGACAATAGAGAGGACCTCTATCCCATCTTCATAGCCATAGATCATCACATTTTGGCATTTCATTGGAATCTTGTTAATATCTGTATTGTGTTAGCAGCACCATAACAGTAAAAAATTTAAACAAATTCAGAATGTGGGCATCTCCTTATTCATAAAAATAAAATAAAATCACCACCATCTTCTCCCAGAACATTGCTTAATGTGATGACACCTGAAACAGTCATCTCATATCAGCCACCTTCAAAATTAATCTCTGTTTGTCTCTAAAGATTGACATCTCATGGAATATGCCTGTCCTCATAAAAATGACTTGAATTTATAACTGTTTCTGTAGGAGTTGTAGTGGGGAGATTAAAGAAATATGTGTTACAGCATCAAAACTTTGTCTGATCAGAATAAAATAAACCTGAACTGAATATCCTTTCAATTAATATATAAAATTCTCCAAATATGACTAGAAATGGCATTCAAGAATGGAAGAGGTACTAAAACAGAAGATAAGAAACATGAGATGAGATTAAAACCATAAAAATATATATTTTAATTGCCTTAAGCAGAGAGAGAAAAATATTACATTATTGGCCAGTTGTTAGAGTAGTTTCTATTTCTTCAGTGACACTTAGATACTGCAGTGATATATGCTATTATAAGAACAAGAAACTAGCAAGCTAGATAGAAGAAATTAAAATAATATATGACCTATCTTCAGTGTCAACAGGATTAGATCTTGAGTCAGTACATGTCAGATTAATTTTTTTTTAAGAGCTTGCTGTTTAAAATTTATGTTCTAATTTATGTTAATTGCTTTTTGTACTGTTTTGTTATTTACTGATTATTGTGAATAAGGTTAGCACGTTAAAATTGGTTATTAAGGGTCAGTTCATGGTCATTTTGCAGAAAAAAAATACTGTGACCACTTTTAGATTTTGATTCCAAACAGAATACAACATTATCAAGATAATGAGAGTGAAATCTAGGGCAACTAATTTGGCAAAATGGTAATCTAGGCCACCAAAAGAAAGTTTCTACTTTTTCAGTAAAACTGGTACAGAGCTGCAAGCATATTTTAAAACAGTAAAGTGAAATTCTGAACATCTTAGTCAGCTACTTACATCTTTTCATTATACATATCTGAAGGCCTGGACACCAGTGGATGACAATCTAACCTTTCTTAATGAGGGTTCCATGTCCTTAACATGGCTGCAAGGCTAGACATACCTAGACACACATTCCATTGCAGATGGGATTACATGGACTGATTCTCACTTTGGTTTTAGAGTTCAGTGGCTACAACACTAACTTAAAATGGGGGAAAAGACAACCCAGACAATCTACTCAGTTGATATTTAATTATGTTTTTAATGTGTCATGCTTGATATAGGAGGCAATGAGAGACAATTACTATGGAGTATACAGAAAAATGCTTAATGGTTAACACACTCAAATGAGAATTAATATTTTTCCCAGTAAATGACTCCAGAAAGAGAAAGGTTTTAACAAATACATGTTTCCAAAGATAGTAGATAATGACAAGGAACTCGTCTAGCTTTATTGCATTGCCTGAAAACAACTTCTGATTTAAATTTGTGGCAGATACTGATCACTTCTCTCTGATGACCAGCAATAGCACCCAAGGGAAGAGCATGATGCTGTACTGGGGGAGCTTGAGGCTGGCTATTAGGAAAATGTTCTTCATCAAAATGTAGGCTGGGCAATGGTTGGGCTCACCAGGGAAGAGGGAAGTGTTAAACCTGACAAAGTTCAAAAAGTGTTTGGACAATCCTCTCAGACACATGGTGTGACTCTTGGAGATGGTGCTGTGCAGGGCCAGGAGCTGGACTGGATCCTTGTGTGTCCCTGCCAACTCAGGATATTCTCAGGATATGCTTTTAAATTGATGTGGGAATTTTAATTGTTGGAAGAGTCATGTTTGTCTGCTAAGATAGGTAGGGTGTAGTAAAAAACTATTTTGTGCTTTTTTGTTTTTTCTTAAGTTTCCAATAATGTTATGATAATGCAGTCCAACAGAGCAGTATTTTTTACTGGAGCCAAACCTTGTTGCAATCATACTTCCCCTGTAAAACAGTCTCTTGTAGCTGATGGCCTCTGATCAAAGCTTAGGCCATATTTCTGGGATTGTCTGTTAACAGAAGCAAAATTGTGCTCAGCAATTAAACAAACATTGAGTATAGTGGATTATCAGTGCTTGAACTTCCACCAAGACTTTCTTAAAAGTATAGATGTAGGCATTAGTTTTAAAATGAGTTTGCAGAGATCAAGCTCTGAGTGATATCAAATAGCAATGGTTTTTAAGTTTTTTTGACAAAGAAATTGGTGCTCTGTAACCAGAAATGGAGCTACGTATCATACAACATGGTCTGGTGCTTATATACATCTGCTATGTACAAAATCCCCCAGTAACACCAAGCGTCCTGCCGTAACTTTGCTGCGGTGCTGGATTTCTTCAGCCCGACCCACTCCCGACACTGTCAGCCAGAGTGGGCCGCCCCCAGAGATCTGCTGAATCCAGGGTGCAGCTGTAGGCACAGCTGCTCTACGGCACGGCTGGACTGCGCTGGGGACAGGACTGTGCCGAGGGTAGGGACAAGGAACACGGAGAGGTTCTTATGTATGTTTTCCAGAGGTGCTTATTCCCCAGACAGTCTGGGACAAAAGACCCTGAACAAACCCACACATCAACTTATAAATGGGGGGAGGTCCCTGGGGTGGATACAATCTTTAACCAATTGGGAGAAACTGGGGTGGAACACAAGGCGGGGAATACAATGTTTAAACCAATAGGAGATTACAGAGCAGGAGAACAACTTAAACCAATGGGGCTTCAAAGGATACAAAATTGATTGGGAAGTTTCTAAAGGGGCAGGCATGGGAAGAGATTGCCACTCAGTGGGAGGAAGAACAGGGGACAAAAGGGCAGGTTATTGGGGAGATGTACAACTAGAGCAAAACCAGCAACACAGGGGGAGGAACAATCCATTGGTTATAAAATATGCTATAACAGTACAAAATAGGGGGGGTTATAAAACTGACTACTAGGATCTAATTACAATCAAAAACATTCACTGCAACATAACTTATCTATGTCCCTCATGTTACCTACTTTTTATTTTTATTTGATTTAATAAGTTTAATAGTTTAATCTCCATATTGGAATTTCCTTTGCATTTGGGAATTCATAGACTGTCTGAAATGAGCAGGTGTGTCCCCTCATTTAGGAATCTTCACTGAGAATTATTACTAGGCAGAAAGACTGCAGGCATCTGTCTTGCAGGTATCCTTCCATGCTGGCCAGTTCAACAAGAATCACTGCCAAAAGCTAGTGACTGAGGCATCATCCACAGTGCCATTGCCTCAAGAAAAACTAAACTAAGGGTTATGAATTCTGATTTTGTTCCCTTGCACCCACCTCTTTCACCAGTATGACTGGAAATTCTGAGGATATAATGAAAAATCTAGCTTGATGACAATAGATTAGAAGGCAAAACAGCTGCAGTGATCAACCCTTTTAAGGTGACTTGGAACCTACACTGTGTCTTTGAAATCAAACCTCTACAGCCTAGTAATTTGTGCCTTTGCTGTGTACTTGTATGAGTGTAGCAGGACACAAATTAAATATTATTCAGAAATGGATTTGCAGTTAATTGGAAGGAGTACAAGATCAGAACTTTTTAAATGCGAACAGCCAAAGACATCATTACAAATATTTAGCATTTTTTTAAAATGGATTAGATTTTTGAAATATTTCTATAGTAAACTATTTTTACATTGCAAGTCATAAAAGATTCAGTGATAAGACAGATAGCATCACTGACTCAATTACTTAATACAGAACTTGGAGAACAAAAGGACTGTTTAAAATGGCAAAGTATGTTTTTATTTTTGCTACAGAGAAGTAAACCTTGGCTTTGTAGCCATCCACAGCATTCCTCTGTCAGCTTTCACATCTCCATTGCATCAATGGCAAATTGCAATAAGAAGAATCTTTAAAATAAACCATATTTACTTCCAGACTGCAATAAACTAGTTTCCTAAGAGAAAGAAAGCAAAGAAGTACGTCTGTAACTCACTATAAGAAGTCCAGCGACTTGTACTTGTACTCTGATGTATGTATTATATTAAGAAACTCAGATACATTTAGTTTTACTAAATGTGTCAGCTGTCTAAATTGTAGAAAAATGTGTTTTAAAAAAGGATTATTGGCTCACTATATCAACCAGTTATTTGAGGTTTTCCCCACTTGAACTCAGTCAAACAACTATTTCTTCCATTAAGACTGTTCCAGTCAAAAGACTTACACGTTTTTTTGTTTAATGGGATAACATGAGTTTCAAACAGATGTGAAAATTCTCCTTGATGCACAACTTCTTTATACAGAAAGAAAGAGAAAAAGAAGTGGGAAGATGGTGCAGAGGAAGGGTAGGGGAAATGTAGTCCTGATAGCATTCAAATTTTTTATTTCTGTAAACATTCAATAGATGGCCTATCATTTTTGCTGAGTATGTTAAAAGATAATAGTTATAGTTAAGAATTTCTGCTTTGTCTTGGACTCCTGGTGTTGTACAAATAAGGTTCCAATAAGCTAATTTTTCCTGCTCTAAGTACAATTTTGTCATGGTATCGAGCCAACAATCTATTTTGGATTGTCTGTAGTTTTGGCACAGGGTTTTAAATAAGTGCAGAATTGGTATGCTATTTTACATGTATTATAAAAGTTCAGAGACTCTCATAAAGGAAATCAATGGCCATTACCTTTAAGTAGGTACATAGCAAAGCCTACATACTGCATTGGCAAAGGCAGATTGTTCTGTTCTTCTCATGTGGCTAGCAACTTCGGTAAAAGAAAGTGCAAATAACAAAGCTTGCAATAAACTGCAAACCTGAAATGCCCACCAACTGCATCAGGATCATAGAAGCTTATAATAAACATACTTGAACTTTCCAGCTCCTGTCTATAATTCCCATGTTACTGACATTTGCTAACCGAATTATGGGTTCCGAGTAACCACAATCCTAATTGTGCAACTATCTGTTGTTATTAAATCAGCTGAATACCAGATTATTTACCCAAATTTATCAAAGGACACAGCCTAATTGTTACCTAATATTAATTGTATTTTATTGCTAGTTATCCTCTTTCAAAGATCACATAGCACATTCCAGCATCATTAAAGAGCTTAGACTCTAATGCACTTGCAAAAACTGCCAACCTAATTTTGAGAAGGGAAGCAAAATGATTTTGTGAAGGAAAAAAAAAAGTAATAAAGTAATTTTCTTTAAAATATATAAAAATTTAATATGAATTAGCAAGAAACATGGGAATATTCTTAACTATCAAGTAAAAAAAAAATGTTTTAAAGTTTGGGATTTTTTTATTTTCTGCTACCAATGCTTTTCCAAAGCACTTTTCCCAGTGCTTTTCTAGAGTGGAAGTTTGTAATGAGGAATAAAATTAAAACCTGAAAAATTCATCTATTCGTGGATTATCAGATCAGAAAGGATCACTAAAATATCTAGTCTAACCTTCTGTATGGCATAAGATTCCATGCAGTTAATCTTAATTTGAACCCTGTAACTTGTGCTTGTTTACAGTCTAGTTTTCAGAAGTTTGTCTTAGAGAATGCAGTTACAAATCTTATTTAAGAATGGAAAGTTCTTACTAGAGGCTGTAGTTGCAAAGAATTTTGAATGGCTTCTTGAAGTCTCTGTGTCAGCAATTGAAAATCTTTTATTCTGAATGTGGTGTTTTTTATGTAATAGATCAGTGTTAGAATGAGAAATCACTGCTTTTTACTAAGGAACCTCTTAAGAAATGCACAGCACTCTGGTAACCAGACTTAAATAAACAGAAAACTACATTATCTCTACTTACACTACCAATAAACCTATTGCTTAAAAACATATGTTTTTGCAGTTTCTATAGCACAGGTTTTTGTTGGTTTTCTTTTTTGAGTACATTGACTAATTCTAACAAAGCTTCACTTGAGCAGCTAATTTAGTTGTAGTTTGAGCACATAAAGGTCTTACTATGTATTTCAGGTATTTTGTTCAGCACTAGTCATATATGAATATAGCAGATAAATTCTGATGTATTTGAGTTGTTGCAACTGTTTGAAGAACAAGAACAGGACCCTCTTTAAACTGAGATTATTATCTTTTTAAAGTTGCATTTTTTGAGAGAAGCTAATTTTAAAAGTCAGCAATCTGTAAATCAGATATAAAAATCCTCATTCAAAGATGAATCGAATAACTTTTTACTAAAAGGGATGAATTTCAAGAACAGTACCAGAAACATAAAACAGTTTATGATTTGGGATCAGGTCTAAATATGACTGGAGTCTCTCTTATATTTCTGTTTCTTCAAAGATAAAAATCAGACTGCCATTAACCATAATAATGAAATTTTAATCCAATGTGTTATTAGCCTCAGGAAAAGAGTAATTATTTTTAAGTTTCTAGGCCCTGTAGTTATAATGTTAGACAACACTTTGCAAAATCTGGGAACATCTAAATTGTATCCTCATTCTGGCCTTGAATGCTCTCTTTTAAATAGAAACACATGCTGTCTTTTAAACAGAAACTGAGTCCTAAATTCAGTTGATTGACCATATTTTGACATGGATTTCAGCTTGGTTGTGTGCTGTAACCACATTTGCTTAAAATTCCCACAGCTTTTAAATAAGTATTTACTAGTGACATGGATTGTAGTGAAGTATTTCCATCCTATAAGTACATACTCTTATTATTAAAGTACATACAGTTTTTACCTCTATGTCACATAAACCTTGCAATAGAGTATAGTTATATTGAAAAAAGTGAGAGCTTATACTATTCATCTTTTAAGCATCTTTTTGTCTACTTTTTAGACGAAAGTCCTATTAAATGCTCATCATAGCCTGTTGGAGCAACATTTACAAAATGGTATGGGAAGCTCTGTTAATGAGTTCTTGCTGATCACCTCGAGAGGAAACAGGTGAAAGGGAAAGACTTTGTCGCTATATTATTTTGCATGTTGCTGTCAGAACTCTCTGAGAATCGACATGCTAGTTCAAAACATTTTCTTCTGCCTTTCCAGGACTACAGGGGTTCTATTTCAAATGGTGTCTGGAAAATAGATGAGCTATTTAAAACTGTAGAATGAACAATTCCATAACACTCTGAAACAGGCACTGAGATACTGAAAAAGAACTCAGGAAACAGATTGGCCTCCATGTACTTTAGATGACATAAAATTCCCAAAAAATTGGATATGTAAAGAATATTTCAGAATTGTTTAGCTAGTTCTTATCTAAAATATATTATCAGTACTATTTTTCAGTAATAATGTAGTTTTAGAATAAAATTTATGTTTTAGTCTTAATTCTTCAATAATAATTAAAGAACTTGGAGTTTTTTAGTGTACCACAATTTTTAGGTCACAGGAATGGAAAAAAAAAACACCAAAAACCCTGATTTAAGGAAAATGCTAAGGGTGCTGAAAATGGCTGTCTTCCAGCTGCAGGGCTAGCATTTTTCCATTGCATCAAAGATGTTCTTCTCCAGCTAATGGAAAAAAATGTCTACAGACAGTACAATAGATAGCTAAAAAATCTGTGGGTGTCTTCCATGTCTTTTTGTTACAAAAAGAGGAAGTGTAGAGTGAAGGTAATCCAATTGCATTCCATATATATGTATATATATATATATATAGGTAAATTTATTGTAAGGAAGTTTATAGAAGAGTATCTGTGATTGAAATTTTATGTGCAAAAATTGAAAAAAGAGTGAGTTTTCCTGTGAAAACTTGCTAGTCATTTAGCACCCAAAATTTAATCTAAGCAGATGGAGCTGTAAATTCTAAGTAGTTGTATCCTCACAACTATAGTGCACAACTATCACATGCACAACTACACAACACTGTCGTCCTGGTTCTGAAGTACACACAATATGCAGTTTCATTTTTTTACAGTTAGGTTTATAATTTTAATTTTATGGTTAATGCTACTTTAAGACAACTTCAAACATTAGTATAGCTTAAGGGGAAAAAGATTAAAAATGTGTAAGCATTTTGTAACTGATCATGGTAAAACAGTGACAAAGTGCTAGTCTGCAGCTTGACTTACTGGGCATAATATGTGACTGGCACAAACCAGTATGCATAAAGAGCATCTCAGAATACACTAAGAAATTTGCAACTATCCCCTCATTCAGCATAAAACTCTGCCTAAAAGATCTATTTTAAAATGTTGTAGGAGAAAATTGGTGTTAATTTTTCTCTCGGGTTTTCAGAAGCTTTTGTTCAGGTAACACCACTTGCCTCTCCCTTATGATTATTGACAACAGGGATGTTCTACCTTGTTTGTTGTAGGAGAGTTTACAATATAAAATATTTGTGCTTTTTTGCTACCTTGTACTGAACATATTTCTCAGCTATCCATTCTACCTTGTACTGAACACCTCAGCTATCCATTCTCTCCCTTGTTAGTTTTACACTGCTTTCTTCTCCTGGTTCAGTCAATACCTCTCTCAGTTTGCACTAAAGACAGGTTCTCACTCAAAAAACATACTTAAAAGCAGCATGTCTGCAATTCTATCAACTGTTCAACAAGCACATGCTTATCAAAACAACCACAGAAGTAAAGAAGCCTCACATTGAATAAATACATAATCTTTTATTGTCTGCTCTTTTATATCTACATTTGTGATAGGTTAATTCCTGCCAGCTGTTAGGCACCCACACAGCTGCTTTCTCACCCTCCTCTCCTGCAGGATGGGGAAAAAGTGGAAGGGAAGAAGCCTCGTGAACTGAGAGAGACTGTTCAATAGGTGAAGAAAAAGCTGAGTATGTGAGCAAAGAGGTAATTTATGCACTACACCTCAGTGGCAGCCTTCTCATTTGCAAGTGTTGTTCAGCAACAGCAAAAACTATTAGTGTGTTATCAACACTATTTTAGTCACAAATCCAAACCACAGCACAATACAGGCTAGGAGAAAGGAAATTTACTCTATCCCAGCCAGATCCAGTACCTCTTTTATTTCTTAGATTGGCATTGTGATTAAATCTGTAATCTTTTATTCAAGCTAGGCAAAGACACACCACAGTACATTTCATCTGTTTGGCAGTAGGATAAGTCTGTTATTGAAATATTGGTTCTGCGGTTGTAGCTTGAATCACAGAATATAGCAAGAATCTGGAAAATTAGCTTCTAAATAATGAAGTTATGAAAGTCTTTTTCCATCCCACCTGTTTTCCCTTTGTACTTACCCCTAGAGTTACCCCATACAGTAAGCAACAACTTACTGTCATTACTGTTATTATCCTGAGAAATATAAATCCTGTAATTGCTGTCATCTATGTGGTTATTCTGTCAATTTCATCTGATGATGCTTGCAGCATCCTGTATTAAATATTTTAAAGATACATTGAACCAAATACATCAAAATTTAAAGGTATTATCTTAAGTTTTCTGTAAATGTAAACATTTAACTCTAAAGTGGGCTTTTATCAAGCATGTGCAAGTCTCAGCTTCTGTTTCAATTCTTCTCAGATCCATCTTTATTCCTATATTTTTCTGAGAAAGTGGTTAGCAGATACTGTACATGTCCTAAGACTGCTTACTTTGGAGTTGTTTGGGCATTCTCATCCTCCAGGAAGTTGAGAAATTGTCAATGTGTTTTACATATTAGTTATATGCACTTAGTTCAAAGTCTGCCTTGATCAAGTTTCACATCACTGTTACTGAAGCTGTACAAGAACCAATACATCACAGACTGCTTCAATATTCTGCTTATTCTGCTTCATCATTCAATGCAGTTATCAAATAATGAAACCTTATCCTTAACAAAACCCCCTGACTTTTTGTGTGAGGATTATAACCCTATGGGGTTAATATTACCTGTTATAAGAAAATTTATAGGACCAATAAACCTGGGATCCTATTTCATCCGTTGATTGACCTCTGTATCACCTTATAGAAAGAGTATCCACTTGTATATTGCTTCTGTCCTTATTCTAGACTGATTTCACCCCATTACCCTTTCAGGCACTTCTCTCTTCCCATCGTTCTTATTTAACAAGTCAGAACGTCCCTTCTAAAATTCTAAGCTGAACACAATCTAGCCTTGCTCTCCTTGGCACCCGTGACCTGCCATAAGGTTCAGACACCATCTTTCCTGTGAGTCAGACAGATTTCCCTCAACTTCTTGTAGCCTGTCTGATAGGCCACACCTATACTGCTAAGATGAGAGCCAGAGATTCCGTTTTCACTAGGGAATTCTCACAAAATAAAACTAGTTTAGCCAAGACTAAGGAGAGAAGAGTTCTAAGCACCCTAACAACTGTCTAGTCAGTACAAACACTACTGTCTCTCATTAGAAATGGAAGTATGCTATTAACCAGGATACAATTTCATTTGCAAATGTACTAGAAATGGAGAATGATTTAATCAATTATATTTTTCAAAATCTTGCTAAGGAAAGTAGGTTCAATTTGATGCACAGTGCATGATCTCGAGAATTTTCCTAGTCAGGTATTAATTTACCTATCTTGCTCTTCTAAATATTTGGAGAAAAGTTGTGATGGACTTAGTTACTGAAGGAAAATATGGCAAAAATGAAAATTGAAAAATGCAATTTTTACCTTCTGTATCTAAAAGGTGCTATTAGGTCTACTTCAGATCAATTCAGGCCTTGAAGATTTATTTTGAAGCAATGGGAAAAAGCAACCTGAATGAGATTTTCAGTCTAATATTTTTAACGCTAAAAATATTATTTGAAATAATAAAATAAAAAATTAAAAAATTATTTTAAATAAAAAATTATAATAAAAATTTTAGTTCCAAAACCACCAAAGGATTAACCTCAATGAAAGCAATACTTTATCTCATATGTAAGCATATTACAGTGTCCCCTGTCATGTGGCGCAGTGCTCCCCTGGTGAAAGTGTAACAAAGATATAGAAATTTCCTATTGGAAGGAAAATATCTTTGAAATTCCTCAAAGCAAAAACTGAAATTATCCTGCAGAGTTCTCTATGAAGTAGTTCCAGACTTCCTACAGAAGATAGGAGCTATAAAGAAGTGTAAGTGCTACACTGCCCTTTTAGCTGGAGTTACTAGATTAGATATCAGATGAAAAGCCAGTGTAGTTCCTCATAAATCCCTGGTTTAAGAATTCAATGTTGAGAGATTACATTAGTCATGGAAAATGTAACACTGACAGATGTATAAAATATTAATAGAAATAGCCACTAGGTTGCAGGTAAAACAATGTGGTTATTAAAGATATTGTTAGAAATACTATTCATTATGATTTAATATTTCAGAGCTCATAGAGATATTACAAAGATTTGTAGATTTAGGATGATGCTGTTCCCCAGATAAGGGCTTTCCACAATATATCTTTTTTAGTACATATACAAAACCCCCAAAAGTATAAAACCTGTCTTAAAAGACACTTAAATTTAAAAGTAAACTTTCAACATTTAAACTTTATTTTTTTAATTAAGTTTAATATCTTAATAGTTTAAATAACCAAATTGTACAAGCTGAAAATATACTTTTTTTTCCCTCATTTTTCCAAATTGCAATCTAATTTTTTCAGTGAAGAAACGTGACAAATTTATGCCATTTATTGATCATACACCAGTTCCATCACTGGTAAAGGATCAGATGGACACAACCCACAGAATTATAAAGGGATATGTTTCCATGCAATCAAATGCTTTAAGCTGTCAGAGAA
>QUSF01000006.1:19079334-19111979 GCA_003676055.1 Chloebia gouldiae
TAATAATAATAATAATAATAATAATAATAATAATAATAATAATAATAGTAAATTTTCTTTCTAAAGCCAGCTGTTCTGATTTTTATTCCTTCAGATGAATGGAGAAGGTCATTCATCCACAGCATCCCTAGTTATGAAATCAAGCATGGGCAGACATACCTATGTTTCATTTTCTATGTAAATCACATGAGCTAGAATTTGTCAGTCCTTAGCATCACTGTTGAGGGATAGGAATTTATACCTGTACGTTCTGAAAGTGTTGCAAAAAGACCCACTACAGTTTTTATACTCAGGTAAGCCTGGAAGCTGAGAAATATTTGCAAATACGGTGGACTTTTTCTTCCAGTGTATGATTCCTAGTTCTTATAAGAGCAATACATAAAATTATCACCAGTGTTTCCATTACAAATAGAACAGTTTGGGCTGGAAATGGCCTTTAACGATTTTCTTGTCCAAATTCTTGCAGTGATCAGGGACATCTTCAACGAGACCAGAGTCCCATACAACCTGGCCTTGAGCACTCCCAGACAGCCACTACTTCTTTGGACAACCTGTTCAAGCGTCTTGCTACACTCTCTCCCTAACATCTCACCTAAATCTTTTCTCTTTCATTTCAAAAACATTATTTCTTGTCCTATCACTGCCTGCCCTTGTAAAAAGTCCCTTGCCATCTTTCTTGTAGGATCCTCTTAGCTACTGGGAGGCCACAATTAGGTCATGCCAAATCCTTCTTTTCTCCAGGCTGAACAGCCCTAATTCTCTCAGCCTTCCCTTATAGAAGATATGTTCCTTCTCTCTAATCACAGAGTATTCTGGGTTAGAAGGGCCCCACAAGGATCATGAAGTCTAACGCTAAGCAAGCAGCCTGACCAGTGATCAAACCCATGACTTTGACATAACTACTACCATAGTCTAACAGAGCTAATCTCAGGGTCAGTCCCTCCTCTGGACTCACACCAACAGGCCAATGTCCTTCCTGCACTGGGGACCCAGCTCCAGATGCAGGGTTCCAGCTGGGGTCTCACCAGAGCAGAGGGGCAGAAATCCCCTCCCTGGCCCTGCTGCCCACACTGCTTTTGCTGCAGCCCAGGATACATTTGGCTCTCCGGGCTGTGAGTGCTCATGGCTGGGTCATGTCCAGCCTCTCATCCAGCAGGACTCCCAGTTGCTTCTCAGCAGGGCTGCTCTCCATCTGTTCATCTCCAGTCTGTGTTGATACCAAGGGTTGCCTTGACCCAGGTGCAGCACCTTGTGCTTGATCTTATTAAACCACATGAGATCCCGCCCTGTGCACCCACTTCTCCAGCTTGTCCAGATCTCTCTGGATAGCATCGTATCCTTCAGATGTCAACAGGACCACTCAGCTGGGTGTCAACTTCAAATGTTCTGAGGGTTCACTTGATCCCTCTATGTAATTAGTGAAAATATTAAATAACACTGGTCCCAAAATGGATCGCTCCCTGAGGAACACCACTTGTCACTGAAAGGCTTATTTTGTTTTATATTATTTTACTTTATTTTATTTTATTTTAGTGTAAATTAAAGTCTTCATGTAACCTAATTTATTTTATTCACATTCTTATTTGTTTATTATTGTTTCTGTCTTTCTCTTGGTATATAATATTCATTCCTCTCATTTTTATTTCAGTAATTTTCCTTAGAAACTTCATTTGCATGAAAAGAAATAAAAATCTATTTTTGATCCAAAATCTTATACTAAATTATCTGTCATGGGTTCTCTTTGTTTCCTCGTTTGCTTAAATCTTTTCCCCCTCAAGATTTCTTCATTATGTCTGAAGCATGTCCTTGTTTCCAATGTCTGCTATGTAACTCTTAAGTCCCTCAACACAGTAGGACAGGCCTGGGAATCTGATGCTGTGTTTACTGCATGAACAACAACTTAATTAAGTCGTGCTTTAGAAATATCATCAGTGCTTTGTTGACACTATTGCACTTGGGCTTACATCACATTGTTCTGATAAACGTATTGGGAGAATTGCTTTGTAGTTCGTCTTGTTTCTGGAACATTACTAGCTAAGGACCCTGGAACAAATTGTTTCTATTGCACAACTGAGGATAATGCTCTCAATTCCAAAAATGAATACAAAAGATTCAGGATGAGGACCAAAAATTTTCAAGGCAGTATATAATTTCAATCAGAATTAGACCTGCATCACTTTCACTGATATCTCATATGAATGACACAGGAGATTATATTTTTTTTTCTATTTGATTTAATAATACAGAGAAAACCCAGCATAAAATTCCTTCTTCCATTCCTCTTTATGTGCATAGCTAGGGAAGGCAGGAAAACAGAAAAATTATACTTTATTATGCATTCTATGAAACCTGGACAAGCATTTGCTGTTCAAGTCAATTGTCTTGCACTCTGTGTGGTATATTCACTTGCATCACATAGATGTAAATTAAACCAGTTGGGCTCAATTCTACATCAATTTTCAACAAGTGTAGTAGTTTGTACCTTTGTGAAATAAGTCCAAGGTGAATGTAAACTAACAGAAAAAAGACATTTTTACAATTACTGTCCTCACATAAAGTGAACAGACAACAAGAGGATCAAAGTGTCAGAGGCCTGGAAAAGGAAGGCTAAAACTTCTGTTCAGAAATTACTTAAATTTTATGAAAAGTTATAATGCAATGACTTAATAATTGTATGGAAAATTTGTGGATGTTGGAAATAAGGATGAACAAAACCATGTTCCTAGTGCTTTAACAATTGCTAATAGTATAGATATTAATAAAAGGTTTCATGAGGTAAAGTTTAGACAAACTTTTACTGTCAGAATTAATTTTGCACAGCTCATGTCTCTTCAAATAAAATTAAATAAATTATTTTAAAAGTCTGCTTAAAATTTGCTTGTCTAAAATCATTATGCTTTTGCTGGTACTTTACATGTTACTGTTCTAATTGGAATATTAGGCTCACAGAATCACAGAATTGCACAATGTTTTAAGTTGGAAGGGTGGGCCCTTTAGAGATCATCTAGTCCTAGCCCTCTGCTATAAGCATGGACATCTTTCACTGGACCATTTTTCTCAAAGTCACCCAAGCTGACTTTGAATATGGCCAGTGACAGGGCATGCACAACTTCCTGGACAACCTATTCTAGTGTATCATCATACTCATTGTAAAAAGTTTCTTCGTTATATCCAATCTAAAGCTACCTGCTGTCACTTTGAAATCGTTGCCTTGTTCTGTCACTACAGACATGTCACTGCAGTATAAAGTGTCTCTGAATCTTTTCTATAAACCCCTATGCATTTTCTTTTTTTCTTTCTGTCTCTAAAAACCCAGAATGTCCTCTGGAAAGAACAGGGACAGAAAAACTTAGAAAAAGCACAGCTGGGTGCAAAACAGGGCCCTTCAGTGTGCCTATCTGGCTGAGTTATGTGTCTCATCTCTGAAGTCTGCCTTGCTTTATTACATCCTTTCTTAATGACCTCTGCATAATCTCACTCTAGCCCGTACATGCCAGTGCTTCAAGGACTCAGTGCCAGCTACTGGGGGAACTGGCAGGAGGGGAATTGTGCCAGCTGCTGGACTCAGACTGGGGCTATGACCACCTCTAGCCCTTGATGGTTTTGGAGGCAGTGGGGTCTTGGCATCAGCTACAGGAGCCAGCAGCATCTTTAATACCCAGCCACTGGGGCAGGGATTGTGCCAGTGCTCCGGGAAACCACAAATGTGTGTGTTTGTGATGCTGGGGAATATGGTGTGTGTGCTACAATGAACTCCTACCTCTGTCAGCCAAAGAAGAGGAGGAGATAAAGCCATCTGTGTGATTCCTGAATGTGGGGGCTGCTAGGGGTAGCGCCTTGTCTGTGAACATCTCTGCAGCACAGCTGTGGCTGTGTTCGTGTGTGTCCATGTCTCCTTGTGTATATATTTGTGGTGGTGCATACGCTGCCCCTGTTTTTTGGACCATTCCATGATTTCAGAAAGTCCTGTTGGCCATTGTTCTGTGTGCAATGAGTTGGGCAGTGAAGTGTTCTTTGATAGTAGCAGGAACTCTCATATAGCTAAAGTGGATGTGGAATTGCCATACCAGAGACTTCTGCTTCCTGACCAAGGAGGGGAATGGAGGGGAATGGGAAATCATCACTCATCCCCTGACATCACTGGAATATTACTTGCTTGAATTGTAGCCCAAGTAGAATGGTACCATCGTTACTTGACTTTTAAAAAATTCCAGTAGTTACTTACTAGGATTTTGGTCAGAACAGAATTGACAATTATCTTGAGTCCCCATAATTGGTGGTTCTGCGCAAGGTTGTTTGAGCTCTCCTGGACATCATCAGGCTGTGTCCATCACCTCTCTCTGAGTGGTATACAATCAAATTCTCATGTTTGCAAGGTTTAGAGAACTATCACTGAAAGTTAATGATGTGGCATGGGCTCAAACACCTACTCTTAGGGCTCAACCTCCATTCATTGAGAAATGCAAAGACATTAAATGTATTTCCTGAACTTGAGGGGAATTTTTAACAGGTATACCTTGGTACTTTTATGTGCATTCATCTTTGTGTGTGCACATTGAATTAAACACTCTATAGCACACATATAGCCTGAATGTTGCCCTCTTAGATCTATAATTAGGTCACTGTTGCAATTTTATAAAATCCTATGGAATCAGTTTGCAAATGTTAAATTAGTCAACAATTAATACAGCCAGATGGAAGGGTCCTCTTCCTTACGCAACCATGTTTTCATCAGTAGATTAAAGTTATATTTCTTTGCTTATTTTTCTCCCCAATTTCTTCTTGCCAGTGCTTCGACCTTGACAGCAGAGACAGAGAAATGTTTTCTCAAGAGTGGTTGTGAACTTACATTCAGTACAAATACCTGAGGAACAAGATCTGCAGTCAGTTTCAATGTAAAGCTATTCAGGAGGGCCCCAAACCTTTCTTACATTGTAAGAAACTATTAAGATCACTACGAAAAGTACTACTTAGTTAGAAGACTAACTACAAGAAGATTAGTTTCTCCTCTCTATTGATCCTACTTTTCTTCCTATGGTGATGATCTACATTATGCAAAAATTCTATTATTTCTCTGTTGACTGTGCAAAACAATAGATAAGATTACTGTACACAGACTATTTAGCTGGTGAAAATCTGATGAGTGATATCAAGAACAACCCTAAAGTTCCCACTCTTTAGTATCTAAAAGGTAACTGTTCTGCATTTCAATAAGTAGAGTTTTCTAGGTGATAGATCACTAGGATCCATTAAAAAAGACTAAAAAACGTGGCTAATCATGTCATTTATCCAATGTCTCAATAGGTAAATGTACAGTAGTCTTATTACTACAGACTAATTGAAACTCTACCTCAGATAGCATTTTGTTACCAAAGAGTTAATAATTTAAATCTTGGGGATTTTATTGTCCTGAAAATTGCCATGTCAGACAAGCATTGCAATACATTATGAATATATTGCATCCATTCTTTGATAGTAGCCATTATTCCTTAAGGTATAACATTTATATTTAAGGTTGACTATCACTAGGCTATCTTTCAAACTGACTCTTAAAAGGACTGTGTTTGGGGAACTTGGGGCTCATGCAAATTATATTTCCTTTATGATTTCAGCAATAGCTTCCCTGAAAGGCTTAAATTTTCCACAGCCTGTCACCACAATAACAATACATAGCCACCACAGCTATATGAACAGAACCTGTGTGTACAGAAAGGTAGGTCAAAATGGAATTTTCTATATTAACAAATTTGGACAGTTTCTCTTTGTAATATTAGTATGACCAACAAGATATCTGGTTTTAGTAACTCAGATATTTTGCTCCAAAATGCCTGTACTAGCAAAATTATAAAGTGTATTCCAGGTCTGAATTTACTATACAGATTATGATACAGGCATTTTTTTTACTAGAAACATAACATAAAATATGAAAGTATGTAAGCCATGTAATACTAAACAATGTCATTTTTACCTTTTCATCAACAGTTTTTGTACTATGGAAACATCCACAATGTCCTTTAGAAAAGCTTAATTCTTTGGCTTGGATTTATTTAATGTGAGTTACAATGTGTACACTGTAGAAGTTTCTGTGAGAGATGGTATCTCTGCTATCCTCTTGTACATAATGAAGGAAAATAGCCATGTATATGTTGCATTATGTCTAATTTGGTTCAGACCTATAAATCAGGTACATAATCTTAGAGTACTTATTTCTCTGTATTGACTATGATGGGAGACTAACTCCACATAGTAATTTAGAATGGTGTAAAAATTATGAAGTATCTACTTTTTAACAAACATTATATGCACCTATTCTGTATTTACAATGTCAGATCAGTAGAGAACTGGCAATAGTCTCAATGTGTGCCATGGAAAATTTTGAGCTGCAGCAAATATTTTTAGGCACCATAGGCAATAATAATACAGTTATAAGTAGCACTAATAAATAAATAGGTATGGAAAAGCATTTTCTCCCATAATACATAATAGAATGAAGGGTCTAGGGTGAAAAAAGCTTACACATATTAAGATAACAAGTTATCTGAAGTTCTCATTTATAGGAGTGCATAGGATTGTTAGATTGATTTATAGAAATGGATAAATGATGAACTAGAGTTTAAAAAAAGAAAAAAGGTGGAGCAATCCTATTGTTCATGGAGCTGAAAAACACTTGTTAGGATATTGTGTCAAAAATTGTATTTTTGTAACATAAAGTCTGTATTTCTTTAGAAGGCTGAATTTTATGTCAACAAGCCTATAGGGCATTTCTATGAATCAACAGAATCAAAAAAAATGTAACTTTGAAAACTATGTCATTGTTTTGTCTTTCAAACTGTTCCTCAATTAAGATTTATATTTGGCCAAGAACATGAAAATAAATCTTTCAAATTGGAGAATTGTATCCTTTTAAGCAATGTTAGGTAACAATTTTCTGGAGTTTCTTATAACCTAAGTGGTCATGTTAAAAGCTTATGCTTCTTTGAAGCACAAAAGCAGAATTTTCTGAGTTTTGTTTCATACTACGCAAATAATATACACCCATTTTTCATCATTAGTACTTATATTAGTTTCACAGGTACTATAATAGCAATAGATTAAAATATTGCAGTATCAGCACTTAAAAAGTTATGCTTCAATAAACAAATATTAACTGCCATTTTGCAAAGGTAATATTTTTATTTATATTTCTAGCTTGAAGGATGATTCTAAATATTTTACTCATATTGTCATTAAGATTTACCAAAAAACATAGCCCCCTGTTTATTGTGGTATTAACCTTATGAGGGTAATTTCTCTTTTGTACATCTCCTGATTTCTGGACCCTGAAAAATGTTCATTTCTTTTACATAGTGTAGTACTATTAGTACCATAGGGTATTTTGAAGCATTAGTTGTTACAACACACTGTAGCAATTACTAGAATTATGTGATTCTTTTTTTTTTCTGTTTTTTTTTTTTTCTTTTAAGCTGTCTGGACAGATCTTGTGGATGTATTCAAATGTACACCAGGGAATGTTTGCAAAGCTTTTATGGTGTGCTTTAAAGAGCTACACAATTTTTGATTTTGAGAGAGAGCTTTGCCCTGAAGGATAAATCCTTTAGAGATAATAAAAAAGGTAACACAGGGATTCAGGAAAAAAAAAGTTTCACAAATATAGAGAATGATTAGTACAAGGGAAGGAGGAGGAGACATCTGTTGATTAAATGATTTTTAGAGAAAATTAAGTGCATTCATCCTGAAATAACAAACATTACACATCATTTGCAGGCATACACGACTTTCTTGAACACAAGAGAGAATTAAACAGAAACTAAAAAATAATCAGCACCTTGGAGGCAGTCAAAACTCTGCCACTGATATGACCTTCCAGATTTTGCACAGCCTTTAATGAAATAGCAGTAGCAACCGGGTACTGAATGATAGATTAATAGGGTATAAACATATGTATAGGAAGCTGAAATGAAACAATCCTCTCCCAAAGTATTGATCAACTTTTCATTTCATAAGTAATCAATCAATATTCACCAAAAATACTACACAGTTTCATTTATTTCATATGATTCTCACTTCAAGAATCTCACATCTGTTTTTCAAGATAATAGGTATATTTATAAATAATTCATCCTAATGAGAATCTTTCTGATACTTTGTCAAATATGACAGACATATGAAGAAGAATTCAAGGACAAAATGTACTGCAATTCAGAGGAGTGATGTTCTGTTAACTACAGAGTTAGGGCTACTATATACCTTAAAGAGCAAGGAATAAACAGAAAGACATATAATTGTGACATTTATACCACCTTAATAATTTCTACTTGGAGTATTTGTACTGCATTTGATACTTTTTTTTACACTGTAAAAAAACTAAAATTAACCAAAAATAGTTTTTTCTTCAAGAGAAAGTCTCTTCTGGTGAGAGTGGTCTCTGGGATTTCGTTTCAGAAATATCACTTGGAACCTACTTCCCAGTAGGTTTTGAAATATTTGAAACAGTTTCTGTTGCAGCCAAGTTTCACCATGTAGGAAAAAAAACACAAGAAATTTTCATCTTTGCTTTTAATTCTTGTCCTTCTGTATACTTATCTATGCTTCTCTAACTCTTTGACTCTGTGCTTCATCTTCTGTTCCTGTTTGGCACAGAGAGCAGCAATAAAGAACTGGAAACATGCACACACACAAAACTAACAAACCCATTTATACATTTATATGTATCTAAAATTTAATCTCTATACCTTACACATTTTCTATATGCAAAGCTAGTTTGGGATTGGGTTCTATGAAGTAAGACATTGTTTTGTTTTAAATAGAATACATTCATAGATGTGTTTGACCAAGATGAGCTCTTAGGGGATGAGTTTGACCCTAGCCAAGTAGTTACTGACTTTCCCCCAACTGGTGCTTTACAAGAAAAGCGCAATGGGTTAACCTTGGCTGGCTGCTAGGTGCCCAACAAGCAGCTCTATCACTCCTACTCCATCAACAGGACAGAGAGAAAATAAGCTAAAAAATTGCTGAGATACAGAAAGGGAGATCTCTGCTCCGGCACCTGGAGCACTTCCTCATCCTCTGTCTTCAGCGACCTTGTTCTCATATATTCTCACTCTTCTCTCCCAGCTGCTGGCACACAGTGTTTTTCACCATTTCTTAAATATGTTATGTCAAAGGTTCTATAACATCATATTTGGCCAGCAGCAGGTCCATCTTGGAACCAGCTGGAGCTGTCTCTGAAACACAGGAGCAGTTTCTGGTGTCTTCTCACCAGAAACTGCTTTTGTAGACCATCCACCTGCTACCAAAACCTTGCCAGGAAAAACAAATACAGAAAGTTAAAAAAGCCACAGATTGCAATGAGCAGATGAACTTATGAGACAGGTCACTCCTGATATTAGACAAAAGTAAGGCTTGCAGAATCAGCAGCAACCCATGCAGACACTGTTTAGCAAGGCTGGAAGAATTGTCATAACACAAGCTACAGAGACAGCTACATACTGTAAGCTACAGAGAAACTTTTCTCACAGCTAGATTGGCCAGAATTATATCAGGGTTTTATTTATTTATCTGTTTAGCTTGAACTTCTCCAAACGTTCCCAAAAAACAGGAAGTAAATGTAGTACTGATAAGGAAGCTGTCAATATTGCTACAAGAAGATACAGAAAATCCAAGATTTTCCTGTGCATATCCTGTGCATCCAAAAGACTTGAGGAGTAAGAGCTATGTGTATGCACTCAACACATTATCAACAGGTTCCAGGCTTGCAGCTCCTGAGCTTCATGAAAAGACATAAAATAGGCCAGGTGCTAAATAGTATGAACTAATTCTTTGACTAAATCAGTTTTTAAATGGACCAAAGGATTTTGCTTATCTCTCAGCCATAAGAAATATGACTGGTCCTATTCCCAAAACCTAAACACTTCTGTGTGTATATATATATATATATATATATATCTATGGCTATTTTACATAGTGTGGTAGATATGTAGTGTGGTATATTATTTTACATAGTGTATAATTTACATAGTGTGGTAGCTTTTGTATTCCCTTTAAACATGTACTGGTTTTATTCCTTACCTATTGAAGACAATCAACCAATACCATAACTAAATCAGTATGTTACCATAATCTTTACTGATTAAAAAAGATCAGAACGAGATTACAAATAGATTAACAGAATTAACAAAAAGATCGAAAATAGGATAAAACTTTTATTTTCTCTGATTTCAGGAATGAATAATGCATTTTCAAACAACAGAATTTTGTATAAACTCAGTAAAAATATGGAAGACAACTAAGAGGCTTTTATTTTATATTTTCATAATCTGTTTATCTACTACACCTTTTGTACTGCCGTTTTTACTCACTTCATTTGTGAAGTAATTTAAGAAAGACAAAAAAAATCAGCTTCCCTGTTTCATAGAGATGAATTAATTTTTTTTGACTGAATATGACCAAATTAAATGTGATAAGAAATATAGCTGGTTTTTTGATTTTCAAGTTTTGATACATGTCGATATACGTGTCATGTATTAATGCATTTTCAGCTCAGGCAATGATTACAAATTTATTAAATTATTATGCGTGAATGTTTATTTACCTCAGTTTCTTCAGTTAATGAAATACTACTGTAGGTAAAACATAAACTTTCTACTTTAGGTGCACTCTTGTAGCAAAAATTTAGATGCCTCAAAGAATAGGAGTAATTAAATTCCCTGTAGAAGTAGTGAAAATTATATTGTAATTTCTGAATAAGAACTCATACGAAATGGTAGGCATAAACATCCTGTTCACCTACCTGAATCAGTTTTTCTCATCACCTTTCTAGGATAAGACTTAATCAAAATGGATTTTTCTTTCTAATAGAAAAAATCCAAAGCCCACAGATCAAAACAGAAGGTGAAAATAGCACCCGAACCTACCTTTTTTTTTATTTTAATCTTTCTACAAATAGTTCCATCCCTCTGTGTGAGCCCTAACTGTTGTATAAGTTCAGCTTGCATTCCCCTAACTCCATTACAAGCCCATCCACAGCAGCCCAGTGACTTTTCTTCAAAAAATATAAGATCTCCTACTGAGGATACCCCTCAGACTGCTTGTCACTGACGTGTTCCAGGAGATGAAAGTTCAAAGTCATCCTATCTGACAGGGTCAAAAAAACAAGCTTACAAATTCCTACTTCATTCTGAAGCTACATCACACCTATCAAATGAGACATGGTGTTTACACAAATTTGACAGTGTCAACTACATGTAGGTTTTGGGGTTTTTGGTGGTCTTGGATCATGTGTCTGAGTTATATTTGAGTCCCAGTGTGAAGAGAAGTACCTTTTCCTCCAAAACAGGCACTTGTAAGCAGGCATGACAAATTAAACTGTCATTGGCAAGTGAGCATCCAGGCTAAGAAGAAAAGTAATGTATCAGGGTAAAGCAGTCCTAGAAAGTAGGTAAACTCAAATGCTATGTGTCACCAAATTGTGACTGAATTCTAATTAGGGGTATTTTTCTTGATTGAACTCCATGACATGAACAATCTTGTCCTCTTCTTTGGAACTGCAAGACAATTTATGCACTCCATATTTCTTACGTGATTCAGCCTTAACTTATACTTTGGTTTGGCCTTATTCTTTCTCCATCTCTAGTATCTGTGTCATGCATTTAAAAGAGATTAAAAGTGCTTTGGTTTTAAATAACCTTTTTTTTTTTTGTGCCTTTCACATCTGCACAGAATTGTCTCATGGACTTATGCTTTGTCTTATTTGATTTATATTATCCCACTAATATAGCATTTCCCGAATACCATTACAGTCTAATGACACCAATTACAGTCTAATACATCAGATTGAAGACTCAGAAATTTCTGATTTTCCTATCAACTTTGAGTGTTAATTTTATCATATTGTTTTCCTCCTACTTATACAAAATTCCTGTGAATCTTTATGTTTCTATCTCTGTCTGTACCTCTTTGTGTGATAGCCAGGGGATTATCATGCATCTTTTTTTCTCTCTCTTAACAAATTTTTGAATGCTAACATTATTTTAATCTCTGCTTATCTTAAATCAAATCAGCTTAGTTCCCTGGCTACTTTAGTTGCTTCATTCTTTTCAAGTCAATGTACTCCTGGTTAAGAAGTGGCCAAATCTGAATGCAGACCTGAATCTTATCACTATATATTTAAAGTCGATTTGTGAGATAGGTTCTGAATCAATGAACAAAGACTTCACAATGAGACATCAGTCAAGATGTCATATTGAGAAGTTTGCTTTAGCTACTGAAAAAAATTTACATTTGCCCACAAAATGAGAAGAATCCATCTTACACTTAAGAGCAGTGACTCATGAACAGAAGCAGATAAATCAGACATGATGTCTTCTAAAGCCTGTAACCTACAGAATTTGAGGGAGTACCTTATCTATAAACTTCAAGTAGTTTCAAAAAAATCTAAGCCATACATTACATAGCAATAAAAAAAAAAAAAACAGAAAGGGATAAAAACACTAGAAATCACATAAGTAATTGGTAGAAGGATTTTGGAGATAAGAGGACACCTCACACCTTTAGAAATTCTAGTCCCATTCAGAAAAGAAAAATAATATTTTAAATTTGTTTAATTCCTAAATGAAAATATTAATATGTATAAATAATCTTTTCTAGAGTAGGTGTGAATCTTACATATAGCTATTGTGTTTGGACATATTTGAGAAGTGCTGAAATCAGGAATTTTTTTTATATCTCTTTTTCATACCTACACAAAAAGAATCATATTTGTAAACTAATACATTTTTTCAAACTATCAGGCTAAATATAGAAGCCTAGTAACTGTTTTTACCATTTGGATCCCACAAACACATGTAACATATGTAGTAACATATGTAAATACACACAAGCATCTAAAATATAGACATATCACTTACAAATTATAAGCATATTTAATTAAATGGCATTAAAAGATTTTTTTTTTCACTTTTAAAAATGTTGTGATGCAGGGACATACCTGTGACCAGTATTCTAATGAATTTAATCTCATAAAACCCAAGCATTATTCATTTGAGCATAGTAAATGTCTTTTCTATAATGGATATGTAATTGGTACTAAATGAACTATGCTGATGACTGTTCTTTGTTTGCTTATATATTTTTCAAAGGTGTGGAGAATAAAATCCACTTTTTATGACCTTTTTCTTTGTTTAAGCCTGCTAATCAGTAATGCAAACCAATGGCAATTAGTGTGTTTTATCTTGTTTATTGTCAGGATTTTATTTTCATTTTGGCTGTGACCACAGTTTATTTCCATGTCTACAACTGGATAGTCCTTACACAGTAAGAGCTTTGACTTAACACAGCATTAGGCCAGATGGAATTCAATCACATGGAAAAGGGAAGATTTGTAGACCACTCTCAGTCCAAAATTATCAGAGTTTCACTTTTCCAATTACTGGTTATAAAAACAGATTATTTTACTACCATTTCTACAGTCAAATAGAAGTATTTTCAATCATTCAGCAAAAATGTTCACATTTGTGAAATACTAGCGACATTTTTAGTTGAAGCAATTGCTTTTTCAACAAGTTCTAGTGTTCAAATGAAGATATACTATGTAGAAGACGCCTGAAGAACAAAACAAGCAAAAAGAACAGATACAAAGACAAAATTAATTGAACTAAAATTAATGTTCCATCATGGTAACCATTTACAAAATAATTAGAGCATTCATCCAGGATTTTGCAAATATTTCCTCTTCCACCTAACAAGTATTTGACTATAAATTTTACTTTTCTGGTAATAAATGCTCAAAATAATGCAGTCATGTGGTACTTCCATATTTGATTATGCTGTTTCACATTTAGTGTATCTCACATATTCCAGCTTCCTGTGTTTGTGAACAACATTATGAAGAGACATAATGAAAGAGAATTGTTTTTTCAAATGTATTTGCTTTCAGTTCTGATAAAAACCATTTATGCCCAATTTCACCTTTTGAAAGGATATTGTAATGGAAAAAGTAGAAAATACATTCAATTACTCTAATAAGTCTGCTGCCCAAGTTACTCCCTTTTTATCTAGGTTTTGGACATGTAGAAGTCATACTGAGTCCCGTGGGAATATTGTGTGAGTAAAATCTGAAAAAGAAGGCTTCTATGTTAATTGAAGTCAGTGGAAAGTTTTCTAATTATTTTAATTGAATTTAGATCAGGCCTTCAAGGTAGATGACCATTAGGTATTTTATCACTTAGCTTTCATGTACAGAGATGTAAGCAGAACCTTCAGCCCAAATAAGACATTCAGTTTCACTTGGTGATTAGTGGAGGTATTTCTTGTTGCATTATCACAAAAATAACTAATAATTCAGAGCATTTAACTGAGTAGTGAAATATTTATTTTCTCAAAGTTGTCCATGACTAGAAACAAAAGCTTAATCATTAGTATACTACAAGGTAGTTAAATATTTTTAGCAAGCTATGGGAGCTGTGTTGCAATGAGTTTACTGGCTCTCATTTCACCAGTTCTACCATGCCATCAGATTAGCAAGTGAATGTTCCATTCCTCCAAATATGAAATTGTAGACATTGTTCCCAGGCATATGAATATACATTGAACTTTGAGGAGGTCCTTAACCCCCAATAACTTTGATGGTACTCAAATTAAGTAATAATTTTCAAGCAGGTGATTATATACTTACCTGAATTAAGTAATTATCTCATTTTCAGATTATTTTTTTAAGATTATATTACTTTTATCTTCTAAATTCAAATAAAAAAGTAAGTAGTCCATATATCATTAGGAAAGGAATTTGGACGATGGTTGTAAATTAACCCCATAAATACCAAGTCCTAGGAAAATCTAAATTTACTTCAGACTGAAGATTTCAGTTCCAAAATGAAAGCTTAAATACTCAAAAAGGTGGTTTTCTAAGACATAGTATTTTCAGGTGATGCTTATACTTAAAATTATTCCAACTCAAAATTCCTAGAAAAACCAAAATATCTCACAGAACTGTAAAAACAAATTATAGCAAATAACATTTTAGAGCTTATCATGAATAGTTTTAATGGATCTCTTTAGTTTTAGAGAGGGAAGGATAAAAATGACAATGAAGCACAAGGCATCTAACACATTTTTCAACCCATCTCCTTGCCTCTATTAAAGATAAGATGAAAATACCCTGATGATGCAGAGTTAATTTGAAGTAAGATGCATAAACTTTGATACCTCCTCATGGGTTTCTTAACTCTGCCATAGATCTGCTATATTCTGCATACTGTAAAAACACAGTTCTGAAGGTAATTCTCACACTAAAATTAGAAAAAAGAATAACATGCATATTTAATACCTCCCTGAAGTGTTTTACTTCAGCAATAAAGCATAGCAGTGAAGTAAGAAAATGCTTGCAGTTGCTTTCCTGAGCTGTTTGCCTGAAAGGGATCACATTGCAGCATTTGTTTTATTATGTAGAAGCAGATTCATTTGAATAGGAATGCATTTTTTTCCACATCCTTTCCAATTTATAAAGGAGAAACAAAAACAAGAAAAAAAAGTAAGCCAGAGAGCTGGAAGAGGCTCATAGAGCAGTCTTTGGCAATATGGATTTAGAAACAGTAAATTTGAGGGAAAAACATTTCTACAATTTAAAGTATAGTATATGCTTTTAATAGGACTTTTACAAGGAAAAAGCACAAATGGGTAGGTGGATACCTCACTGGTTACTGTAATACTTCAGGAAATGAGATTTGCTGTAAAGTTGAAAGCATATAGACTCATACATATTTATTAATATTTTTTTCTGGACTCATTAGCAAACCTTTGAACAGGAAAGTGCTAATAAGATAAAAGTACAGTGATGTATTGTTCCTTCCATGCTTTTATCATGAACATACATCTACCAAGCAATTGCGATTTCTTGCAATGTCTGACACAGAAAAAGAAAAAAACTACGGAAGCTGTAATCCTGAAATTTTACAGTTTACTGATGTCCACAGCATGAAAACAGTGATTGCTAATTAAATTAATGCCTATGCTATTTAGAATTTAGAAGATATTTCATATAATGATAGACAATGGGAATAGTAAGACCTATATTTTAATTTCTTGGGGCAAACACATAATGAGATGCAACAAAACAAAACTGAAAGACAATTGTGAATACAGTACTCATACTAAGCATTAGTTCAGAATTTAATTGCAACTTCTAATTTGTTGGTACTTTTTAAAAATTGGATTATGAAGAGTGACAGACAAGTAAAAGTGCAAAGTGTACGTTTTTCTTTCTTATGTATTTTGCGTCTTAGCAAACTGCAATGATAGAATTAGACTAAACTAAAATAAATATGGCAAATGAAAAAAAAGTGGTAAATATTTTAACAGTGAAATTTTGTTTTGATTTTCATTATTTTAAGAATCTAGAATAACAGTAGATAGCAGATTTATTCCAAGAAGATTACTGTAAATTCAAACAAGACTGAGACAGGAAACATAATTTAAATGCAGCTCTTTAAGCATCTCACACAGTAGTATCAAACCTATTTTTAGGCTGATTTCCCACGCCATATTTGTCTTCACATATTATGGCTGTGTTTTTGCTGTGCCATTTATGCTTTTTTTTAGATTGTATTATATGTATTGTGAGGAATATATGAATATTGAAATGAATATGTGAATTAAATATGTATACATCTATGTTTATTCATATGTGTGTGTATATATATATGTATAATTATGTTTTATAAGTATCAATGTGAATGCATTAATTACTAAAGTAGGAACAAGACAGAAATAAGCATGAGACTGCTTTTGATGTAACCCACTGTGTTCAAGTAAGACATGAAAATTCACAAGTGTCTTCAGCATTGTCAGTTAAATAGTAGCCGAGACTCAATTATAAATGAATGAAGTCAACCAGCTGAGTATTATGTTTGGCTGTCTCCATGAATGAGGGGAAGTTTGGTTGTGCCTTAATTTGAAATAAAATGAGGCTTCAAGTCAGCTACATGAGTTGAACAAATCACTGAAATTTTGTTGGATATAAAGTCAGCATCATGTTTCTCTACGGTGAATTAAAACGATGATAACATATAATATCTGAGGTTGTTTTGTCTTGGTTTATTTTGTTTTTTTTTTTTTCCCCTCTGGAGTATTCTTGCAGCTATTTGTCCTCTTGAAGTATAAACTCCTCTGATCAAAATAGAAAATCATAACTGGACCCCAAGAAACCAATGGTAACTTCTTGAAGTATAAGTGCCTTTTTCAGTTCCACAGTCTCTTGACTGTCAATATTCTCTCTGGGAATTCTCCAGATTTAGCTAATGAACCATTTTAATGTTTTTGTAGTGGCAAAAAAAAAAAAAAAATCAATTTAAGACTGTTTTAGAATCTTGGAATATCAAATAAATAATTCTGGGTCTGGGTCATTCAAATCAGGTCTTCCTTTGTCTTCAGTTTTCTTATGTTCATCATGCCTACCTTTTTTTTCCTGATAAATTCAATAAGGATATGTCATGTACTCTAAAGACAATCTTGCTGAGGCCTATAAAATACCTATATGAAGCATAATTTTATTTCTTTATATAGGAATCTATTTATTTGACAATAATTTAAATAATGCTTTTACTGAGAGTATTCATAGCACCGAGAACACATAAAATTCTCTCAAAGTTATGCAAACCTTTCACAGTGTAACCGACTCAATTCTTATTTTGAATTGTGCTTTCAGATTAATACTAAAGGGAAAAAAAAAAAAGATCTGTGATTAGAAACAAGTACACTTTTTATCTTGATAATCACTACCTAAAACAGATACCTATAAATAGCATGCAGACACATTTCAAGGAACTTGGCCAACAGCAGAATAATACGTGGAACTTTACCATTTTTTTATCTTGCCACAAAAGTAAAATGCTTATTGAAAGTAAGCTAGGCAAACTGCAATGCATCAAATCATCACTTTTCTAAAGGAATTGTCAATTTTATTACATATTAAGTGTTTAGGAGTAGCAAAAATACTTTCTTCATTCCACACATTGCAGTATCTCAATGCAGTATTTAAATCAAGGCTGAACAAGGTTTTGAAAAAAGGGATATGAATGAATCAAGCAATAGACTTAAAATAGTAGTCTATTGACAGAAAAAAAAAAAAAGTATATATGTAGTAGTGTATAGGCTCTGTTATTTTTCATTCTATTGCCTTGGAGACTGAAGATTCAGGATCACATATGTTAGTTTATAAATATGCCAGGCACAGGCTATGCCTTCTGATCTTGCACCGAATGAAGGGATCCCTGCTGAAGGGACAATAGCCCCAGTGCCAAGTTACAACTGAGAAGGAAGTGACAGCATCTCACAGCAGTACTTCTGGCCCTAGCAGAGGTCAGCAAGCACAATCAACATAGAGGAAGGAAGTTCAGCTTCACTCGCTTCTTGCAGTTTAAATAAATGAATAAAGAATTGAATCCTCAAGAGGCACGCCACAGTGAGATCTGTAGCCAGTTCATCCTTTACCATATAGATTATAAGATTTTCTTGTCTTTAAAACAAATAACATATACTATTTGGACATTTTTTTTACATTGAACGTGTTAACATTTATTCAGATTAAATTTTCTTAAGGTTGAAGCAAAAAAAGTGTGTAAATTTTGAAATGACAATTATACTTTGTGCATCCAGCATGACAACAATATTGGCTATGGCTATGTATGAGTATATAATATTATTAGGAAATTTAATATTCTGACTTTATCTGTGCAACTAAGCTCATATTTTTCTTTTATAACCCAATAAATTATTCCTCCAGTAGAACATGAGAGGTACATTTGAAAAGTAATTAAATAATGCCACTATATTACTATTTTGTAAAATGTGATTGTAAGAACAAAGACAGTTGGCATTTCATTTTTTTGTTTCCTTTTTTTCACTTATAGATTTTATATGTATTTTTTTTAACTTCAGTCCAGATTAATTTTCTTTTCCGGACATCATGCCCAACTACCCAAGACAATGTGAAGACAGCTAGTACCTTATTATTGATTTTTTTCTCCATCATAAAAAATTGCAGTCTTTTCATTAAGATTTTAGACCATGCAGCATTGCCTTCTTTAAAGTTTCTTCTTTTGACCATCAGTTCTCTAGTAAAACAAGAAGATAAACAAACAAACATTTTTTTTAAAGCCAACAGAAAATAGCTAAAATAAAACAAAAAATCAAAAATCAGAGCGAAACAGAATAAAATCATATCAAACAAGCAAATGAAAAAGCCCAGACAAACAAAATTCCATGATAGTTAGAATTTTTAAAATACTTTATTTCTTTTTTAGGTTATCAGAGTATTTAAATGTTAGGTCAGTATCAGAGTACATTTTTAAGGATAATGAATCTAAGAGCCAAATTCTCAAGAGCCTGCTTATCTTAATCAAACTACACTGCATATAACATCCTTTGCCAGTGAGGCAGTTGGGAACAGCATCCAGTCCCGATTTGCATTCCTCCTTACCATCAGCTAAACAGGCTTAATATTTTATCACTGTAGTGTCCAGATGCCCCAATGAAGATACAAATACAATTTTCCCTGGTCTCTGCTTTTCTGAACAATGCGAAATACATATTTTGTTGGAGAGAAATGTTGTGTCTGTTTTAATTAAGTAGTTAAAATGCTTTTTTTTTACAATAGTCAAAGGTGATAATAGAGAAAAATTGCAAGCATATGAAGTAGATCTCACTTTCCTAAAGATGACTTCACCAGTCAGCAGCTTTTCTTTACTAGAAGCCATAATGAACATCCTCATTTTTCTATTGTTATTATTTATACTTTGCTCAGTTTGATGTTCATTCGACTGGCACTCATTCAGATTCTTACATACTTGTTTATTGATGCAGCCCCATCTAAGAGGATAAGGATATGTGTCTGAAATGCTCAGAGATGCTCCTGCCTATTTGAACTTGCAGTGTCAAGCTTTTCAGTGATTCTCTTCTACATACAAAATAGATAAAACAGGGAGAGTTTTTACAGGACTGTACAAATAACAGCTCTACTGGATGAAGGATACCAAATGACAGCATTGTCTGAGACCTGCTTTTTCTCATGAATGTTAGAAAAACAAAGTTGTCAGCTTACTCAGTGGGGAAAAACAGTTCTAAAGCAAGATTCATCTTAATACAGATGTCTGAATGCCAGTCTTTTACTGACTCTGTTCAAGTGTCTATTCCTCTGCTTCAACAAACAATTTAGGATCGAAGCTGTTTATTCAGACTTGAGTATCTATTGAAATACAAATAGATTAAAATAATTCTACATCAAAGCATTCTTCTTCTTCCAAGGGTTCATTTATGGCTATTTTTATCTTTATTTTCTTAAAAACGTTGCAGCATACAAGCCATAAATATGCTTACTGATCAGGAAGCAATTGACATCTTGAAGTTTTTACTTTGTCCTTTGGTCAGACACATTTTTCCTTGTTGATATCTTCACCTTCTGTGCATTATTTGTTTTTAATAGTTTTTATAACACTTCCTATCAAAGATTTAGATAAGCTTATGCTTATTGTTACATGTTACCTTTTATTTTCTGCTATTTGCAACATATTTTCTTAAGAAATTCAGACTTTAATATTTTTTCCCTCACAGCTAGAACATTGAGCACTTAATTAAGTTACCTAAACACAGAAGACAAGTACTGTTGTTTGAAATACTCTTGGTTACCTGAGATATCACCACAGGGATGAAAAATAATATTTATAGGAGTATTTTACTCTCTGGGAAATGCACTGGAAGTCAAAGCAGTCTGCATAGGGCAAGTAGCATGGCAGTAGCTGCTGATCTCTTTGACTGAACTGAGCTGTATTAGCTCATTGACTCTATTGCTATTTAGTGAGTTCTAGTTTGCATTCTTTTCAGGTGAACTGGTTAGATTAGAAGTGTGTATTTATTCTTAATTTTCTTCCTTAAAGTACAAAAAAAGAACTACGGAATACATCAAATACAAAGTGTCCACTATGGAATATAAAATTCCACTTTTAATTAAGAAACTTTAATGAGGCTATATATAGACATATCTGTGACTGCTACACATATCTATATGTCTATATATTGAAATTATAAAGTCATATTATGGTCAATAATCTGTTCAGTTCAGCTATCCATGTGTTTCTATCCACTGCCACTTGAGTTGTATCTGTCTAATATTACAGGGTGAAGTGAGATTCCTGTAAGTCTTGTCTTATATATGCAAACCTATGAAACCTTGTTGATTATCTCTGTAGGTCTCAAATTAGTCTCAAGGTCTATGATTTGGCAACTGAATTAAGCCCCAAACTGAATTTCTTTCTGGATTACACTGGTACTAATGAAAGCCTCAAAACTAAGTCTGCAGGCCACAGATAAACAGAAATGTGGGTGCTTGGAACTCAGGTGCAGTCTTTATTTCATGCATTCAGAGTCAGTGCAAAGTAGTATTCTGGTACTGTTCTCAACTAAACTATGAAAACTATGATGCTGTTTCTTTTGAACATAGTGTATTTTTTGCTTCTGAACTTTTCTACTTAAGCATGAGCATACTCAGAGTGCCTGAAACATATATGAACCCAAGTGAAAATGAAACAAACTTTATAATTTGTTAAGCAGTTTTGTTGTTTTTATCACCAGTCTGTGAAGAGTCAGAAGTGTGCACCTCAGACACTGCTGTGAGGTGCTGCAGCAGCCTTTGCTACTGAGCCTGAGCTCCGAGGCATGGCACTGGAAGTGGTTCTATTATGATTGCAGAACCCACTTCACTTACACAAATTCATGATACCATTTCCATGTTTTAATTATGTTTCATGATTCATGTGAATATTTCCCCAAACAGTGTTTTTATTTTATTTAAGTGCAACTCTCCTAAATCACCTTGGGCCATCAATCAGCATTGAATGCCTGCACAAAATCTCTGTCCATAAAGTGAGAAGTATGGTATAAATCTCCTTTGCAGTGAGATCCAAGACTGACCAATAGAAACAGTATGAAAGAAATTGCTATTATTTCCATTACTAAAAAAGAGTCCAGGAGAGTTTTCTCCCTTTTGGATAATAAATGTTGAATTTTAGGCATCCCAAAACTGCTTAAAAAGCCATTCTGTTTTTCAGAATCGCTTAGTAGTTATTGAGATTTTCAAACATACACAGGTCAGATCTAAGTATGATTTCATTGAAGTCAATGGGAAAACACCTGCTGACTACTATTGTCATTCTCTGATACTTACTGTGGAAGTTGGAAGAACAAAAGTTGAATGACAAACACCATAAAAAGATATTTAGCTTTTATATACAATGATATATAAAATTAACATTTTTTTAAGTGAAAGTGAATGAATTGAATGAATTTTGCAAATAAGACTAAAGGGCAAAACAGGTAAACTTTTAGTATTTTAAATAATAAGCATTGTCAGTATAGAAAAATCCATAGAAATACAATACATAGGGAAATAAGGATGTAAAAATAATGCCTAATTTTTCAGTTATTTGCTACATGGAAACAGATACACATGATCCTCAGTCTCTCATACAGCAATTAACATTGTATTAGAGTGAACCCTATATTTTTTCCTATTATTACAGTATATATGGACATTGGATCCACTTTATGAGCCTCACTGGAGAGAAGTGTGCATTCAGGTTCACAGAAAAAACTTCCTATATGTAATTTTTGGGGTTTATTGCCTTTTCGTCCAATTGGCTTAAGCAGTGTGGGAGTGTACCAACACACGTGCACATGTATGTGTTACACACAAGTAGATGAGACCAAGTGTTTTGAGACTTACAAGAAAGGGAAACAAAAAAAAAAAACAAAAAAACAACAATACAAGGTAGATGAGAAAAAGGATAATGCAAGAATGAAATGTTCCAAACTCCAGCAGAGGTAAAACTGTAGCTAACTTATGCATAGGTTTTTTAAGAAGGAGAAAGTAACATGATTATAAAATGACTAGAAAAAATAATCAGCATAGTAATGCAAGGGTGTTTGAGTACAAAAAAAGCTGCTATGTTGTGCGCTTAAAAAAAGTACAGAAGAAATTACACCAGAAAATTGTGCTTGAGAATATAATACTTGTCTATTTTTACCATATTTACCACCATCCCCCACAAAGATGAACAGTGTTCTCATTACCATTTGTAATGTTCCTATTAAGTAGAGGCAGTATTAGACGTATTAATGTTTGGTTCTCATTTAATTTATTATTCTCTTCCTACTTTAATGAGATCTGCTCTACAGCCCATAAAATAATTGTTATGGTAAACTGACTTTTTAAAATTAGCTACACACCAGTTGGTCCAGAAACCTAGTCCTCTGGACTATTCATGCACAAAATACCTTTGTGAGAAGCTCTTTCCAAATGTGTAATGATTGGAGTAAGTCCAGAAGTTTTCCTGCAGAGTCTCTCTGCATGATTGCCATTGCAAGCAGTCTTACAGCTTCTTTTCCTAACAAAGTTATGATCACGGTTACTGCAATGTAGAAATGCTGACACTGCTTTTATACTCAACAATGAAAACCATAGTGCTGCCACTTATGAAATTAAAGTACTTCCTGTTCGAAAAAGAGCTGTTGTAAACTCCCTGCTCTACCCTGCTAGGTCATAAGTTTCTGTTACAGAATTTTTGCAATGAATCTCAGGAGGGGGAAAAAATGTTCTGATTTCCTGCTTGTCCTTGCAGTTTTGTTAAGTTACTTCAGTGTGATTCAGCACTGCTTCTTGTGCCCCAGACCATGTGCCCCACTGAGACAGTTATTCTATCCCAAATGTTTCCTGCTGTGAGGGTCAGTTTAGGTCACAAGCAGGGTTTTCCAACAATACTTTTTAACCCACCAGTGTTATCGGGAAAAATATATCCCCAAACCTAAGGCAACTGAGGTATATAATATTTTAAGGATAAATTAGAGATACTAAATGACATGCTTTAATGACATGACATGATAATCTTTATCAGATATAGATACTATATAAAAATGTGTATATGCGGTTATCAAAATGAGAATGCTTCTTTCTCTGCAACATGGAACAAAAGTGTGGAGCTGGATTTATATCCCTGTAAGGAGAAAAAAATATCTTTCCATTGGAGGTCACACTTTTCTCTTCTGCTCTCACAATGCGCTCTGTAGAAGATGGTCATAGCAGACAAACAGGGAGTTGACATGACTGAGGCCTGAGCAGTCCTCCCTAAATATCTGAGGCCCTTGACCTTACTATGGAACAGCTCTAATTTCTCTTCTCCCAAAAGAGTAGTTTTTAGATAGGAGTTGTGACTGAAGATGGCACAGAGAATTGGAGTAATCTGCTAACACTTCTGGAGCCCCAGCATTTTTATGGCTCTTAACAGAACAGAACAGAAATTAGCATTCTTGATATTTATTTCCCAGGTGTTGTTTTTTGTTTTTTTTTTTTTTTTGGGTTTTTTTTTCTGAAAATCAGGAGTATATGTTTGAATTGATTAAGCATTAATCATTTTTCTAATCCACTCACAAAAGAATCACACCTAGTACCTTCATGTGAACAACAAATTGTGCAGCTCATATGTGGGCTTCTAGGACTGTTGCAACATTTTATGACATACCACAGAATGTAAAATGAACACACTGCTCATCTGGGAGCAAGGTCTCACTCGCACCCAAGCCAGTGAATTAAATGTTACAGTTCAGAGCTGTAGATCATTTCATGCTTGGATGTCTCATGTTGGCTTGTGTGTGTACACAAGATGAACAGAAAAGACAGAAAAACATCCAAATCGTTAAACCAGGCACTCTTCTGAGGGCCCATGTCTTTCAGCAATGTAAGTCTGAACACATGCTTTAGTTTTAACTCTATTCCCAATGAAGTGGAAAAGAAAGAAAGAAGGGTGAAACACACTAATGAAAGAGAACCCTTCATTATGCACCTAAAGGGGTGATTGTGTTTCAGGGGTGATTGTGTTTCCTGGACTGATTTAACAGGATATTTTCAGGGATGTACCAGCCATCAGAACTGGCCCAACAAAACCCCTTTAATTCTTGTTGAAACAGTCATTGGAGATAAGGGTATCAACATTTACTGACTACTATAACATGACCTACAGGGAATAAAATTTTCATGCCATTCTTGGACCTGGGAACTGTTAATTTCAGCAAAGAACAACCTTTTTACATAAAAATCTACAGGCATTATGCATCTTTTGGCAGTCAGTGAGAGTAAAAGTTCCCCTAATAAAACTGTCCTTATTTCTACTAGTAATGCAACTTTCTGGGATCTTTTTCTCAAAAAATCACAAAAAATAATGGACTTGCATCACAGCCAAAAAAAGTTGTGTTTAACTATTTATGTAATTTTTGTTCATGTGAATTTGCTTCTTCTATCCAAAAGAGCAGATTAAGTCAGAGAAAAAGGCTTTTCAGGAATGAAAGTGTTAAAAAATATATCCAGTATTTATAGAAAACAAACAAAACACCCTAATAAACCAAAAGCCAACCACTTGGAAAAGCCTACCATGGTAACTCCCCTGCCTCACAAAACTACTTCTGCAAAAGCCCTAGAGAAACCTTCACATATGGAATGTGCAAACAGAGGGGAAGAAAAAACCACCACCACCACCCACCCCCAGAATAATAGGAATACCCAAATTGTCAATAAATATAAAAATGCAGCACTCTTACCCAATAACAAACAAATCAAATCAGTAAACCTCTAGAAATATTATGTAATGACAGTAAACTATCACCATACTTTTAAAAACTGCCTTAAAAATGAAACTCAAATGATTCAGGATTTCTATCGTCTTCTTGCAATGAAAGAATTGGCAAAGTGGCTCAATGACACATTTTAAATATTCCTCATTTGAATTGCCTAAGCCTTGAAGGTTGTTTAAATGTATTCAGTATCAGCCTTCTCTAAAAACCTTGATGTCAAAAATATGATTGGAAAAAAGTCCATCTCCAATATACTTAGAAAATCTGTTGAGACCTAGAAAATATACTAGATATTCAATTATAAGTAAACATAGTTTCAGCTTGTTTAAACTGAAGGTGCTCCTCCACTCTCCAAAGCAAGGAATCTCTCCTAACTTAATGTAAAATATGCTGATACATCAAGTCTATTCCATAGTCAACCATCATAAGTTTAGTTCCAGATGTGCTATCTTTTGTTCTGTAGGTCTGTCACATAGGATATAGGAAGATGGCTTAGAGAAAAACAGATGCAAATCTGTGAAGGATTAGGTTTCAATATCTCCCTGTCTTATGAAACAAGAGTTTTATTTTCCAAGGATGTAATTTTTCTTGGTTTCTGGAGCAAAAATAAACTATTGAACTTGAGATCTGAAGTTGTATTATTTGAAAAATAGGCACAATCCATCTATGTTGTTTAATGTAACATTGACAAGTTAAACAGAAGCAAATCAACAGTAATTCGTGACATAGCTGAGTTAGTATTACAGTGACTGTGACTTTTGAAAAGCTATGCTGTATTTTAGCTTTAGAAACTTAATCCTTGCTCTGAAAGGAAAGCTTAGAAAATAGCATTTAAAGAATTTTGGCTTAGAGAGTCAGTCATAATTCCCTAAAGCAGGATCAGCTAGACCTTTGCTTATGTCTACATAGACATGCCATTAAGTGATTAAGCTCTGGCTTTTTCTTGACACATACAGAGTATCTGAAATTTATTTGTTAAATGTATGTAGATGGCCTGTGATCTTTTACAATTAACAGTACAGTTCCTCTCTAACACTTCCTATTTGTGCTGTAAATTTCTGGTGCAGCCTCTGAGGGTATTTTAAAATTAGAAGGAAACAACTATATGCAGAGATATTTAAAATTAATAAATCACTAGGGAGAAAAACAGTCTTGTTGCATACTTAGAGGAAGAGTTTAAATTAATTTGAAATATTTGTATTTGGAAGTCCTTTCACTCACTGCTGATTTTAGTCCTTGGAGAATATATAGGAAAGAAAGGGAAAGGGAAATGCTGTTTACAAGCACTTTAATTCATTACTTATAAGAAACAGATTCACCAGTGTGTAATAGCAGTATTTAAAAGAGAGAAGAATGCATAGAATAGTTGGTAATGTTGTTTGTGCAGCCACAGAAGGAGAAAGAGCCTGATGCAGTTTCTGCTGCATTAAACAGTTAACCATTTAACTTACTTTTTTGGAAGTAGCTTGTTTCTTCTTTTTTTTTTTTCTGAAAACTCACTTTAAGTTTTCCAGAGACTTGAAAGTGACTAAATGTTTCTATCCAAGCTCCCTCCTCTCCACCAGTACTTATATTTCCTCTGGGGTTTCAAGACACCATACTGTGAACTTTCTATGTAGCCTTTAAGGACACATGATTACAAAGAGGAACAATGTGGATAATGTGTTCTTTAGGAGATAAAACCTCAAAAGTGAGGAAAAAAGATCCATTGTTAGACTGGAAATAGGCTTACACTGGGCACTATTAGCACTAGCATTATTTACCAGTCTGGACAAGACTGTAAACAACCTGATGTCTACATCTGAGAGATATATACAGACTGTTAAGACTGCAATAGCACAGTCATATCTGAGGAAAGAACTGGAAGCAACATAGTACCTTTCAAAATAACTAACTAAGTATGAAAAACATTAGAAACTTTAATTGACCCCATATACTCATTAAGTCAATTTAATAAAATACATTGAATTGTATAGCTACATTCTCTGAGAAGGAACCAAAAAACAGGAGCTTCACTGCGAGGTAATAAATGCAGACAAATGAGGAGGAAATTCATTGAATAAAAGATAAGGTGTTTTATAGGCAAAACACATCAAAAGGAATAATTTCAGTTGAATTATTCATCTATGTTTCTAGGTTCAAATTAACTGTAGTCACTGAGGCTAAACACCTGGGAAACTCACTGGAAACATATGTTCAGTTTGTAATTTACATTTTTTTTTTAAATAAAGGAATATTAAAATAGAAAATATTGCAAAATCAAAAGTACAATGCAAGAACCATGTGATTTAATAGTGCCATCGCCCAAAACTGCCATCAGCTCTGATTATCTACAAATAGATTATAAACAGAGAAAAAAAAAAGAGGGAGATATATAGTCCAGAAGAAGACAACACAGCTACTCAGAAGTAATTTTCCATATGAGAAAGTTAAAAGCACGGTACTAATTTACAGTAGATCTGAAGGGAAAATGTACCCTCTATAGCAGTAAAGCATTAGTACAACATAATTTGAACTCTCTTTTACTCTTTTACATGTTTTTAAATTTAAAATAAAAGAAAAGAGGGAATAATTTCCTCAGTAGGGTAATATAACCCATTCTGTGAGTCTGTGGAACAAAAAAGAAAAGCCACTGTTGAGATGAAAATTCCCCTTACAGTCTAAGTTTTCTCCATAGATAAAGAAAAGAGGGAAAATATGATCAGTTTGCAGATGTGGTGGGGTTATTTTGTTTTGTTTTGTTTTGTTTAAAAATTTCCCTTTTTATTTTTAATTGTCGTGAACAATAGGAATGTGAGAGACAAACTCTATAAAGTTAGTCACATATAGTATTTGTTATATATCAGCAGGTGTCCTGTGAGCATCAGACTACTTGTTTATCTGTCCACTCAGATTCATAAGACATTTAACTCCCTGCTGCCTGCTGTGATCAAAGCCTGGCCCTTCCATAAGGCATTTAGCCATTTATAGGAATAAATAAGAAACACAAGTGAACTATAAACTGCTAAATATTGACTCTTAACAGACATGAGATGTCAGCAACTGGAATGCTTCCAGTTTAGAACAATGGAAACCAGACTTAAAAAAAAAAAAAACTTTAGAAGAAAACAGTAATATGCTTTCCCCCTCATTCTTCTACAATTCTGTTTTTATTCTAAATATTTCAAGAAAAAAATACCACTTTTTGTACTGCACCATGAGGCTGTGGTTGCAGGCTACTCTGAGGTCAAACAGCAGCTCAACATTAATTGGTAGGTCACATTAAAAGTCTGCAAAGCATCTCTGTTATCCAATTTGCTGAATGGTTTGAAGACATGGGCTAGTGACGACATACATGACTCCTAGACAAATGTCATCTACACCATCTGTGGACCATATTGTGCATCAGATGGCAGGATAAAATTTTCAATAAAAAAGTTTCAGAGCACGGTTATGTTCCAGGGACTGTAGCCATGATCATTATAAAAAGGCTGCACTGGGCTGATCACATATCTAGGATAGAAGACACTGGCATCCTGCCACAGCTGGTGTGTGCTGGACTTAAAAGAAGTAACATGTAAGCAAGTCAGAGAAACAAAACACCTCAAGGACACACAAACAGAACTTCAAGTAACAAATATTGCTCAACCAGGTAGGACCCCTTACATCCCAGTCCAGGCTGAAGGGAGTCAGTTGAATCTAAACCTACTTGCAGAAGCTTGCATGGTCTTGCAATCTGTTTTCAAGGACAGAAGTCTCCAGTTAAAAGGTCCTTTTTGTCTCTTCTGGTCTCTGCGTTTGGTTTTTACAGGATCGCAGAATCAATTAGTCTGGAAAAGATCTGAGATATTAAGTCCAACTTTTGACTAAACATCACGTCAACTAAACCATGGCACTAAATCTTTCCTTAAATACCTCCAGGGATTGTGACTCCACCATCTCCCTGGGCAGCATATTTCAATGTTTCAATCACCCTTTCTGTGAACAAATTCCTCCTAATGTTCAACCTAAACCTCCCCTGGCACACCTTGAGGATTTGTTCTCTGGTCCTGTTGCTGTTGCCTGGCAGCAGAGACTGACCCCCACCTGGCTAAAACCTTTCATGGACTTCCAGGGAGCAATAACATCTTCCCTGAGGACCTCCTTTTCTCCCCATTATAAAAACCCCTCTCCTTAGCTGGTCTTCATAGGACTTGTGCTCCAGACCCTTCACCATCTCCTTTGCTTTGCTCTGGACACACCCCAGCACCTCAGTGTCCTTCCTGAATTAAGGAGCCCTGAATTAAACTGGACACAGCATTCGAGGTATAGCCTCACCAGTGGTGCATGCAGGGAGATAATCACTATTCTGATCCTTCTGGCCACACTATTTCTGATACAGGCCAGGATGCCATTGGACTTCTTGGCCACCTGAGTACACTGGTGGTTCGTGTTCAGCACCCTGAGGTCCTTTTCTGCTGGGCAGTTTTCCAGCCACTCTGCCCCAGCAGAGTAGTGCTGCATGGGGTTGTTGTATCCAAAGTGTAGGACCTGGTATTTGGTCTTGTTGAACCTCATATTTTTGGTCTCAGCCCCTTGATTCAGCCTTTCCAGATACCTCTCCAGAGCCTTCCTACCTTCCAGCAGACTGACAGTCACACACAAATTAATGTTGCCTGTGTACTTACTAAGGGTATATTTGATCCCCGCAACACCCAGATCATCTATAAAGACAATAAACAGGACTGATTCCAACACTGAGCCCTGAGGCTCAGTGACCAGGCACGAAATGAATGCAGGGCTATTCACCACAACTCTCTGAGCCTGGCCATCCAGCCGGTCCTTAACTTCCAGCTCTGTTTTTCTATGGAGTGCAGGCGAAGTATGCTAATATTGCTGGATCTGGTTCCCCTACAGCAGCAGAACTCAAACCTGATCTTGACAATTCAGAGGCACTTCTGATGTCTATGATCCTGTGAACCTGAGCAAAGTATAGCATCCATAACAAACAAAAGCATAAAAATAATTAAATATCAACAGCATCCCTTAGGACTACAGCAACCCTTAGGACTACTTATGAAGGAATTAGAAAAACACATCCCAGTAATACACTTAGGATGACCCCACAGTTTGGGGTTTTTTCTTCCTTCTCTTTGTTTTTCTTGTTTGATTGATTTTTTCTTTTCTATTTGTTACGAGATTTGAAGACAATACCATGAGATATATTTTCTTCACATCTGAAAGACAATATAGCAAAAATAATTGGTTAATGACAGAATATATTCTTTTTTGAAAACCAGCTCATAAGCATTTTCTTACACCTAATTTGATGAGAAACTCTGTTTTAAGTTTCTTCATTAATTGCAGTTGGAGTTAAATGCTTTGAACTGATTTCAAAACCTTACTTTAATTAATAATACTAGTTTCTAATTTTGATCTTAAATACTCAAACAAATTACTTAGTTTACAAAATTGTTTTAATATCTAAGTGAAGATAGAAAAGGCTTAATTAACTTCAATTGATTTCAGATAAGGCTTTCAGTACCACTGAATTCATGGATTTAAATTATATGTTTATATACAGACTCAATTGCATTCTAAATTGAGAGTAAAACTCTTCAATATAACAAACAAAATTTTTAAAAATGGGCATTTAAAAATATTAAACTGAATTTATTCAGTACAGGAATGAATATATGTTCTTTTCGATATATATTATTTGATTATTTGCTGGTTTAATTATTTATTTTTATTTTATGACTTGGAATTTCTCATTGTGAAATAAATTATCAGAGATTGGTAGACATATATGGAAAATATTAGACGTATGAATTAAAAAAAACCTCAAAACACTAACAAAAACAACCCTATCTTATTTTTCTTTCAAAATAGCTGTCACAATAGGTGTAGGTCATCTAGCTAAACTCTATAAAGATTATAGAACTCTTAGTACTCATCAGAGTTGTAATAACTGCTTCTTCCCCACATTTCCATGCACACATGCACAAAGATAAATGTCTGTAGTCAGAAAGCATCTGCAGCTACACACTGAGATTTATAAAACATCAACATCTTCAATACAGCCCTCTTACATATATTACAAATATTCTATATTTGTTGATAATATGCTCTTACTGGCTATGTATTCATTGCTTCAGTTTTGCCAGGACTGTGAATACCAGTTAAGACTGTCCAAAATAAAGTCTTTGGGAGACCCCCACATTCTGTTCTCAGTCTACAACCATGCAAGTCTATCTTGGTATCTGAATCATAGTGATACTTAAAAAACCTTAACAAAGACAACATAGGCTTGGGGGGAAGTGGAGCTGACTGATAGAAAAGAGGCAGGGATTAGAAGACTTTATACAGATGACAGGTTTTAATGAAAATTCAGGGTTCAGTCTAGAAACATGATGTTCACATGATCAGTTAGACAGGAATTTGTGTGAAAATCTACAGCCAGACAGGGCAAAGTTTGAAGGAGGAAATGAGGAGTTGCTGTTTCTGGACAAGGATGGAGAGGCAAGTTACAGTTCTCAGAGTTTGAAAAAGTGATGATCTAAGTGTATCTGGTTGTCTTTCATCCTGCTTGATTGTTTTTGTGTTGCAGCATTGTTGTATTTAAGACACCAAGGCCCACTCAAACTCCAGTGGAATTAATGAGGTTTGGGGAAAAGCTTCACTTACAGCATAGACACAGCAAGCCACCTGCATATGGGTCTGGCAGCTGAAAACCTGGACTACATATTCCTTCTTCTATGGAATTACTTCCCTATTCTTCCTCACTTTTTTACATCAAAATTTCCATGATCCAGAACAACATTCCAACTGTTACATCATACTTCAGACATCACAGATAGATTATCCATCCTGATCATGGCTACAGGAAGCAGGAACATCAAGTATTATATCTTCATTTTCCCTTTCCCTTTTCTTCCTTTCTCTACATACAGTCGAGCTCACCCTATCCTATCCTATCCTATCCTATCCTATCCTATCCTATCCTATCCTATCCTATCCTA
>QUSF01000006.1:19120757-19132583 GCA_003676055.1 Chloebia gouldiae
TCCTTCCTTCCTTCCTTCCTTCCTTCCTTCCTTCCTTCCTTCCTTCCCTCCTGCCTGCCTGCCTGCCTGCCTTCCCACCCTGCCATCCATCGCTGACTCTGTCTCTCTTACTCTTTTTCTTCTTTCTTTCTCAGCTTTTATTTTTCTCCTGTCTTTTTCATTTAATAACCATTTCAAAGCTGGGTAAGACATTGATATTCTAAAATTACACAGAATTTGAGAAAATTAGATAAAATTTTCACCTGCTAGCAATTGAAAGCAAATTTGTTTTAGCTTCTCCTACACAGGTTGATAATAGGACAAAAGTATTGAAGGTTGGAACAGACTATAGTTCTTTTTTTGCAGCAATAGTCACATCTTTTATTTTCTGTCCATGATCAAAATATTTTCTAATATATTCTCTTTAAAAAAGGTATTTGTAATTAAACTGGTTGGTGCTATTTGGGTTTTCAAATAATTGTATTTCTGGTTTTAACATAGAACTCAGTACATCTCTGCTTTAAAACTCAGCATGTTCAAGAATAGGTACTCTTACTGTCACGAATTTTTCAAGGTTGGTCAGCATTTTCTTTTTTTTTTTGTTTTTTTAACCTGTGCTGCAACAAAAAAGTATTATGCAGCTACTCAAATTTTCCTTGTAGGAAAGAATTTACTGTATTTTCATATGACTTAATTCTACTCTCAAAAGAAAGACCAAAGTGTGATAAGTGCTGTATTTCCTATATGCTACCCCTGTACCTTTACGGAGATTCATGCAAGGATGCTTATTCCATATGCCTATGTAGGCCTAACAAATGTGGGCTAGATTCTGTCATCCTTGTAATGAGTAAGTAAAACTTTACCCAAGTTAAATAAGTAATTTTGAATAAGTTCCTACTTACATAGGAATGTCAGAATATAGACCTCCGCATTTATAATTTGCTGTATACTCCAGTCTTACACATATAGATATGAACTTAATGGACCATGGTATGCTTAGAAAAATAACTGGAAGTTCAGAATGAAGCAAAGAAACAAATCAACCAACAATAACAGAAGGAAAGAGAAATTAACAGGAATCAAATCCCTTAGGAATCTGCCCAAGAACTAACACAACACAATCAGAAATTCAGAACATTTATTGCAAAAGCTGAATAACTAAATAATGTTGAACTGGCAAAGCAGTAACAAGGATAACTGGTTAGATATTTATTCTGTCAAAGCCATCAAACACCCCTCACAAACTGACATAAGTACTGCAATAAGCAATGCACCCCTAACCCATTTTTAAATCTTTTGTACTGGAGAGGAAAAAAAATAAAAGTGAACTGCTATATACAAAAGAATAAAGAAAGAAACAAAAAGGTTCTGTTTTTTTTGGTAAAAATAAAATCACCTTCAGATTAGCTAAATTTGTTACTTTTAGACTGATGTTTCACTGTAGCATAAGTAACTTGCTTTTTTCTGTAAGGACTTTTTGTTTTTTTGCATGCTATTTATTTGTGTAAATCATCTTTCATGCCTTAACAAAAACCATCTAAAAATGTTTTGGATTTGGATTTGCTTTGCGTGCAACTTAGATCTTACTAACATTAGGAGTCACTCTGCTGATTTGACTGAGGTGACATGATACTAGTACCTGCCAGGCATTGACCAACTATGATAACAAACAGCTAAACAGCAATCATTAGAGATTTAACCCTTTAATTCCCCCAACTAGCCTACCAGGAGAATGCTCTGTTACATCATGAAGGCACAACACATTAAATATTCTGTGGCTATGGTCTAAAAACACTCGTGTTACTACAACGTTAACGCAGATGAAGATCAACACAAATGCTGCTGTTTCAGCAATACGAACTGTCTTGGGTATAGACACACACCTGCCCAACTGGAAAAGCATTATTATTGTATTTTGCTCCTGTAGAATTTCTTCCACATATTTCAGCTGGGATCAACATCAGCTACCACTCATTAAATGACAGACTACAACTAATTTAATCAAGGATCCCAAACAAATAGCCTTCTCCCTCACCCACCACCACACATTTAAATATTATTTTGTTTTGCAATCTCCCTGTTTTATGAAACATAATGGAAATTAAACAAAAAATTGCTAAGTTTTTAAGCCCTTACACAAGTCTTTTCATTTCTTAATATTAAATTTAAAAAAATAAAAAAAAAGGAAGAAATTCTAACTGAATACTGACATCATTTGCTCCTACATAGAAAAAAAGGTTTTGTTTTCCCTTTCTACAAGTAACCTTTCTTTCTACCCCATCACTTTTTTCACTTTTAATACAAGTGGCTTGAGTTTCTTGGGACATTGTGTGTCAGACAGACTATTAACACAGAAACACCATCACTGAAAATAAAAGCAAAACAAGAAAGCAAATGAAAGAAATTAAAAAGCAAAGGTGAAACACAGAAATATGCTACAGTATCTTTTCAAGTGAACATTATAAGTACACAAAAATTGTGAGTAATAATTGTTGCTATTTACAAGTATTTGAACGCTGATTGACTTACAAGTGTCCACTAACATTGTTAATAGCACAATAGGTTTAATGTTTACAGCTTCAATTGTTTGCAATATGATCTCAAGTATAAAGGTCCCAGCATAGATCAATGACAACAAAAGCACAATTTTCTAACTGGATATGCTTTTCAATCTTTGCAATCCACTGAGCTTTTGCACTCTCTCACTCTCCAAATGCATCTTCTGTTGTTCATAGCAGCAGTCCAGGGTCAAAAAACGAAGAAACAAAAAAGGATATTTTCAAACTGGAGAGATCTCTGCAGACTTTAATCATGTCTATTTAACATAACCACACAACTAGTAGAAACACTCTTTCATGTTGCAGGACATCATATCTTCCACGGTGCTAACATAAAGATATGCGAATCTCTGCTAGGTGAAGCATAGTTATAGAGGTCTACTCAGTACATAAAGCTCTGACTCACACATAATATTAGCAAGTCTAAGTAAGCTAAAGTCATTGGTCCAAAGCAACCATTTCTTATAGTTGGTGCTCCTTTGGACTCTCCACAGATCCCGGGGCCTGTTTATAAGACTTCAAGTTGGCCAGAGGAATGTCAGTCATGTGGTTGCCAGTGTTGAAATGGCCCTCACTGGAACCATACTGCTTTCGATCACTGAACTGGTTTCTGTTGCTATCTTCTTTCCAGGTCCTGGTCAATGTGTGTCCATTAACTAGTTTGTCCTTCTTAACCCATTCCTTCTGAGGTGCAAAGGTGGAGAGAGGAGACTTTGGCTGTTGGTATGGGCCCAGGCTAGGAGGCATCCAACAGTTGTCTGAGTGACCCAAAACCAGGCATTCTTGAGTACACATCTCTGTAGCTTCAGCTAATCCTCGTGGACCAAGAGGCCCATCTGTAGAAGAAAAACAGAAAAAAAGGGGAGAAAGGGGGGAAAAAAAGACATAATATTAGATATTGTGATATTTGTAATTTAACATCTACATAGACCTCAGGAGAAAATTAACAATGATCCTGCGACCAAATATTGTGCAGGTAGATGCTACATACATTTTCATTTTGCTAGAGAGTAGTTGTTTTGTAGAGCATATACTCCCTGTAAATGCTACCTGCCTTGCTTCCAGAAGTGGATCAACAGTTCAATTATCCCTATGCTATTGGTCTGAGATCCTACTACTACTCAGATCTACCCTTGCAGATTCTGAGTGAGAATTAATGCTTTTAAGGGACTATTATTTGATGTATTCTGTTCTGCTTTGAACTCATCTTACTGCTGAAGAACTTTGGTGATTTAACAACCTACTGCAAACTGAGAAACACCTGTACTATCCAAAAACAGAATTGCCCAAAGGAATACTCTGTTCACAGGATTATTCTAATATCTACTGTTTACAAACAGCTTGATGCATAGTTCTAGTTATCTACCCAGTGGATGCACACTCCAATGCATAGTCCCAACAAGTAAGAGACAATGTAATTTTGCTTGATTTAATATGAAACCAGGAAGCAGTTCAAAACATTGCATCAGGAAAGAGAATAAAATATGTAACTCTTCTGACCATTAAACATATCTCAGATGCTACACAGATACTACCATAAAAGTTAAGAAAAAAAAGCTTATGTAAATCTGGCACTTTATAAAGAGCCATTCTCATAATTCTTTGTAAGCTAGAAAAATAAGACCACAGGAGACAGAAATGAAGATTGCTGAAGTACTGTGCATATTAAATATCTACATAATTTTTCACACACTGTTGAGGACACAGCAGGCCAGCTGCAGGCCTCTCACAATCAAGCAGACAGGTCACCCATGCCTTCAGCAACACTAAATTCCTCTCAGCCTTACTGCATTTTTAAATTACTTAATTTGCTCATCTGGTCAGGCTGGATGTATGAGGAAGGGCAAGCCAGGAAAAAAGCAAAGAAATAACTTTGTGTATTTTTGTTAGATATTTCTCAGTAGCTGGGATATGCTTTGCCAGGATATTGCTGTGTTGTAATTCTGATCAAGAATTTTGAGATGTCTTTTCTTGACTTCAGAGTAAATCAACAGGCTACTATTGAAAATATTTGAAGAGTTAAGGAGACATATTTTCTTGATTAACCAGCCCTGTGACAGGAAGGAAATTATAGATTGATTTTTGAGAAACAATATTAGCAAGTAGGCATGATAGCAAAGTTACTAATCAGAAGAAAAATGTCAGTGGTGTATCAGAAGAAAAAAGTATCTTAATAATAATCTAATTGAGACTCAAAATGATAAGTGAAGACACTCTAACAAAGATTTCTCTGTTAAAATGCCAAAGAATATTTTGTTCTCTTGTACTCCATGCATATACAATAAATTATTCTTGCTAACATCTTTTTCTGAACACTGAAATTAACTCAATTAAATTTATGGAAACTCATATTCATTTCCCACTGCTTTTAAACACAGATATTAAAAAAAAAGTCAGACATATTTGTACATGTTATATTAGCAATTAGCTAATCTTCTTATGTCTGAGCAACAACTCTTTTTGAATACCTAGAGAATATATGGTACTCTGTTGATGTGACAGAATATAATAAGCTATAATAAAATATAATAATCTATAATAAAAGTTCATACTGAATTCTCCACATAAGAAAATGTTCTGTTGCTGAAAACTAGAACATGAAAAATGTATAGGATAAATGCTACCTTCCATTTAGTTCAATAAAAGATGAAATAATTAAATTAAAACCATTAGGATGAAAAGAAAAAAGCAACTGTAAAGTAGGATCTAACAAGAGATTTCACTGAGAACCATGAACTACAATGCTAAAATGAGACCTGAAAGAGAGGTGCTTTTTTTCTTATTTTTCTATAAAAGTCTCATTTGAATCCTCTATTATGAAGGTCTAACCAAACTTTGGCAGGTACTTTGAGAGAAATAAACCCAATCTGAAACAATTATGAGTAAAGAAATAGTTCACAGTACATTGTTCACTTTTCCAAAAATTAATCTACAGGTAAAAGCTGACTTTTAACTTTGTTTTTGGCTGTCAACTAAAGTTCAGTTTTAATTAGTTTTTTTTTCCCATTTCAGAGGAAAAAAAAGTAAGAAGTCGCAGAACATTTTCAACCTGCCTACTCTTCCAGTAAACTGCTATTTTACTGAACAAGAAAGAAAAAAAGGTTTTGCAGACATTAAGACTTTCAAAATAGAAAGAAAACATTTTGCCACAGAATTACACTTTTCAAGAAGGATGGTACATGCATTGTGTACTTCTAATCTGCAGTGGAATAAAAGTAACAGGAGAGACTTCAGTACAATAGTTCTGAAGGGCATAAGTTATTTTTTCTGTTTAGTTAAATAAATTTCAAGAGATAAGACTATAATTTCCATTTAAAATTTAAATAAGCAATAAGCTGGTTTTACTTAAGAATAAATATGCATGTGGCCCTATAAGCTACATGACAAACTCTTTGGAAGATTTACTTCATATGTTTTGCTTTCTTTAGTTAACAGTGCTAGGCAGTTAATACTGTTCAATTTGGAATGAATTTTAAGCATCCTTTGCATTAGCCATCTCTAAGCTGATAGACTTTCTGGAGATCATTGGAATATTCAGATATCTGCTACTACTGTGAGCAGCAGACAGGAATGGTGCAACAATGCTGAGAAAATTACCTATTCAAGAATTGCTCCTTGGGTTCTTTTCAGCTTAACAAAATACCACTGTCCAACTTAGACCTGCTAAATTAATTGTTGTGTGCAAGTCTTCCCCCAGTCAACCTTCCCTATGCAGAGACATCAATCAAAGGCAAGACCATGCAGTCCTTATAGCAACCATATCAAAATTACAATTTTGATATGGTTGTTGCTCACACCATGTGACAGCTGTAGACAGAGTGAGACACTCTCCTTTTATAAGAGGATTGGGAATCTCAGGGAACACCTGAAAGACACTTCTTTTAGCTGTATAAGTGTTCAAACAGCTGTGAGATATGTTACAGTCTCCACAAACCTCTACATATGCCTGTACATAAGAATGTCCAGAATTGAGAAGAGGTTCAGACTTCTACTCAAATGTGTATGCATGTTTTCAAGTTCTCTCTCTCATGCTTTTCCATCTGTAAAATGCAGGGGATATTTACTTGCCTTACTAAAATACTGTGAGGTTTAAGTTTACAAAATGCCTTGCAAGTCTTCATCTAATATATAACTAAGAATTATAGTTTTAATCACTTTTGGTTTGAGCCATCACAAGAGAAAAATAAATCCACAAAGTTTTGTTTTTTTTAGAAATGCAGATCATTAGAATAATATATTTTGCTCTTGAGGTACTACAGAGAATGGTCATGCTTACTTATTGAGGAAAAAGGCAGCTTCATTGATAACGTGTGCTGCCTGCCGTAGCTAGCTCCAGTTAAAGCCTTTACATAAATGATAATTGTTTGGTAAATATTGTTGCTAATAATGGTGAATATTATGATTTAGGGGATTCTACAAATTTTCTACTGTGAGATACAAGAAAAAGATGAAAAGGAAAAAAGAAAGGATCTCATCTACCAAAAAAAATATATTGTTTTCACAACTAGGTTTCTTGAGTAACTCTTTTGTTTCATTATGTTCTCAATCATAAAATTTGTTCTTTTCTAAGGCTCTTTATTATTCAGGTTGCTTTTAGCAGCATAAAGTGTAATGATCATGAGCAGTATGATAAGAGAGAGATCTTCTGGGGATAGTGTGACTGAAGATTTGGCTGCTATGTATTGAGAAAGCCATAATGTTGACTTAATGGTAATTATCTTACTCCTCCACCACAGCTGAACAATAGTTTTCACCCAATTTTCTAAAGTTGTTTCATTACCACATACAATGACACCACTTAAAAACCTGTTCCTGCTGCTTTAATTCTGTAAGTGCATTAATTTGTTTCCTTTCTCTTCACAAAAATGTCACTGAAATTTCTGTATCAATCTTTTCCATGCTGAAGTACTTTATTGATATATGGGAGATTTTTTTTCAAAGTATTTGTTCTCTGAACAATCCATAATCCATGCAGCTGGTTATCAGTCTTGGCTGCTTGAATATATAATGACACAAGTGCTGATAAAACTGTACAAGCCATCTGTCTCTGGAGTTAAATGTTTTGAAAGCAAACACAAAAGTGCATAACAAACACTCCCTTAAATTGTCTTTGTAAATATTTATATCAGATCTTACCCAAAAATGCTTTTTTTGTTGTTATTTTATTCTGTTAATAGCTGTCAAGCAGATGCATGACTTTCCTACTCAAAAGCAGACAGGTGTAAGATGGAAAATAATGTATGCCACTCAAGAGCTGGTCATACCCTAATGTTGGAATTTCTGTGTGGTCTTTTATCTCTTTTTATTATACCCAGAAGCTAAACAGCTATTTCATTGATTAACTTACTGCTGCAATTAGCAACTAGCTTCTGGTGTGATGACCAGCTGCTTTTCAACGTGCTTCTTTAAAACTCTCTTGCTTACAGCCAGAAAATTCATTATTCATGTCTGAAAGAGTTGAGGTCACAAGATAATTTCCACTCAGTGGTACTTTTTGGTCCCAAGCAACATGAATAGGTACTCTTTGCCTGAGGGTGCTAACATCAAATACAGTGGATTTGAACACAGCCACAGTTGTGTTTCAGACAATTATATATATTTAACTTTTCATATGGCATCTTAAAATGAAAAAGAAAACAACAGAAATGTTTTCAGCTCTACTTATCCTCAAATACAGAAAGGGGGTTTTCTGAGCTTTCATGGGTTACTTTACTAAATAACCTTTTCTGAGACCTCATGATTTTACAGCCTTCCCCACATATGGAACATTCATGGAATTGAAATGACATTGTTCCATTTCATAGAGGTTTTACAACTAGTCATATATTAAATTTAAAAACTGGAAACATTTATAATTATGCAGATTCTTTGGCCTTTTATTTTGCTCTTAAGTATCAAACAAATAAATGGAGAAAACTGTTCTTTATTTCTAGTCTATTAAAAAAACCAATCCAAGACTAAATAACCACACACATGCTGTGTCAGATGTGCTTCCTTGGTATCATTAATTAAAAGAAACAGTGTCTATTAAAAAAAAATATATTTTTAGTGACTTATTCCATGGTCATTCTACCCGGCACAGTAAATTCACATTACATCCTCAAATTACCTTGTTCAAAGGCCCCTGAATTCCTCCTACCACTGCTGCCAGTTTTGGTAGACTTATCACCTTCCACCCTGCTGCTTCTCTCTTGCTTTCCTGGTGTTCCATCCACTGTACTCAGGTACAGATCAAGAAACCCCTGCTACTCTCTGTTCCCTGTCTTGGCCAAAATTTTTCATCAAGGCTGAAATAAATAACATTGTAAGGTTAGCTTTTATCTGCATTACTTAGCAGAGATAAGCTGCCAGAATACTTAATTAGCACCACGACAGGAGGGTCGGGCAGCAGGGGAATTAAAGGTGTGTGGGAGGGACTGCCCAGGATACAGAAAAGCAGAAACAAAAGTATTTTCTGAAAAGGCAGAGAAACCTCACACAGTAAGATTTTCTACACTATTCTGTGAAGTATTTAAGTGATCCAGATGGTTTCCATATCATGTACATGACTCTGTTCAAAAACTCTGCCTGACTTTTATTCCGTGGGCAGCTAAAATTTGAAGGCAACAATATTCAAGTACTTGAAATTTTTTTTTCTATCCAGTTGTGTGATGACTGAAGTTTCTTCATATCTATATCTTTTTGGAGCTAAGAAAGTGAACAAATTAGAAGTTAAGAAAGCATTCTGCATTTCTTATCTCAAGTTCCTTTCCCCTTCACCTTCTCTACTATAAAAGTTATAATGAAAGGGAATGTTACTTAGTTTGTTATATTTTGTTTTTTTTTTTTTTCTTTTTTATTTTTTTTGTTTTCTAGTATATTTCCTAGAAATTCAATACCATTATGACTTACAGGGTACACTTTCATCAGTAATGTCTCTGTTATAAGGATGCTATTTTTACCTGACCTAACTTTTTGTTCCTATTTCCAACTACTTTTCCTGCATTGCCATACATGTTTATAAACCTCTCTGTATCTCCTTGTGTGCATGGTCAGGAAGTAGACATATAATTCCTATGTCTGCTAAGTTTCTAAGTTACTAGGGGTCAAGTTTATTTAGTGCTGCCTAGTCTTTAAGAACAATAGACATATTAACGAGCACGAAGCCTGTGACCATTCTGTAGGCAAGTTGCAACAATCTGAAGTCACAAGGACACGACAAGGGTCCGGGAAGATGCCACAGGAGGTGTTACAAAGCACCATGGTCTGGAGCAGTGCTGAGCTACAACTGAGCAGCTCAAACCTGAATGATTCTTCACTGGTCATACAAATGCAGCCCCATTACTTGTCATGGATTGCATACTGTTCAGATCTTTATGCCACTATTTATTTTTATTTTTAACTTAACTAGGTGAAACTTTACAATTTATAGTTAAAAAATAAATAAAAAGTAGACTCACTAGATAATCTAGTGGTTCTTTCTGGTCTTAAAAATCTATGTATCAGCAACCATTAGCATAAAGCTGCATTTTATATAAACGTTCACTGACAAATGAAGCCAATTCTAGCATACCCTTTAGAAATACCGAAAATACAAAATAATATCTGGGATTTTTATTCTGACTTAATACATTCTGTCATTAAAACAAACAAACAAGTGAATAAACAAACAAACAAAGACACACAAATGACTGCAATTTGTATTCTTAGCTGAAGTGTCACATTGTGGATGCAGACAGTCACCTTGCAGGAAGAGCAGGAGAAAAGAAATGCAAACAGTATTTGGCAAAAAAACCCCAATTTGTTAACAAATAAATAAAGATTAAAAGCTTTACACATCTCTCATACAGATTTCATTCTTTGGGCACAGATGAAAAGTCAACATTTGCAAATGGAGATAGTCCAAATTCAACAATACATGGCCAGCCAGAATAGCAGATTCTCTCCCTGAGAGGATATTGTTATTTAGACAGACTTTATGACATACAAAGAGCAGACAGCATATCTTTATAAATTTGCAACCATCTTCAGTGTGGCATGGAACTCATCCATCTTTTCGTCTGCTCAAGCTACTCCTCCGAAGAATGCTATCTCACCTAATTTTATTTCCTCAAAATTGGCAGTTTTTTCCTGCCATACATTTAATTTTAGCAGGACAATCTAATGCATAAAATCTCCTCAGAAGATTCAAATGAACCTTTTAAATTTGATTCTATCACTTAATGAGACCAGTGTTCAAATATTTGGAATAATATTATATTCAGAATTAATCTTTTTCATTATGTATTCATTTTGCTGCCTAAAAAAGTCTGTTCCCAAAAGGTGATGATGGATGGTGATAATAAAATATTCATAAAGCATCCCATGGTCACAATCATTTAGTACCTTTTTTCTCTCACACCTAAATATTTATGATATTTGATCAGAATATTTTGTTGAATTCACTTACAGGCAACATGCTGAGACAGCACCACTTTTGACATGGTCACATTTTCTGATATATTAATATGCCCAAAACACGAACCTGCTGTCAGTCTAAAACAACTTAAGTCTCTATTTGGAAGATTTAGTCAACTGTTTAACATAAAATCAAATTTTGGTTAATAATTTCTACAAATTCTTTGAGAAATGGTAGGATTCAGTGTGAAAAAAAGCAGTCAAAATTAGAAGAACTGGCAGAATGTGGTGAAACTGAGCTGAACAATATTTATTTTTACTCTGCACAGTGTTGTAAATTTTTTCTGCTTCTGTTATATTCCTGACCATTAACTAATTTACAGCAGGAAAAACCAAAACCATTCAGGTTGAACTTCATTTCAATTATAATGATTGTTAAAAAAAGCCTAAAATATTTGCTTTTCCTGATAATCTTCTAACTTACAGCAAAATCCTGGTCTATTGACTTGTGATAAATACATATCCTGGCTCTCTGGAGTACAGGCATGAGTACTTGGGATAAATTGAAGTAATGATATTGAATTTCTTACGCAATATATGAATAAAGGTAAAATTCATGATCATCATCATCTACATATATATATGATGAACCCTGCTGTTAAATTATATTATTTGTTTTATTTGTATATATATATATATTCATATATATTCTTTATTTTTACTTTTATACGCATTTCTGTCCATTGATAAATAAGGAACTCATGTATAACAACTGGGACTTATTTCCTAAGTATTATTTTTCTAGAATAACATTAGCCTCTGCAAAGCAGAAAGTGTCAAATTAAACATTTTCCTTTAAACGTGAATTTGGGAAGGGAAGGGAAGGGAAGGGAAGGGAAGGGAAGGGAAGGGA
>QUSF01000006.1:19132683-19193203 GCA_003676055.1 Chloebia gouldiae
GGGAAGGGAAGGGAAGGGAAGGGAAGGGAAAAAATAATTACATCCAAGGAATTCAAGAGGGAAAACCAGAAAATATCAAAAAGCTATAACTGTTATATTCCAGAAAGCAGCTCATTTAAGGACAATATGAAAATGAACATATATGTTATGGTGTTAAAAACACACTGTTAATTAAGACAGTTAATGAAAACTAATTTTGCATAAAAGTATACATTTATTCTGTAATTAGGTTAATTACAACTATCTCAACAGACATTAAATTTAGGTTGAAATACAACTTTTTAATAAATCCCTATTTCTAAAGTATGCTTCTTGACACTTCTCTGTTTTTTCTATTTTCCTTCAGTACAAATCACACCAAAATCAGATTTAGCTTAAACCAAATTTCTTGCAAATTTGTGGCAGATGCCTTATGAGTATATGTTATTATATAAATAAATAGTTGAACCGATTTGAAAATACTTTTGAAGTACATTTCTCTTAGGGGACTTTGGACCCAAATCTGAGTACTTGTTCTCCTAAGTTAAGCTTCTTGACTCTGAATAATTGAAGAATGTGACAGGAAAAAGTACTTAAATAATAGTAAATCAAGCTTAAATAGTAAGCTTGATTATATTGTTGATTTTTTCTTCTAATCTACACAAAAGTATATCCTTGTTAAATATCACAGGACACAGATGTCAAAGATGTCATTAAACTAATCCAGAGACAAAAGAATCATTTCCTAATTCTGTTTGTATAACAGCATCTCATTTAGCTAATTTTGTAAAATTCAACTCAGTGCCAGTTGAATTGTCAGAACTGCAGGCATATTACACAGAGAATACTAGGAAGTGCTTTCTTTTATTATGTCTGAGCTACACCCATGCTACAATTCCTTCTTTTTCTTTAAAAACTATGCTCATTTGTATCATTTTTCAAATGAGATACCCGTAAGTCTCTTAATGAGCTTATATAGTTTACAGTAAAACTCCCATTAAACAAATGTTCCTGAGTCAAAACACTTAAATTTTATTAAATCATGCTTGAAAATTAACCTGTGCTGCATTTAGTCATTACCTTCAATGTACTGAAAATTAATATGGAAGTAACATCTGTATGCCGCAAATACTTTTGGTTAGTCACAAAATCCAATTGAGATATTTAGAAGAAGCTATACTTCCAGGCTTCTAAATCTCACTTGGAAGACTGCAGAAAAAATTATCTCTGTGATTCTGAATACAAAGTCAAATAATATTTCACATGAATAATGATTCTACATTAATGGAGGAAAGTATGTTTTGATAACCTTATTTTTTCTTCCTATTAAATGAAATAGCTCAGCAAATGAACCCTTCCAAATATGTAACATGTCTTTTTTATTATTATTATATTTTATTTATTCATGCAAAGTAGGCCACTTTAAGTTGCATTCAAATCTAAGTACAAAGTAAAAGGATTGTCTGAAATTAGTGAACAAAATGCACATAGAGTAGGTCTAAACTAATACTTTTAAAGGAATATTCCTGATGTCCTCTTCAGATGCCTGGATATTTTTTAAGCAAGAGAATATTATAATTTATTTCTTATTTTTAAATAGATTAAAATGGATTAGCAAGATGCCTGAAGAAGAGTTGTTACTAGGAGCACAGATCATGAACATTTCCACATCCAACAAGCTCTTTACATTCTCCTTTATGTCTGTACACAATCTGGTTTCTCAAGTAGTACAAAAGTCATGGGAAATTTGATTCATATGTAAAGCAAATTTTGGGATGGAACATACCAAGAAAAACAGTTTGATTTCCTCAAACTACTGGGTTTTTATAATATCCAAAGACAAAATGTGAGGCTTGCTTGCCTCCATAGAATTAATTTCATTGTTATAAAATGTGGCTAGAAACAGACATTTCTTGTCCAGTCACATAAGAATCCTACACTTTCTCTAACATGAGAGCTGTGAATACCTGCCAATACACTGTATCTATTTTCTTGGTTCCAGTTTTAGATGTAAAGGTAAACTGATTTTGTTTTCCTCAAGGTGACAATAAATTAAGAAAAAAGTAAGAAAAAATACATGCATGACGTAATCTCGTACTCATATTTAATGATGTATAATATAGCCTTAACCGTCTCAAGCTTCTGAAAATAATGAGCAGTATGAACATGTTTCTGCTTACTGAACTTGTAGAAATAAAAACTTATGAATCAGATTAACAACATGAGGGAAATAATATATTTTTTGTCTTGTATTATAAAAAAAGAAACAAACAAAAAAGGTGATTTACCAAAATAGGAAAAGCAGTCACTAGATTTAACTCACTTAACATTTCCATTTACCTCCCTGACAGGAATGGCAGTGCAGATGTTAATTACTGTTCAAAGAATGTCTTGTCAAAACACCTAAGAATTACTGTTCTGTTAATGACTTTGTCCTGTGCTTGGGTTCAATGGCTGATTTCAGACCAACAACACTGAAAAGGATCACTGACATTTGGTTAGGACACTGTCTTTCCCTGTAAACACCTGCAAATAATGCGTGGTGTTGTGACAACAATTTAGTTTTAGAAGAGAAACTATTAGAAAACTATAATCATGAGAGAAATAACAGTTAATTTTAAGATTATTATTACCCTTGTATCAAGTAAGTTATTTAATGGCAAGTTATTTAAAAGCATTGCCAAATGCTTAAAAGCTGAGATACTAGAATACTTTACTGAGAGATAAAAATATGTATTCCAGGCAAATTTATTTGTTGGCACAGCAGAGACAGGCAGCTGTTTTTCCATGCATTCATTGGTCACATACCTCCTCCCATTTGAAGTAGGTTGGAGTTTTGCTACTGTCTTTTTTGGATGTAAAACTTGGTCTTCTGTCACTACAGAACACAAAATGAATTTTACAGGTAAGCCTAAATTAGGAAGGCATGAACTAAAGGAAAACAGACCAATTCCTCTGTGATCTGCAAGTCATTCCTTTAGCATTTATCTTCCCTATGTACTATATCAATTCCTCCTTTACAAGTTCTCCAGCTCAGGACTCTACTTTTTCCAAGCTGTCCCTATATACTTGTGCTTACCGTCTTTTTGGACATTTCAACTCACTACTGTATTCCTGTATTTTTCTCAAAAAAGAAAATATTCCTCTCACCATCTTCTCAGATGCTTGGATGACAAATCCTTCTCCTATAAATTTATATCACTGAATTTAGTTAACAGATTTCACTTAAAATGAGTGATGGGACATCTTCTTATAATTCATTTAGGTATAAAACTTAAGGTTATTAAAGACAGAATGCTAAGGTAGGATTCATTCCAGCCTGGGGTTCAGCTCTAGAGATATTCATCTGGAAGTGTTCAAGAAGCATCTGGACGTGACACTTGGGGATATGGTTTAGGGGGGATTATTGGGGTGCCAGTTTGATGGCTGGACTTGTCATGACCTTGAATGTTGCTTCCAACCTTGATGGTCCTGTGATCTGAACTGATTATGAGAAAATGTCTTGCATATTTGCTGCTTAAAGGATCAAGGTGATCTAGTGCTACAAGAAGACAAAGATAAAACTGAAATAAAATTTTATGTTTGCAATGTATATACCTACATGGGAACCACAGATATATGTATTTTCTAATTTCTCCTTTTGATTACCAGACATCATGTCAATCTTATCAGTTGGTCTAGTCAATAAAATACAGTAAATCAGCAAACCTAATGTACAGAAATGAATCTGAAAAGCTCTTGCAATTATACTGCTTTGACTAAATCTCCTTTAAAAACAACAAGAAGTTATAGCACCTATTATGTACACAGCTTCATTGTAGATAGCTAGATTTAGCATTTGAATCTGGAGCTATGTCTTACCCTTGGCTTTGCTATAACACTTCATCACTTTGATCTTTTAATGTGTATGCACAGATTAGAAAATGTTTCCTTACACAGTTAATTATTTCCTTAAAACTAACTGTTGTATCAAAAATCTGACTTTTTAACTTGCAAAATTAATACCTTTGAGCTCTGTCACTTGTGAGTGGATTCCATCTGGACACAGCCCCTATTCTACCACAGCTTTCAGATCATCTCAAAGCACATGCTGAGGCATTTCAGGAAAATTTTGCTAGACAAAATTTTCTTGCCTTCTCTTTATTTTTTTTTCCCTGCATTGTGACACAAAAAATAGAATGGAATTTTGTTTCTGAATTTCACTTTCAGAGTATTGCAGATATCTCTCACCATAGCAGTATGGATTTCTGAAGTATTAAGGGGCTAAAGCTGTAACTGTAGGACAGTGGGCCAGGCCAACAAAACTGAAAAAGGAACATCTGAAGCTTCCACTAATGCTAATAGCATTTTTGAGTACAAGGTGAGAACAGAAACCCTTAACAAAAGTTTGAAAAGATTGATTACATTGTAATTTGTCTTTGGTCCCCCATTCAGGCACTAAGTGCTAGCAGTATTCCTGATTATAATGGAAAATTTTGTTCCCTGCTGTGGGGAGAAAAATAGCACTGAAAGCAAAAAACACCTGGCAGACACCTTGAATATGGAACTTTTTATTAAGCACTGCATTTTTTTTTGGTTAATTAATCTATTTCACAGTCTCAGGTAATCACTTTGCAACTTCTCAGTAGTCTGACTTTCAAAGGAACTTCATGCTCTGTCAGTTTCTACACCCATGGTGTCAAAGAGCATGGGAATGACAAAATCTCGGTAAATTGTCCAGTGCTGTCTTGCACATCCCTTTCCTATAAGGCAGTCACTTTAAAAGCATTCTTTCTTCTAAATATTATGCATTAAGATTGTATTCTCTGTGTCTCTTTACTTAGTTTTCGTCTTAGCAAACCTTTGGAGTCCTACTATTTTACAGATAAAAGATGGAGTTAGTAAGATCTCTTTGTTGACAAGAATGATTAAGTAAGACTGCAACACTTATTTGCACAAATGCCCACCTCAGCATGGGCTGCAGCAGTCACAGCACCAACTAGAAGCAGTTGCTTAAACACATACTAACTCTGATGCATACCACGTAATGTTCCTTGCCATGCTTTGTGCATTTTTGTCTGGTACCTGCTGTTTATTGGAGAGGCATTCACTGCAGACAAAGGGATAAAATTAATCACAGGGGAAATCCACATTCAACACCAACCCATTTTATAAATAAATGATGTACAGAATGAGTGCTACCTGACTGGGGTGTCATAAATGTATACTGAAACTTGGAGGGGAGAAAAGCAGGCACAAGTTGCCACAAATCTATAAAAATTGATCTGAAGAAATAAAACAGAACTAAAAGGGAAAGTATAACACCATAACAACTGATAAATGGGTAAGTCTGACACAAATATCTTAAGAATAGTAGATAATGTGAGATTTACATGGTAAATTACTTCATTTTTAGAAACAAAGGAAATTGAGTAAATATCATCTCTCTAGATTTCAGTGGAGCATATGATAAAGTTCCATATAGTAAATTCTTTTAGTTTAGCAGTATAGGGAAATGGAACCTGTAGGTTGATTCAATGAGGGAAGAGATGGAGCTAGAGAGAGGTCCCACATAATTGAATGTCAGAACTAATCCTGAATAATATTTTCAATAGTGGACTTAATATAGACTTATAGGGAAAAGGCTGATGCAATGTGTTCCTGACATAAAACTGGAAGGTACTTTCAGTAAAGACCAAGTTATCAGAAAAATTAAAGAAAAAAAAAACCAAAAAAAACCCCAAAAAAAACCCAAAAGGCAGGAGTCTTTCTTGTTAGAGAAGACTAGATTTCAGCTTTTCTCATTTAGAAGAATAAACCCAGACAGATGAAAAGGTGAAAACCATTGACAAACAGAGACATCAAATGCTTTGTAAATTAAGAGAAAGTGTTGACATGAGACTAAATCTTGACCACACAGTGTCTATGATAAGACACTACTGAACTCCACTCCACAAAAACTCCACAATAAAACCAGCAGACTCTGTTTTACAAATTTGTGGAAGTTTATAGTCTTGTATTTAATTGCTTAATATCTAACTATAGTCAAGGCAGCTAGTGTACAATAGAAGGTTGTGCTGCAATAAAGTATTAAGAAACTATAGTCACAATGTACTGCTTCTAATACAAGATAGATAAAAGGATTTATAATTCCTTACAAAGAGAATTTGCAGCATTAAGGATAAGAATTTTTAGTAAGAAGGTGAGATTTTTCAGTATGAATGCTTCCGAAAAATCTCATCTAATAAAGGAAGGTACTAGAAGAAGGAAAAATCTGATGAAATACTGGCATTTCTAATTGAAGAATACCTGTCAGCTAATCAACTAAACTCTTTAAACAGCCTCTTTCCTTTCACAATGTGATTCATCTGAACTCCTCTAGGTTTTACTTTATGATGAGATGAATTGTGCCCTGAAAGTGTCTACTTCTCCCTGCTGGCTACTAAATTACCCAAAGTGCAGAGTTCAGGTGTATACATGGCATTCTCAGCTTCTACAGTTGAAGCAACAGAAGACAGATCTTTCACGATATCTCCTAAATCAAAGAGAATGACCTTAGCAGTGTCATTTGGTTCCTCTGTCTCTTTATGCTCATCTATAAAATGAAGATAATAGAATTTCCATACCTTACAGGGCAACACAGCAGGTTGTGGATTACACAGCCCTCTAATACTATGGCAATGGATGCCCTATTCTGGACTGTTAAATGAAGAAGCCAAGAAGAACAAAGACTAAAACTTGCAAACTAATTTATTTTCAGAGAGACCCATTTGATACCTCCCTGAAGCAATGCACTATTGAAAGATGGGATTCCTGTAAAGCATCCTGTTAATCATAACAGTAAGAGTGATCTTTTTGAAAGAGGTGGTATCCCTCCCTCCTGAATAAGAGAATTCAGATTGGATATCTTTTACTCTTTTATCATAAGATGCTCCATTTGTCTCATGACTTAGGTAAACAATTGCTGCATCAAGAAAATAATGCTATTTATTGCCCACTGACACATGATACATCCTTTTAGTCTGTGTCCTATTTTAAAATGGGTACCAGCAAAATGTTTGGCAGCATTGAAATATTTACTGAAGCATTAGTTCCAAAACATTTCTAGAGTAACAACTGGACTTATGCTAAGATACATTCGTGTCTCATATATGCAAAGGCTGATTTTAATCTTGTGCACACCAGTACCAGTTGACTTCAGCTAAATTACTCCTATTTTATCCCAGGATTGCTGTCAGAATCATCCTTATATTTCAGCCAGAGCCTACAAATCTCCAGCAGGAAAGTATCTTTTTATTGTAAGGATAAATTGGCATTCACCCAGAATTCCCTGGGAGAAAGGTTTTTTTTATCACATTGATTTAGAGAAACATTGAGGCCTTATTTATTTAAAATCAAGGATATGAATATTTTAACAGTAGTAGCAGAAGACATAAAGAAAAGGCAAGCATTCAAAGTTGCTGCAAATAAAAAAAAAAGAAAAAATACCTTCTGATACATTGTTTGGAGCTAATGGCTGATGATGGAATTTGGACAGTGCAGAGAAAGAGGTACAAAGAAGTACTTGTCAATAATAAGAACAACAGCTCTGTATTTACAATCCAATGTTTAAAGCCAAAATAGACATTCTTTTCTCTGTTTGATCTCAGGAAACACTATCTGCAGCTCACAGGCCCAAATTTGAGTCTTCTTATATCACTCAAAAGAAGTACTGAGAAAACTGTGCTAGAGATGACAGACTAGTAACCCCTCTAGCAAGCCAGACCAGTGGGGGGGTGTCATGTTTTTTGTATCTGGGCTGAAAGCACTCTTCCTACTTAGAAATGCTCTCTTTTGTTCTCCCTGGTGCCTGAAATTCATTCTCAAGAGATATGAAAAGTTGAAATTCATCTCACAGAAAAAAAAGGTGTCATCAATTTCCATAGGAACAAAGAATCACAAAACAAATGTAAATCCTTTTCTCTTTTTATTTCCTCTCAAGGCAGAACTGCTCACAGACATCATAAACCTAATCCCCAGTTGTATCAGCTGTTGCAGCAGCACTAAAGTCAGAGGGGGTCACCCCCAGAATCTGTCCCTGTAAGAGAGACATAAGAACAAGACAGTACTATTCAACATCAGTCATGTAAAAAACAATGAAGTAAGGTCTGAAAATATAAATTTGCAACAAACATTATGGCTAACCACAGTAATATCAGTACAAGAAAGAAAAAATATATCTTACTGCCCTATTGTATTTTAATTGGAAAATTTTCTTTCTCTCAAAGGATTTGCAGAGTGTTTTGCTTGTTATAATAAACTGCAACTCTAAATAACTCAAATCATATTATTCAAACCATATCCTGAAATATCAAAACCACAGCTCCTAATCTTAAAATCTTGTAACTTTACCAATTGAAAGGTATCACTTTACTTCAATTTGGCAATTCTCCTATCCAGAAACAAAACTTTTATGAGAGCAAACATATTGCTAAAACAGTGCAATGGCAAGCTTTAATTATGGATTATATTTATAATGGATTAATTTTCAGTGAGGAATCTAAGAGTGTGTCCTAGTAATGGCTTTCATTTACAATGGCAAAAATCATTCAAATCTGAATTGTCAAGTTCCTAGTAACATACAATTTCTAGCTTTAAAAGAATGCCTATGCCATTTGTACTTTACATGGGGCTAAGGATCCTCTGTTCTGCTCTATTAACCCTGTAAGTTTTCATATTGTGTTTCCTCTTGGAAACGCTCTATTCCACAGAACAATTGTAAAACTCAATCTCTTGTCTCAAGTTCCCCTTCTGACCTCATCTATCGATCACAAACAAATAATATGAGCAAATAATAAACACGATGTCCACTCACAGCCCAACACCCATCGGAAAAGGAGCTAAGCAGACACAGTGGTGCCCTCCTGGTAATTTGCACCGTAAGCATGCGGATCTGAGACCAGAACCCTACACACAATCTCCCTTCAGAGTCTTCCCTACCACTGACTGGTTTGGGCAAAGAGGGAACTTACTCTCTCAGTGATGGATTTCCATATGGTTTTAAGCTTCACATGGCATATTGCTTCTGATTAAGGTCTGCTTAAGTTTTGGAAATTTAAGTGTAAAAGACAAACTGAACTGTTACTGCATAAGACAGCTACAACTTCCCTTGCAGTATAAGTACTTTACTACTTGAGGTACTTGTGCGAGGAAACAGCAAAAAGCATTGATGACTTTGTCAATTATTTTCCTTCTCAAGTCTCCCATTCTTGGGTCACTGAGAATGGAGCAAGGGGAGAAGTGACTTCTGCCTCATCTACACAGTAGAGATATTATTGAAAATAGGAGTGATATAAGCTTTTGGTGGCTAGCTTACAGCAGAACAAAGTAAACTGAATATAAGAAAAAAGACACAAGAACCCTCACACACAATCCTTACAAGTTCTGGTAAAGCTACTCTGTGAACACAGTTAAAGAGCATCTGAGACAAAAGCAATAAAAGTGTCTTTCAGCTCTGATAATGGGGATCCTGTTTCTCAGGCATAGCCCCACAGTAAGCCTATCAGAGCTCTCTCTGTATTCGCTCATGAGTCCAAAGCCCCAGACATATAAATTCTGTTAGCTGGATCATCTGAGAGGCAAGTCATTTGTTTTTTTGTCTTTGCAATTAAAAGGGTTTGCTTTGCTTTTACTTTTTCTAAAGTTTTATAATATGTACACAACAAAAGGACAAACTCTAAAATTTTTACGGTCCTTAATAATTCCTTTGTCAGTTTTTATAGAATATTTGCTTAGAATTTGATCCTGATTGACAGATAATTTACTGAATCAATCACCTTCAAAACTCTGGATAAATCAATAGATAATAATAAAAATCCCAAACAGATGAACAAAAACCTCATGCATCTTTAAATGTTCTCCCAGTCTGTCAACTTCTTTTTTGTTTTTCATTTCAACATGTAGGAATAATTGAAATGTCTAGTCCCAATGAAAGAAATAGAATAGAGAGCCTGATGTATTATTAAAATGCTTTTCCTTATGATTTTACCTTTGTCAACTTGTTGAAACATTTAGCATGTAGTCACACAAAACACTTTTGCATTAAATATACTAGAAGCCTGTAATTCTTATTTTTACCAACAGGCTCTATTTCTGGATAAGTAATATATCAACTAGAAATATGACTTTTATGACTTTTGCTTCATCGAAAGTCTGGGTGTGATTATGGTATACTCTGTACAATCCAAATGCATGAAGAGAAACACTATCTGAAAATATAACTGCAAGGAATTAAAATAAAAATAGTTTATTTAGGCTAATTTCTAGGACATAGTCACATATAAACTTTTGGGAGACGAAAAATGCACATTATTATTTTCAAATACAGAAGGCTCAAGGGTATACATTTTACGTGTGATCAATATAAAAAAAAATTATAGCTAAATGTGCAAAAATGTGCCAAATGTGTCACCCAAATAATTCATTAACAGTAAGCTGATTAACGCAACACATTTTATTTCAGAGTAAAATTCAATGCCTGTTATGGCACAACAATTTAGGCTTACAGGATTGCATTGAGCCCTGTTATGCTTGACCATGCTAATGTATCCATTTTTATTTCAGAAGCACTGGGGAGGGAAGCATGAAATCATTATTAATTATATAAATATTAAGGCCACACAACTGGCTGTATTACTGTTTTCAAATGGCAGCATCTGCAAATTCAGCCTCTAATAAACACTAATGCATCCAGAGACGAGAGTGCTGACACATGAATGGGATGCTTTGTCAGACTGGCATAAAAATGTAGATGAACTGAAGCAAAAGAACACCAAAGAATTCAAAGGGTTTCTTGATTGCCTTCTTTAAAATGCCAAGAATTTAAGCTGGCCTTTCTTATCTTCCTCTACATGCATGTGACACTTTAGGAGGCCTTTCTTATTGTACTATAATTCAGTAATTGTTCCAGCTCTGTGCACCATGCCTTCCTTCCAAAGGGCAGCATGAGATATATAATTCTGGTAATGAACAGCTGCATAATTTAAGGGTCGAACTAGCAGGGCACTGTTCCTTATTTTTGTTTTCTTAGCAGTTGCCTAGCTATTCCAAGCTCATTTAGGAATACAATCCTTTGTCTGCCTTATTTCTCGTAGATGATATATGTTTAGACTTGATAATGTTCCAGAAAACAGATTTTATCAACTGAAGTTGCAGAGCAAGCTTTCCTCTCATTTTGCTTCAAAGGGCAGCAGTACTGAACTAGTATGAGGCAATTTTTTTTCTCCAGCCATGAACATCCTCTGTTCTAACATGCAGACTTTTTCAAACCCTGAGCCATCCACTTTGCAAAGCATGATAGACTAAAACACAGAACTATCAAAGGCATTTCCACACAACATTTCTCTCACCAAGGCTAATCTTCCAAATGTTAAAAAGGTCCAGGCAGCTAGGCCCTACAAGATGAAGGCTGCATGCTGATTAATCAGCTGCTTTTTTATTCTGTTCTGGCAAGTGTTCCCTATTTGTAAATAAAAGGTTTACCCTGGATTTCCTGTAAACTAAGGAACAGAAGGCATCTTTGGATCAGACTCATAAAGCAACAAAGCCTTCTGCTGTCACATCCGCAGGGGTAGGTTGTTTGTTCTATCACAAATATCCTTGCAGGTATCCTGGGGAGAATGAGCTAACCTAACACAAACAGCATTCCAACATAAGAAAATTATGTGGTAACCACAAAGTCACCTCATTATTAATTATGTTCTCTGGCTTCCCGCAGCACCCTAATTGTTGCTTGCTTCAGGAGACCTGTCTGCAATTTTTGTCATTGCAGAAGTTCAGGTTGGTTCATGATGTGTAGCTCAGTGTAGCACAAGTCCCTCAAAGAAACACTGCCATATTAAAGACAAATACATTTATTTATGTCTCACAGTGCTGGCTTTCTATTCAGATGGTAAATAGGTAGTGTGAAAGAGATGTGACAGACTCAAGAAGACTAGAAATTGTCTGCAAACTGGCAGCCACTGTGGTTCACTGACAACCAGAATTACTTTCAGGCAGTTTGGCACATCTCCATTTGTCACACTTAAAAGCTTGAGCCAAAGTTATCCAATTAATACAGAGCACAGTATTTCTCCCTCCTCAAAGCTAAAACAGAAATAGAAATGTTTAAGATTCACAGCGTGCATCATGCCACCTGTGCATCACAAAGGGGTGTAAAACAGTTATAAGTAAAACATATATAACTTAACTCCCATCATACCCTCTTGGCTGCCATTCACCTCAGGTTGTCTTCTGTGCTGTGCATACCATCTCTGTACTGTTTATTCCAGACAATGATTTCTCATGTGAATCTCTTCTGCTATAAATCATACAAACAGCTAGCACAAATGGTTGGTGAATATAAAAAGTATCAGAGAATAAGCTTTTGAAATATCTATCTAGGCCAAGAAAGGGAAAGAGTTCCCTCCCCCAGCAAGATTTTGAAGGCAAGGTGAAGGTTGCTTATTTTGAAAGTAGAAGACCCTTCATGAATCAGTATCAGTTTTTGACATTATTATATGCCCATCCATCACTTCACAGCAATGACCACTCTATCTTGTGCTACGACCCTATGCCAGTTTATATATGATTTTATTTGAATTACTGGTTCTGCAGCCATGAGGGTCAGGTTTATACAGCTCTCGTATGGATGAAATTTTTCATTGAACCACAGGATTTCCTTTGAGAATTTCCTCTCTTCCTAAATGTACAAAACTCCTCTTTTATCCAGATGAGCTTGTGGTGTTCAAAGAAGATAAAAAATTCAACACTTTCAAATACTATGAATGTTAATCAAAAAGATCTGTGAGGTTCTTCTTTAGATTCTCTAAGGTCAATTTAGATATTTAAAGAAGACAAAAGGAAGGCTACAGTCCTGGCAATCTATAATCAAAAGGTTTAAAATTCTTGTACTTTTCAAAGTAACTGATTATACAAATCTTTTTAAGAATCACAGGGGTTAAATAGTGAACAAAGAATGAGAATGGCATTTTCCCTACTCTCTGCTATTTGAAGAAAGCTGCATGCGACCCCCTTCCTCCCTTGTCCCCCTGGAAACTTTCATGAAAAACTAATTTAGAAAAAAAAATATTCTGAGATTCTTGTCTGAGTTACTGCTTATTCCCAGTCAAAAGCTGATATTGAACTTATATTGGTAAGAACTAGCATTATTTTAAATTTAATGGAGTAAATAATATCAGAATCCTTGCTTTTAATTTCCAATTAACATAATTTACCAACATTCTTCCTGCTTAATGTCATGATATTTTTGTCTGCAAACTCCAGTAATAAATATAGCAAATTAAATATTTGCTAGTGAGAATATTTCAGACCAAATTTTAAAAATAATCACTGGAATATATTCTGGTTTTCAGACATTTTCCTGCTGAATTTTTCCCATATAATTTCCTCAGCTATATTTCACCTTTGAATTTTCATTCTAGTTATAAAGAAAGTATAGCTTGGCTTTTTTCTTGTTTTATTTACAATGTTGATTAGTGGAAAAATAGTTTCTAGCAGTAGCTTGCTTTCTACATCACTGACATTTGCACTTTGTTATGGAGAAACTTCAATTAATTAGCCTTTATGAATCACTTGATTAATTTTTTATACGAGAGAAATGGGTGTAATTGGAAAGAAGTGTAATTACATGCCTAGACATATACATGTTTCTAATAGTGATTATTTTAGAGTTGGGATTTTTTTTCTGCTTTTGCTTTAGGCAAACCAGCCAAAGAACCTAGAAGGCTAAACCACTATGGGCAACCTCTCCATTACTTCAGTATCTCACAGTCATTAACTGAGAAAAACACCAGTGCCGAAGTGAGACAGAGCCTAGAATGGTTTTCTCCTGGAACAACCTCTCCCAGTCACAGTGTGGGGAGGAGAGCATGGGGAGGGGGTTGTTCCCAGATCCAGCCATGCTGCTCCTGAGACTGCACAGAGGTGCACACAGCTGGCCTCGTTGCCTTAACACAGTCCCAGGCATACTTATGGTATAGGCAGACTCTGTAGCAAATCCAATGAAAGTACATAAAAGACATTTTGTAATTGGTGTGATTTTCTGCTAATAAAAATAGAAATGGAATTTTGGTTTTCTGAAGGTATGTATGTGAGTAAACCAATAAACATGTTCAGTTTATAAAAATAAACTTGGAGCAAGGGGAAGAACTACTGTGGTGCTTTTTTTTTTTTTTCATTCCAGAGATTCCAGTCTGCTTTTCAAAACCCATGTAATTTTATTTCCTACATTAATTGTTACTGCCACAAAAAATATCCTGGTCTGTGTCACATTTGAGCCAGTCCTTGGAATTACTGCTTGCACTTCACTGTTCTGTCAAGACCTTTTCAGAACACTTGATTTTATTTTTATCTTCTTTTTAAAAGAGGGGGGAAATGCCTTTCATTCAAAAGAGTTTCAGGCAACTTCCAGAAGAAAAAACCATAATGAAGTACCCTGTCACAAATACCTAGTGGAATTGAAAATAGAAAACAGAAGAAGATTCATTACACTTGTCTGTGTACAAATGATTGTTTGAAAGGTCATCCAGATGAAAAATGTCCTAAAACCCAAAAACCTATGTCTAGTAAAGAAAATCACACTTGTATGACAAAAAATAAAAAAAAAATTAAAAAAATCTATTCTTATTATTTACATTAAGAAAAAAGGTGTTTTACTGGTCAAATACACAGATTTCACTGTTAAACACATTGCCTTTCTGATGGGAGAAAAATCCACACATAAATGTCTTATTTACTCTTTTATATGCATATATATAACATATATGCATGCATATAAACATCTATGCATATAAACATATAACCAGATAACATATAACATTTATGCATATGAATATATAACCAGACTTTACTGTAAATATTGTTTTACTTAAGACAACAGAAGTTTTCCAGATAAAGCTATTCAATCAGACTTTGAACACTGATTAGGATATGAATCTACAATCTACAAAACAATCTTGAATAACCAACTATCTTTAAAGCTTTCTCTGTCCTTGTCTCAGATGCTTTGCATTCCATACTGCATTATAGAAATTCTTCACTGCAATTGCTGTCCTGACATGTTTTCAGTGAAAAATAATTCTATTAAAAGATGCATCATGCACTTTCAGCTCGAGAAGAACATTTTCTTCAGATAAAACCAGTGTTGAGACAGAGGATGAGAAGCAATAAGGTTACATGAATTTAATGGAATCTAACTGGAGAATCTAGATCAAGGTTATACTCCTCCATCCTAAAGAAACTGTTTGTGAAATATGAGGAATTTTAAGCTAATGTAAAGTCCATAAATAATAGAGAGAATTCCCTCAATTAGTTTCTGCTGCATGAGAAAATGCTGTAGGGTATGCTCTGAATTCATAACTGAAAAAGAAACTCTGCAAAGGATTTATTTGAACAAATTGTACAGTGTCTCCAAACCAAAAATATTCAGCATGCTGGTTTTTTTTTTTCTTTACTACTGTATATATTCTTCTTTTGTCCTAAATATGTCATGTCAACAGTTCTGTGTTTATTTTATGCACTGCAACACTAACTATCTGCTCAGCTGAAGTCATTGTGGTTGCATATCAACATACAGGAGCCAACTGGCTGTTTAATGATAACAGAAATGTTTTGCTGAATGACTTGCATAATTACACAGGAACACACAATTTAGATAATGAGTTCTTTTTAGGATTTTTATGCTTGGCTGTCACATTACGGAAATCTACATGAAACTCGAGGTTTAGTAAGTAGAGGAATTCCTGTTAATGACAATAATTAAAAACCCATGCCTGAATGTAAGTCTGACCTAAAAGAAGTCTAAAGAGATTGTAATTAAAATTATTACATTGCATAGAAATGGAAGAAATATGCTTAAATTTAGTGCAGTAAAGAAAATGAAAAGAACTACACATAGTAAATTTCTTAGTCGTTTTGAACAAAGTATCTTTAAGTGATAAGGGTCTACTCTCAGAAGCTGGCCATCATCCACATTTAATTGATGTTAAATTTTAACAAGAATAAAATTAAAACTAGTAAAAACTAGAATAAGAAAGGAAAAAGAAGTCCTTTTTTACTGAAGACTACCTAGAGCACAAGGATATGCTTATATAATTGCTTAATCATAATTCTACCTTCAGGACACATCCAACCTTGTGTAGGCACATGTGTATGGATAAGCATGTCTTTCTACACATATATACTTCCATGTAAAAATAATTGAATAAATTTAAAGTTAAGAGCAAAACTAGTCAAAAGTTTTGACAACTCTTCACAGCTCTCAAATGCGTTCTACTTCAACTTTAATCTTTTCAGTTTGATAACACTGCTTTACAAATTGTCTCCTAATATTATTGCTTCAGCATCTTTCAGCTCTGGAACAGAACAGAATAATCGCACTGTCCTGTGAACATTGGTGACTTATTAAGAGCTAACAGCGCTCAAGTAAATTCTTTCCATTGAACAATCCATTACGGTGTAATCATGACCAAGCACACAGCCCTGATCAATACCAAGGTACATAGTTGCTGTAAAACAGCTCTACTAACCAGGGTAAGTAATCCACCATTCTAAACACTTGAAGAACCAACCAATTAAGCACCAGATAAGGTCAAATATTATTGATTGTAGATTCAAGTGAAATTCCTTTTGTTGCTTTTCCTTTTCTTGGTTTTGCTTGTAATCCAAGTATTATTTCCTTGAAAATACACTTCTTTTTTTTTTTTTCCCCCAGTGGCTGCACTTACATAGCAATAGGATATGAGTGGCTTCACAGAATGACATAATGATGCATTGACTTGAAGATCAATACTGCTAAAAAACCTTGGAGACAGAGAAATAAAAAGGAAAGCATATTTTTCAAAATGCACTAATGTGTGAACTTCTACAGCTTTTAAACAGCAGGGTTTGACAATCCCATGAACTTTTCTAAGAAATATCAGATAACCATATTTTAGAAATTGGGAAATGCTTACAATAGCTAATTTCATTTTTCTTCCATGGACAGTGGAGAGGGAGTCTAAAATGCTATCAGGATCAAGAGCAAGGTGTTCTTAATGAATACATTTCTGTGTCTTGAACAAAGTAATGCTTTGCTACAGTCTAGTCCTAGTTTTCTAATATATGCAAAAATCCAAGATATCAGCTACAGGTTATATAAACAATGCATTGCTCTTTTCTTCTCTTGTTTTGTTCTTTTGCTACTTCAAAATCATCAGTGAGAAGATACAGATTTCACAGTTTGGAAATAAGAAATATAAAGTATTAAAAATATTACTCAGATGCAAAACTATTTGCAATAAAAATCCCTTTTATTTTTAATCATTTTTCTCACCCTTTTTTATTCTTGGCCAAACTCACAAAAAACCCCAATTTTTTATAAATCCTTCATTTTATATACTCTTCTGGGATATCTCTTCTGCAAAGCAGTTAATATCTTTCATATCTTTTCATATCACCAATGTGGTTTCTATTTTAGACCCACGAAAAGAAGGGAGTGAAAATATTCCTTCCCAGTTGGTAAGGAGACCACCTCCAAGCTTTTTTTATTTTTTTTTTCTTATAAGACTCTTTCTTTCTGAGAACAAAGTCCCTTTGATGAAGTTTCACACTGGCCAGATATGCCCTACATCGAGTACCTGAATGGGAGTCTTCAGCACAGAGAAGGAAATGGAAACCTTGATTTCTTTGCAGTTCTGTGAGGGAGACCTACCTTTGAAGCACCGAACTGGTAGGCGCTAAATGTACACTACAGCAAACTTCTGGGTTCTGTGATTCCAAATAAGCCAGAGAGCTCTGTCAATCTGAGAGTCATCTAGTTTCCCTTTTTATTCCAAGCACCTGACTTATGCAATAGCTATGTAAAGTTCATCATAAGCTGTTATAAACACTGATAATCAGGGGATAACAGTGATTATTTTAAGCTTCTACAATGCAGCTATTTATATTTCGTATAGATCCATTCTTTCTGGTCTGCATGTTTTCATTTTTCAAACACATTTAGCATGTACTCTTAGCTTTTCTCTAGCTTTCTAATAACATTTTCATTTACCCTAAACTCATTAATAAACTTCTGCTTCGACTGCCTTTTTAGTCTGCTATTAAATTAGTCACAGTGTGATATGTATTTTCATTCTTCCACGGGTAGAATGATATTCTGGTGTATTTTTATCTGTCTCTCTCCAGAAAGCTGTGAACATGGAAATACTACATATTTGGAGAAATGCCACCTGGGACAAAGCAGTCAATAGGTGGCTGGATATTGTGAAGAGAAACAACTGGCTAAATATTTATTAGAACTTATTAGAACCCACTTATTAGAACCCACCAGTGCGTCTATGACATTTAAGAGTGAACCAAAATATTTGTCTTAGTTTGGGCTTTGATGGTGTTTAAAAATTTGTCAATTTTTGCCTGTCTCAGCAATGTAATCTGTTCTTATTTGTCTGATGATGTTCTACTTTGTTTATTTGTTCATTTGTTGGGGTTTTTTCCCCAACACAAAGCAAAAGAAAAAGAAGAAGAAATGTTTTTATTGAAGAAGACACCAGTACTTTTCATGGGACTACAGAGACCAACATAGTACTTTTAAAATTGACTTTCAGCTCAGTATGAAATAGAAGTATCTGAGCTTCTCAAATCCAGTCATGTCCTTTGATGTCACCTGTTCCTATGGTATATACATTCTACCTGCCTCCGTATTTGTGACACGCTTCTTTATAGGTCAACCAGAAACAGAAGTGAAAAACCAATTACCTGAGCTAACAGAAACAAGGGATAAATTTTGTAGCAGATTTGGTAGACTTAATTGAAAATTTCCCATAAAAATATGGGGCTTTTTCCACTGGAAAATAGAATTTTTCATGATGTAAATGTTTGCCATTTCTAGAAGGTTACTGCAGATGAAAATCCAGGAAGGTCAAACTACAGAAAAGTGCATAAAGAATCTGCATTGAATATTTTTAGTGTACAAGCCCATATTTCTGAATTAAAACACTTTATCCTTGTCTAGAAATTATTTGGTTTGGACTTTTTTGCCCAAAAAAGGTCCCATTTATTCTTTCAAATACCTCTTTTTAGATGATTCTGAGGTATAATTTGAATTGAATATAAAACTTGACTGATTTTTAATATTTATAATTTTTCTCCTTGTTGTCTTAATACAAAAGCATATGAATGAGGAAAATTAAGTTAGGATCAACAAACTTTTCATGCCACCACAACAGCAGTCTTATGTTAGAGGTTTTACAGGATGTGACACTGAGGAGCACCATATGTGAAAAATTATGCTGAAGTCCTACTATGCATTGCCCTCTCCCCGTGCTTGTTTCAAGGCCTACACCATGGTAGAGGGAGGTTCATGTTGACAGCCTTAAATATGACAAGGAAGGATGATCTGCAGGAAACAGGATACCAAGTAGCAAGTCAAAGGAGGAGGTACTAGAACTAAATTTGATGTGATGGGACGTATGCAATAAACTCTGCAAGGGTAATATTGTACTGCATTCACCGTGCTGCATCTCACCTGTGCTTGGTCCACAAATTCTGTTCTACTGGGACCACTTTGAATGTTCCAAATCTCTGAGCACCTGTCAAACACTTGTTTGTTTGGTTTTTTGTCTTTAAAGGAAAGTCAACTGCAAAAACTCCATGTTCTTTTTCTTCACCACATTACATTGATTTTTTTATAGACACCCAACATTATACTGTATCACTTGCAGTTAGAAGCCATCTCTGAAAAGACTTGCACATGAAATCAAAGAGTAAGTACTATTTCTAAGCTAAAAAAAAATCTATGTGCAAAAAAATAAAAATAGTGTACATGCAGTCCTTGATAATTATTTATCATCTTAACGAATGTGTAAGTTAATGCACTCTAGTTTGTGAGACTGCTTCCTTTTGGGTCTTCTAAATCTGTGGTATAAGGATCCCAGTTCTAACAGACCCATTTTACTTTTGTTCAGAGGACATCTCTTTACACCCACCAAAACACTGTCTGATTTTCATGTGAATTCCAGTGAGTTGATCTGTTAAAAAAAAAAAAAGGAAAAAAAAAAGGCAACAATTTGCTTCTACAAATTCTACCCAAGAAAAATCCTCTTATCATGTGCCCTAAGCACACTGCCTATTACTTCTCCTTTAAATGGTTAGAGGCTTTAAGAAACTCATTCTGCAAGATATGATGAGGGGAAAAAAAAGGATGACCTCGATAGTTATTACTGTTTTCAGTTCCAGAGTAATTTAACAAAGTTCCTTAAAAAATACCTTCTAACCTGTGAAAATTTAATTAAATTGAATTATCACAACAGATAAAGCACCTTAAGAAATGAAAGGTCCTAATAATTGCAATTTCAATACTCTTTATACACAGTTATTAGCATTATAACACCTACAGTGGATTCTTATTGTTTAGGGGACTCAGAAGGTAATAATTTACAAGATGCAATTATTCCTCCTAAAGTCAAAGTTCAACATCAGTTCATTTTTCGGAGACTGTCCATATCTTTCTTACAGCTAAAAAAATTAGCTTTTCTATCAGATACTTCTTTCTATACCAAACCCATTCAAACCACCACTCCCCTGCCCCTTTGATTGCTCCCTTTAGAGGAATGCACACAAAATAAATTTTCTTCCTTTGGTATATACATTGTGTAGTCCAATTCTGCTGTCCTTAGTAGTGCAAAATTGACTTTGTCAAGGGAATCAAATACATAAGTGGTAATTGATTCTGCAAGAACCCAGGCTGGAATTATAGAACAGTAAGAACAGGAACGTAAATGGAAGAGGCACAGAATGGACAGCAGCAATCCTTTAACAAAACTGTAATCTGCAACAATTTATAACAGCAGAGAATTTGGTTCACTGATTCAATCCAAGAAAAAAACTCACAATGTATCTCTGCAGAAATGCTTCTCCTTGGCTTCGCTCATCAGGCACATTGTTTTATCCACTGCTGTAAACAAAGAAAAACTGCCTGTGCTCTCTGTGCAATCCTGAAACTCCATTTGATTTCAGCAATTTCATGGTTCATCTACTAGCTGAAAGAAAATATCTCCCAAGAAGACTATGCACATGAAGCACTGCCAATCTCAAGCACTTAAAATTCTGAGTCAAAGATCAAAATTCAAGGCAGTTTACAGAAAAATAAAGATTACATTTGATTGCTTTGATATGCCTTCTCCTTTCCTGAAGATCTTAAAACAACATTTTATTTCCAAGTTTCTTCCTTGGATCAGTAATAGGCATTTATTTACTTTTCTAATAAAAAATTATGGTCACATATATTTCCATAATTCTGAACTTCTAAAATAAAAATATTTCCAATGGCATGAACATGTAAGCCTAAAGAATTGGCACTGTCTCCTCATACAGAAAATGCCCAGAAATAATTTCTGCAGGAAAAGTTTAATCAGACTCAAGATTTTTAAAAATAGAAATCCCTTCAATATTTTGCTGATTTACAGTCTGTATCGTCAATTCAGGTCATCTAGCCTTTCTTAGTGAAGAGAAAAACTAAGGAAAAAGATAGTGAAGATGGCTTGCACTTCCTTTACAGTGTCATGGTATTTTATATTCTCTTGACCATTCTTCTGCTACTAGAGGTCACACAACTTCATAATGTTTTACATGAAAATAATTTGTTATTCTCATTTGCTGGCTTCCTGACTACTATTGAGAAAATATAGCAGATTTTCTAGGAAACGGCTTTACCACATAATTATCCTTTTTTTTTTTTTTTTTTTTTTAATAATTTGATTTAGCTGCTATGCAATGTATAAATGCTGTGTGTTTCCAACAGCAAAATAACACATCAGTTCACCTGGGGGATGTGCGGTCTCTTAAATTGTACCTATTGTACTACTGGGGAAGAGGGGAGAGGAAAGAAAGATTAACTGCTCTACTTAATTTACAGAAAGAGAAAAAATAAAATGTAAACAAATAGAATATCATGCTGCTAAAAACTTCTATATAATTTTGCCAAGAACAATTTAAAGTAGAATGAAGCAAAATTAAGATTAGGATGATCTTGAACTACTATTGTAGGAAGTTATTGTAGTTATTGTAGGTGTTAAATTGCCTATAAGCCACATTCAGATTTGTGTGCTTTTAGTGAATTTATGATCCTTTTTTTAATTGACTATGTGATTGTAGGATCAGATCCACAAGTATGTAGCCATTTAAATATTTCTGTGTTTAATACTTCTCTAGTTCAACTCACTTGGCAATGCTTACAGAACTTTTATTTCCTTCTTTTTTCTAACCAGATGAACTTTGCTAAAATACTTAAATAAAATGCCTGGGAGAGTTTAATAAATGTTATAAGAAAAGGACAAAAGGTGGTGTTGGACACAAATTCATTGAGTTTGTACCCACTGAAAAAGTGTTAATCAGCAACACAGTGTTGTCACAATTAGAAGTCTAGCTAACCCAAAATTTTGATCTTATGAATGGCAATTAGAGCGCTTTCAAAACTTATAGATTCAATTGAAACACTAGGAAATAACAATGTAAGATCTCAATCCTTAAAAGTTCTTGAGAATTTTAAACTGAGGACCATACTAAAGGACTTTCATCAATAAATTACTGATTAAAGAAGATGTTGCTGTTTATATAAATTTAGAATATGAAAACAGCCCATTTGAAACCTTAGTCTCTCACCTTTTGTTAAATGTATTACTGTTTTCACCTAAAGCGCATATATTAACATATCCATAGGATCAAACACACTGAATTGTTTGTAAGAACACAGAAACAAATAGTATTCAATTGCAAATATGTAATAAGTAAACTTGGTTCATGACAATTATTCTCTACTTAATTTGTAAAAATGAATAAAGAAATAAGCCAAATATTTCCTCTACTACATATGTATATCAATGACCAAAAAATCTGTTGCATTGCAAAGATATCAGTGAAGTCTACTTTTTCAGTAGGGGCATTAAATGAAGAGATGACTAAAAAAGCTTTAAGTACTAGAATGAAAAGTGGGTATAAATCTTGACTCACAGTTCAGAACACTTTATTAGTAAACTGAATTATCATAGGAAAAATAGGATCAATGGAGAATCAAATCTCTCAGTAGAGCTAAGACAATACTGAAGGTAATATTAAATGCCTTAATACACATGTGTATTGTGAGAACACAATACAGTGTCAAGTGGATGATGTATGAAATACTGCTCATAGGCAGGTAATCAATTCTAGAATCTATAGGCTGATTATCTCTTATTGGAAGGAACAAATCATCTGATAACCTTTCAGTGGGTATTCTAGCATACTAAACAAGGATAATGGTTGCAAAAGTTAAAGTTCATTTAAAGACAGAAATCTCCTTAACCCATTCCATAAAATAGAACTATTCTTAAGGTAGTTTTAAAACCATAGGGTTTTAAGAAGCCTCCATAGATCATCTATTCTACTGATTTCTCCAGGTGGAATGGCATTAATTTATAAGCCCATGAATGACAGCCTTTGTAATCTACTGAGAGAAAATCTTTCAGCATGCTTCCATATCTATACTGCTGGAAGATTCTTCTACTGTTGAATATAAACCTTCCTTACTATATTATTCTTTTATCTTATTCACTGTCTACATGGACAAGAGACTTTGCAGCAGTCTGTTATGTATTTTAAAATGATCATATCCTTCTGTAATCCCCCCTCTTCATGACAAGTAAAATTTCCACAATCTTTACAAGAAGATCACTGTTTTGAATTCTCTTCTTGATCTCTTCTGTACTCTTTCCAAATGGTCTGCATCCTTCAAGCTAGGGGTCTGCTCAGTTTCAACTGAAAGAGCTTATTTCTTTCCATGGACTATTAAGGGAGCCTAGGGTTATTAGCCTCCCAAGGATAAAGTTAATCTTTGTGAAGCACTGAAGTAAATAAATTGTATTTTGTAGTGTCTTGCTAGATGTCTGCAATATAAGGACCATTGCTCCTAAAATAGCTCCCTGACTATTATTGTATGGCAAATGATGTGAATGACTTGTTGCTATATTCACAAAACAGATGGTCTCAAAATGCAGAGCTGTGTGGCTTTATTATGTGACTAGGTTCTAAAGTGTGCTACTCAGCTATTTTATAAAACTTAACATGTAGAATACTTCCATTCTCTAAGGTATGAATCAAAAGGCACTCACTGGGTACAAACTATTTGAAGAAAAACTTCACTGAGAAATAATTTGGCCCTGAATCTGAAAATATCTATTCATCTCATGATGCTTCTTTTGCTCATTTTATTGAAAATATTTTATTATTGATATTGTGTGTGTGTGTGTGTGTGTGTGTGTCTGTGACTTCATCACATGATCAAAACCAGCATAAATTTTGACTCTTCAGAATATTAATTTTATATCCTCTGGTTGCAAATTCTAAAGCTCCCCCACCTTTGGCTCTTAGAAAAAAGCTTCTTCATAGGCATTCCAATATTGTTCATTGCTTCAGAAAAAATAGAACTGAAATTCAAAAGTAGAAGAAAATATGTTGCTGTGAACGGCATTTCCTTAATGGTGCTGCCTGTAGGTCAGCCAGTTCTGCAGAACCAAATGAACAGAAGCTAAGAAACAGTGTACACATGGTGTGAATAACACCCCTGTCCTTCTTCAGGACATTTTAAAATTCACTAGTAAAATAAATCAAAATACTGGGTCAGTCCATAAAAAAAATGACCATTAAAATTTTTCCACCCACATAGCAAAGTCATAATGTATAACAGTGTAAACATACAATGTTTCCTTAAAAAAATAAAATAGCTCTGCCATTGGAAGCTTTTTGCTTGAACAACAATGAAAAGTGTTTCTGGCTGAAAAACTGATGAGTAGGTTCCGTTCTTTCAGTAGAAAACTGATGAAGATGAATTGCATTCAAAAGGAAGTAGCCAGAAGTCTCAGTGTGGAAGGATACAAACTCAGAATCTGACACCCACAGTCAGGAAAATGTACAAGTACACCACCTTTTGCCAGATGTCTATTGCAATAGGTTACCTGCAGTGAAGTATTTATCTCACGTTGTATAAAGGTTAATAAAGGCTAGACACTCAATTAATTCAATATCAACCTTTCATCTGACATCAGCAGCTATCGAATTTGGCCCTCGAACAAAAATGTATGAGGGCATATTTCAGAGATGTTTTCTTTTATTATCTTAAAGGAAACAACATTGATAACAACAGAGGTAAAGATGTTCTTTTGTATATCTCCTGGATAAATAAAGCTGTGAACTAATAATGATAAAGTAAGAAAGCAGGAAATATAGAGGGATGTTATTTCCTTGTAGCTGTTATTAAGAGCAAGTCATAAATTCAGTTGCACACACCTGCGCACATGCACACAAACACACGTCTCTGTTTCAGTGCTTCCACCAAGGTCACTCTATGCAAAATGGAACTCGCACTCCAGATGCTGAAATCAAGGTAGTGTTTATTAATCTCAAGATGTGCTGTTTGTAAGGGGTTATCACCTTCACGACTGCCATAGAATAGATCTCACAGATCTCTTTGTGTTGAACAAATGCTCATTGCAAAACGTGCGTTGTCATTGTACTTGACATGCGTCTGACACTATTTTTAAAGCAGCGGTTTCCACAGACAGCTCGCAAATCTAACACAAAGGAATGAGGACAAACCCAATCTTTCAAAAATTCAACATACGTTTTTCAGACTAACAACCCTGGGTGATTTGAAAATACACTGAAAACAGCCTGAAGTCATGTACTTGAACAGTACTCAACATCACATAGGAAAAATCCAAGGTAATAGTGATAAATATGAATTTTAAACCCTGATATCATCCTCTCTAATCATTACCATACAAACATATATGTTTTATTTGCATTCTCAGGCAGCTTGATCCAGACACATCAAACAACTATCCCAGCTCTAACAAAGTATTTTTTTCCTTCAAAGATGAATAATCTTTACTTGTAAGACACACAAAAGGTAAGCCAACTCTTTGATACAATCTCTGATCAGAGAAAGTTTTTGAGTACAAGCTGAAGGTAATTCATTCAAATGGAGTACCACTCTGTTTTCTCAAATACTCAAGTTTTCTCTACACCTATACTGGCTAACCAATGGGATAATCTACATAAAAACATACCCTCACTGTGTGTTTTTACTGAAGCAATACACCTCTCAGTCTACACAAAAGCACCACCAATATGTATTAAGCACATGCTACCTCCAGTCTCACAAAGAGCTTCCCAAGTGATGTGAAGAGCTGTGTGTTAATCTCATAAATTCACTCCTAGAGTCCTCCATCTGTTTCAAGTTCTGCATTTTAACAGAAAACATGTATAATTCAAACTAGTCATTCTTCTCTATAAATTGAAATTTGCTGTACAGGAATACAATGCTTTGAATTGAAAAGATGAATGAGAATTATGCAGATAACTTTTCTGTAATGGAACACATGCTTTTTCATTTAAGGTATTAAGAATACCACTTCACAATTCCAGATCTGAGAAGATATCCACCTAGAGCTTCAAAATAGCACCTATACAAATTTTGTGGCTGTGTTACTAAATGTGCCTCAGTGCTCAAACAGGATTCAAAACATTGGAATTTATAGAATCACAAAATGGTTTAGGTTGGAATGGACCTTAAAGGTCTTCTAGTTCCAACTCATTTGCCACATGCAGGGACACCTTTCAGTAGGCCAAGCTGCTCTACCCAGCCTTGCCTTGAACACTTTCAGGAATGGGGCATACACAGCTTTTCTGGGCAACCTGTTCCAGTGCCTCACCACCCTATCACAATGCATAACTATAGTTCTGTTATCTCCTCAGAAAATTTATACTTCTTAAAAAAAATTGTAAATCTAGTCTAGTCTGTGTGTCTTTTGTGTCAGATTTTCACTGACATAAAATGTAACTTTCTATCTTTTATTAGCTTGGCTTATTTTGTCATAATGGAGGGAGTATGTCCCTTAGCTTTCAGGATTCTGTCTGCATAATATGTCCTGGGCATAATAGCAAGAAGTTTGGGGTGGTTTACTAAGTCATTTTACCCAAAAACCTAATCTCTCTCTCTCCATCTCTCCCTCTGCTGTGGGGAGGAGTTTTGCTTTGAATTTTTTTTTTATCTGCCTCTCTGGGCTGAAGATCCCTACCATGTGCATACCTACTTGAAGCCAGTGTTTTGTTCAGATGCCAAAGAAGGCAAGAAAGCATTTGGTGTGTATCTGCCAGAATTTAGCTTTCTCTGAAAGAAGTCTACCTTAAAATTGAATTGGTACAGCAAAACTGCTCTGCAGAGCAAAACAACAGAGAAAAGAGAAAACCAGATATTTTTTAGGGCAGAACAATGGATACAAATCAAAATACTAATGCAGATGTATCACTAGATAATCACTGTAGCCTTTTTTCTTCATCCACAAAGGGGAAAAGAAAAAAGAATAACAACACTGACAGCAGTAATTGTAAGCCACTTCTCAGCTGATGGTCCTGTGTGGTAGCATTAAAAATTGAATGCTACTTCTGAGCAGCTATTCAGTCTGACTTGATTAATCAGAATACCTTATCAAGAGAAAAAAAAAAATTATTTATTCAATATAATATGCCTTTTTTTTTTCATTGTCATATTTCATAGTACAGTCAGCATAACACATAGCTTAGAAACATAGACCTCTCTCAGCTGTGACTATTGGTACTACTGCCAGGAAACTACAAAAACATCCCAAGACTTAAAAAAAAAACATCTTATTTTGAGGTAAAGTGGAATACACATAGTTCTGCAAGACTTAATTGTAAACACAAAATATACTTTTGACAGATTATTCTCATACTTTTTTTTTGTTGTTGTTTTTTGCTCCTGGCATTTAATGATCTACAAATACAGCACTGCAGTGCTAGATTTTGTTGCAAAAGGAAGTAGACTACCACAGGCTTAATGTCATGTCCTGAGTCAGGTCAGGTCCTTGCCCATAGTCTCATACATTACACACAGTGAGCCCTAATGTCCCTTCCTGACCTACATGTCTGATGTGGTCAAACCCTCACAAAGGGCAGCAAGTCACTGAACAGAGTGTGAGGAGGGCCCCCTCTTCTGACTAAGACCATCACAAAAAATGTTGTTACTGCTCCTGGACTATTCAAAATTACTCTTAACCTGTTAAAAATCACCCCATTTAGGAAAAAATGCTTTTGTTAATGACTGTTATTGCTGTTTCTAAAATCATATCTATATGGTCAGGTTTTGAACTTTCCCATTCTAAATATTTCTTAAATATTTGTTTCTCTATTAATCTCAACAGGGGTGAGGAGGTGATTTTTTGGGTGTGGTGTGGGGTATTTTGCTTTTCTGTTTTGGGGTTTTTTTGTGCTTGTTTTCTTTCTAAAATTAAATTAGTGCAACTTGACCAGGATATGATATTGTGAAGATATCCTAAAAATAAATATGGTTTAGGCAGAGTGCAATCAAACAATTTAGGTGACAACAATTAAAAGGACAAAATAAATTTGTAAAAGTGTCAGCTAGATTCAGGAAAAAAAATGGTACATCGCCCAGAATTTTTAAATATCCTTATCAGTACTGTGCAATAGTACAGATTGCACAGTTAATACTTTCAACATTTCAATACTGTCACCTTTAAGATATACAGTAAAGCAGATACATTGCTAAACTCTGTCATTCTAAACTGAATTTTCCCTGTATAAAAATAGAATTAACTAGCGAGAGAAATCACTAATGTTAGAAAAATATTTTCTTTCCATTGCTATGAGTTGCAAAGGACTTTAATTTTATTTTTATTTTAAATTATTACTATTATTAATATGGAGATACTAATGCCATAAAGCTGCTTTAGTAAATGGCCAAGAAACCAAATAAAGATTTTGCAGCAAAGATAAAATATTATCTTATATGAACATCAACTGGAAGTTTAGCACTTCCCTCCTTGTAAGAAATTTAACACAGATGGCAAAGGCAATATGTTTAAGGATTTTATTGAAATAATGATGAGTTCAGTCATAAAACAGACTGAAATAAGATCTTGTTTGAAGCAGAATTTTTTCTCCCAATGTTCATAACTGAAAGAATATACTTGTGCTATATGGGAAAATAATTAAGAATGGCTACTTTCTGTCCAGCAATTTAAACGGCTAATTTTTTTTGACAGCCAGAGCTGAATTACTAGTGTACACTGAGACATGAACTGTATGGGAAGGGAAATGCAATTGCCAAATAAAGGATTAAAATGAAAGTGTGTGTGTGGGGGGGAAATCTCTGTCAGGGAAAAAAAATTGCATGAAGGAAGACTAAATGGCAATATGTTGTTATAGCGATCGAATGTGCAATTTGCAGATTGATTTCCCTGTTCTCTGTGCATGGTAGATGTAAAGATTATGCTGAAATCTAGGAAAATTTGATTGTACATGTGCCAACATGAATTGAGAACTAGAGTCAAATGCCTGCCCCTGTTCTAAGAAATTCATAATGAAAAAATAGCTCTTCAGGACAGTTCTTTGTAAACACATCCAACAAAATTTGCAGCTATTCTAAGAGTGCAGGCATGCAAGATGAGTCTCTCTCACTAATTTAGATCATTCTTGAACAGGACCGACTTTGCCTATCATAGAAGGCAGCTTTAGCCTTCTATGATAAGCATGAATGCCAAACATCCTATATTTCTCACATTGCTGTGCTCTCAGTGCTGTTTGGTTGGGGCTTTTTAGCTACTTGTTTTCCCTATTTCAGGCTCGTGTTTGGCAAGTCTGTGGCTGTTCCCACAGCAGAAGGTAGAAATACTGAAACTTTTCTCTATCCCTCAAGAAATATTTCTCAAATGCCACACACAGTCCTCTTGATTGATAGATGTACCACCTCTGGAGCAAAACTTGCCACTCCTATTCTTCAGTCATCTCTGTTTATTTTGGAGAAGTTGGCCTTCTCCCTTCAGATACTTGTCAACATTTCCGGAAGATGTTTTAACTGGCACTCCATCAGCTGACATATCTGAGGCAGGAAGGCTGACTAGCTGTGAAAGATGTGACTCCCAACCCCAGCAAGACTCAAAGCACTGGAAACTGAAACAAACCCCTTAAGAGCATATGTTACCCTACTTACAATGAAGTTTTTGTGACATCGTTTTAATTGCAACCATATGACACTTGCTTGTAAGCCAGAGGCACTGAATATGAGTGAAAAGTCTTATGTGAAGTACTAAGCTCTGAATTTTCAAAGGTGATTTCTAAACAGATAAGTAGCTTCCCTTACAGCATAAAAATAAACAAAACCCCAAGAGTTTTTCTTTCCAACAGTGCAGTACTTATACAAATAATTTCTGGCAAAAACTTATAAATACTGGCTAGCAACCAGGTTTTTAAAAATATATTGTTAGCAGAGTCCCTGTTTTGTGAATGGCTTGAATTGGTGGGAGTAGAGTTAATCATTTGGACAGAAGGAGGCAATGTGATGGATTATTTTTAGTAAGTGCAAAGCATATGACTCTACTGTTAGTCTTAGCTGCACATGTGTTCAAGTAGTATTCCCCTAGATACAAATGAAGTTAGTTCATTTTCTTCCAGAAGAAAAGAAAATTTATTAATGTCTAGACCCTCAAACCTTCTCTCCTGCTTTCCTTTTCTTGAAAACATCCAACACAAGTTTCAACTTTTTCACCATCTCCATTTCTCTCTCCACCTATTTCTGTAACCAACCACACTTTAAGGGATGAAGATAGCAGTTATCTGATTCATTTATTTTGTAATAAGGTATGAAGCTCCAGAATGGTTGCCATTAGCAGGTCTTGCTTACACTGTGTGAGACAGAAGTGAAAGACAGCTCTACGTGACAGAGTTATGAGAATTCAGAGAGTGAGATAACATGCTGAGATACATAATTTCAGCAAAGTGTGATTAATAAAAAAAATGCAAACTCATACAGTCTTAAATTCAAAAGAGCATAAATAACATCACAGTATCAAATGGGAAACATCAGAGAAAATAACAAAGAAAATATAAAGAATGAAATAAAATTAATATTTGTATATGCTAGATTAATCTCACTAGAGATATCCATGTCTGGATGTAATTTGGTCCCGGAGTCAGGAAAGCAGTTCAGCATGTGTTAAAATTATTTCCATTTAGAGGAGCACTTTAGCACATCTTCAAGCATGAGCTTTAGGAGCCATTAACCTCTGTCAATGAAACTTAAACACTAGCTTAAAAATGTGATCATGTAATTAAAGCTCTATATTGAATAAAGATTCTTCCGTGTAAGAGAGCCTATGCCAAGTGGTTAAATTGAGAGAATTCTAGAAATGAGAGTGTAGCATTGAAATGTTATTGGAATATTAATACTTAAAAAGCAGAATAGAAAAAAAGCAGCTACTTAGGCAGAATTTATTGCATACTGAGGTGTTCAAATTTTGCCTTAAACAACCATATTTCTGAAATAGTTATGGTTAGGAAGAGGATTCCCATATTTTTGTGTGCAAGGTTCTTAAGTAAGTGTATTCTTTTTCCTGAGTCCATGTGATTTGATTCATCAGTTAGCCCAGGCAAAAATAAAATTATTCTTCCACTTTTGTAGTCATGTTGAAGACCCTGCCTACACTGTGGTTTCCTAAAGGCTCTCAAGAAAGAACAAATCTGAGAAGTCTATTGTGTATATCCTTGAAAAAACACACTGAAGTTTTGCAGCTTTCCATTTCTCAATCAAAAAGGTTTCCAGCTGGAAACAACACAAGGGTCATGAAGATTATAAGAAGAATGTCCAGTGGCTGTCAAAACAGCAAAGTTAGGAATGAAGCTTTAGCAAGACCTGACTGGCCAGTCATGATCATTTTTAACATAATGGAGTTTTGTATGACATCTTCAGAAATGTAATGGATTTATTCTCTGGCAAGCAAAAAGGAATTAATTGTCAAAACACAGATTACTTCCCCAATGTGGCACTGGGAATCTGTGTGAAGAAGGAAAATGAATATACACTAATATAATCTCCGGTTTACTGCAAGACTGATTTTTCTTAGGGGGAAAAGAAAAGGATTCATAGAAATAAGAAAGAGATAAAAATAATATTTTAAAAATAAAAATAGACTATTTTTTACAATATAATTAAATTAGATTAAATCAGTAAAGATCGTATACAAATGAAAATACTAAAAACCAAAAGCAAAGACAAAGAAAATACTTAATAAAAGCATGCAAATAACATGAGGCATTAATTGTAATCATAAAAATAAAAAAGGAAATTAAAAAAACCTTGGTTAAAAGTTAGATTTTACAAAGGAATGGCTTTGCTGAGTGAACTGAACAATTCAGAAGATAAATTATGTGCACAGTTTCTAGAAATAACTTTTGAAATATTTGGAAGAAAATTAGGCTGAGTGTCAGAAGACATATTTACCAACCCTGAATTAAAACTAAAAACAAAAGCAGAAAATTAATATTTGGGAAGAATATTGTATATGACATTACACTGCCAGACTTGAACTTTCTGGTCACAAGCTGCTCTATACAGATTAATATGAGAGGGTCTGACTAACAGCAGAATACAGTAATTCAGAATTTTAGATACCAATGGGATTCATCTCACCTACCCTTATGTGTGTAACAGTGATGCCAGGGAGTGGATAATCACTGCAGAGCAACAGTTACCTTCAAATGGCAGTTCCTTTCCAAAATTAGTTTCAAAGACAGGCAGCTAAATTAGAACTAGGCTCAACAAGGAACATTGCACAGTTTTGCAGGAAGGCAGATTAATATACCCCAGCAAACCAGAAGCATTCTGCTGTCCAGAAGTGCTTTTAAATATCAAAAAACTTTGAAATCTAACTTACTTGCAAGCATGGATATTGTTACTGAATAAATTTATATCATTCCCCAATCCAGAATATGGTGATTGTTCTCATAACACCAACACTTCAGTCAGGAGACACATGCAAGAGCAAGTGTGGTCATAGCATACCTGATACCTGAATCACTCCCTGGAGATATTTTCTTCCCTTAAAAGCAGCATGCTAGCAGTTAATAAACTTCCAGTCAGGTACCTGACAAGGTATCAAGTAATAGGATGAATCTAAGCCTAATTATATAGACAATCCTATCTGTAGACAACCTCTAATCCACTAAGAAGCTTTCCTGGAAATAGGCTAACCACAAACTTAATTTTTCCTTCTCTAAAAATATTAGTTCTTCAGCACCTCATTCCCTGATTAAATGAGAATGTACTTTCCCAGTACTGTCTTGCAAGAATTGCTATTTTGGAACTTAACTCCTGTATATGTGTTTTGCAATTAATTTGCTCCTTACAGTTTTTCATTAGGATCTCTAAAAGACTTATGGTGCCCTTCAAAACTGATTGGTTCAGAACTCTTGTTTTTTGTTTTCCCTTGCTATGTCACCCAAAGTCTAAATCTTATAGCTAATTTTTTTGGTCACCCCAGGCTTTAACTGAAAATCAAGTTAAACCTGAAATAAAGTGAAAATAAGAAATAGAACTTTACTGAATTAGGGAAGAACACTGAACTAGATCATCTGGTTCATATTCATTCGCTAGGATTCTGTGGATGAATTATGAGGAAAGGCTTCAGATTAGACATTTTCTTTTTTTAACAGAAGAATTTTGTTAAAGCAAAAACACACTAAGAAAACCAGCTAAACCAGAAGAGTTAATCTGGAGTATTTAATGAAAAATAGATATTCCCAACTTCAAATATAGAAAAATCATTATTATGAAATATGTGAGATGAGCATCAAAGTTTAAATAAAGTATTGTGATATTTCCAGTTTGCTCAAAGGCATCATTTGGAACAAGCACAGTTTATAGTCAGCATTCCAAATTATCTCTATTGTGGTTTACTACTATTCACATTATCTTTTGTTGCCTTTCACAGGAAAAAAAAATTTTAATGATGAAAAGCAAGTTTTTCAGGCTTTTAAAAATTCTTCCTGCATACACTAGAAACATGACCAAGAGCATCCCATAGATTAAAGTAGTATGAATTAATTTAGTTTGAATTCAGGTAATTGCTAGTTTTCAGCCTAATAAACTGTTTAAATAACAGGTTCTTAGATATCAAACAAGGTAATCTGTCTCTGCAACATATGATTGGCAAATTCTGGTCAGTAAAGGACCAAAATATACTATCTGCTAAGCTTTCTGGTAGAAAGTAGGCTGTTATCATGCCTACTGACACCCATGATCTCAAACACAAAAGTAAATTAAGTAAAAACCCAAACTGAGAAGATTAGAGAAACTGAATCATGGAATGGAGAAGAAACCCATTTTAAGTTAGAAATATCCAGCAAGAATAACAGAGAGAGAGAGAACCAAAACATTTTGTCTATCACCAAATACTTTCACTTCTAAATATTCCTAACGAGGTACCAAACATTCACTCATTTCACTGCATTCTAAAATTAGCACTGATATTAATCCACCTAAAGCGCCATAATGCATTCATCATCACATATATTCCCAACTGTACTGCTTTCTAATCTGCATCTCCTAATTATTTTCACCCTTTTGCTCTTTTTCCCATTTCTCGTCACAAAATCTCCTCTGGCAATGAATAGCATTTTACATAGAACGCTAAAAATATGTGACCTAATGAAGAAGCTGTTCCCCAGTAGTTAATTTGTTCTAGCATTTGAATTTCACTTGAAACTAGAGATCTTTTGCTTCATGCTTATCACACAATTCAAAAAGCATGTAAAGGAACTTCCATTTTTCCCTGCTGGACAATGTAACAAGATGCACAAAGCTTTTATGACATGTCAACATTTAGCTAGAAATAATGCATACCTTTGAGTCCAGCAGATATTTTTTACAAAATCTGGATGCACTGATTTCCACTGCTTAGAGTCTTGGATATTTGTAAAATTACTTCTCAAAACTTGCTTATTCACAAGAACTTAAAATTCAATACTCTAGAAAGTAATACTAAAACCTGTAGGAAACTCATCAGAACCTTCTACAGAACTTCGCAAAGAAAAAAGATGTAAATAAAACAAAATAAAAATCTATCTGCAATATATTACTGGCAAGCTCAAACAACAGGTAACATGCAGTGTTATATAAGATCAGTGAGAGTATAGCTCTGGATTTAGTAGCAGATATTTTCAAGAATTGCCCACCTAACTTTTTTTTAAATCAGTTGCTGCTGCTGGCTATTCTGGGTATATTTTTATATTTTCCTTTACTCTGCCACAAATGAGCATTTTCAGTGAAGTCTTAGGCATAGAAAGTAGCATCCATCATCTGTTGTTTGCTTTGGCATGCTGATCCTTTCTCCACCATGTCCTCAATCATCACAACCAGTTGTTTTATCTGATCTTAGATTAGGCATTATTTTTGGACAGAAATCACGTGTGTATATTTATACACTGTGATGCTGTGCTCATATATGTGTCATATATTTTAATACCACTTCTGAGCACCTCTAGTCTTTTGAATGTTCATGGAAGTAGTTCTTTAAAATGTCGCACATAAGCACATGTATTCTTCACTGCCTAGTACACATTTAAATGTTATTCAGCTGAAAAAAAAAACAAAAACCAAAAGATCAAAGCACGCATGTCATATGGAAAAAAAAGAAAAAAAAACCATCTTTCAGAGTGTACTTGAGGCTGCAAATATCCTAAATAAACAGTAACCACAGCAAGGCTTTTGAAGGGCTTTAGGCTAAATGTGGAAATGTGTGTGAACATGTTTGCTTTTAAGTTACTGTCTTATAAATGACAACAGGTACCATGTAATCAATATGCAAATATTTATCATGGATCAGGCACACTTAAACAGCAGCTAACAGAAACAATCATTTGGTGAAAAAATAGTAGATCCTTCAGAGGTCTGAGAAGTAGGGGCTACTTGGTACTGACAGTGACATAAAATGAGATGACACAGAAAATCCTAAATAAATCACATTTCAGAACAAGATTTAAAAAACAGTGCATGAAAACTGTACTGAGAGTTCTCCTAAGGCAAATGCATGGAATTAGGAGATTATTAGGGATCTGTTAATAAGTCTTTCTAACAAACTGGCTATTTCTGTCAAAATTTAGGGGGGAAAAAAAGTCTGGAAAATAGTCTGCATTAATCTAACATTGCATTCCTCAAGTTTCACATATGACTAATTTATGGCAAAATTATAGCAAAAAAAATACAGTAATTGCTAGCAAAAGAATCTTACAATTTTTCAGGAAAATTAAATTGCATGAAATTCCCTTCTTTTCCAGATACTTGCAAGCGCTTCAGAAGTTGTTTCAAAGCAATATTAATAGGTCTATAAGTAATTGCTGCTGAAGGGAGACTAAAATAGACCTTCCTGGGAACAAAACTGTAAATGATATTACATTCTTTCTCTCTGTATAAGCAAAATTGGTCAGATATTAAAAATGTACTTCCCAAGAAAGCTGAATTACACAGAAATAGAAATTCTCATTCAAAATGTGTTTCTGGGCTACATTTTTAACTCCTCTTTATAGGAATGATTATGGAAATCCCTTTGCTGGAAAGCCTGAAGGAGAAAGTAGAATGCAAAACCATGTGTTTAAACGAAAATGGATTTAAACATGAAATATTGCAATTGTTGTAATTCCACATTTCACAACATAATATTTTATAAAGTTTTTTTCAGATACTCTAGTGAAAGAATAACTTGTCTCTGATTCATATAAATCTGGTAGCTCACAGAGTTCAGATGCAAGGGTACTGCGCTACTTTCCTCTCTTATTTCTGGCACTAAGAAGCAATATAATTGCATCCAGCTTTAAGATCTGCGCAACCTCTGTCTTTCCTTCATGTAATAACTTTGCTAAAACTCAAGTCCTGCTGCAATTAATCTAAATACATTCAAATAAAAAAGTCAGCAAAGGAAAAAATAACTTGCACATAAAAAGTGAGCTACATTCCCTGGCATTTACCCACTTTATAGTGCGATATGAAGACATAAACCCATGCTGTGTATTATGCTTTACTGCCATGATATACCACATGGTTCTACAGCCAGCATATGCAGCATCAAAGTTTCACTTGTGCTGGTTTCCTACCCTCCATTAAAGATTTAAATTTACACAGTGATCACTGGCTCAAGTCCTTTTCATGTGAAACACTTTGGTAGTAATATCTCTAGAACAAAATCGTTCACAAAACTCAAGATGGAACATACAATGGTGAGGGAAATGGTAGCCAAAAGACTTCCAAAAGAATAAGCAAAGCATATCACAAACAAATTTAGAGGAATAAAATGTCTTCTTTGGGATGTTTTTGAAACAGGAAAGAGAAGAGAACAAGCCTCCAAGGTTATGACTTGCACTTCCTGGGACTGTTCTCTGGCACTGGGATCAGCAGCATGTAAAGCTTGTGCTACTGCTGTTAACTCTTTTGTTCTCTAAAAGAATTAGATCAGAACGAGGCATATCTGAATTGTCTACTGGGGATGGTCTCTGGTCTTTTCTGGCTGCTGGACTGTGCCCAGGAGCTGTTTGGAAGAGTCTTACTTGGTCTGGGCCAAAACCACATGAGGGACAAATCTAACAATTTAACAACGTAGACAATTTCGTTCCAGTGGCTGGAGATGTTCCTTGGAACCATTTTATCCAGGATAAATATATCCTATATTGTCACTAGAGATTTGGTATTGATAGTCAAGTTATGTGGAAGGTATTTCAATGGCATGTTTATGATTGACTGTATAAAGCCTTAACATAAAAGATAGAAGCATTGAGCAGATTTCATTTCCTATGGAGCAATAGGTTTTTAGAGAATTAAATTAGGAAAAGATACTTGAAGCCTCTAATACAAAATGCAAGAAGTAGACCTTTTAATGTTTGTTAAACTACACAGTGGGGGGGAAAAAAGCATATTTTAGATGGCATATTAACATATTTTTATATTTATGATATAATTGAAGTAATCAACTTTAACTTAGAAATATGCCTTTAAATCAACAGTTATTGAATTCAAGATGTCCTAAGATCTTTTTAGAAACAACAACAAGCCCCCCACTCTAATTTCAGAGGCAATCACTTTAAGGTATAAAGTGCCACATTTACAGCAATATTACCAAACATAGCAAATATACTAGCATCTCTGTGTTTACAGGATAGTCTGTAGGCTTGTAAGACACGTCCAAAGTAAAATGTACTAGGTACAAATCTTATCAAATTATTAAAAATAGACTTTGATTTATGATAAAATTTATGCACAAAATACAAAACCTTACTAAGGTTTCAAACAAGTATAAAACCCTTTTTTATTTATACAGAAACATACAAGTTGATGAAAAAATTAGGAACACAAATCTAATAAAAGTAACACACTCAACATTGTAAAATACTGACACAAGGCCCTATATAATTAATAAAGCCACAAAGGTAAAAAGGAAGAAAGGTAACTTGATTACTTGTGGAATGACATTATAAGTAGAATATTTATTTTAAATTTTTTTTTTTTTAGAAAGAATGTCTTCTTTTGTCCTTATCTTCAGGACAAAAGATAATGAACTGTGCTATTATTTGGACAAACAGGTCCAAATCTGGAAATTCCCATTCCTCTCATTCACTTTCCCCAAAACAAAACAAAAGAACTCCCAATCTAAATCCACTTCCATATAAATATTTAATTTCTCTCCTTGAAAAACAAAAGTTTCATGTATTTAAAAAAAATTAAAAATTAAAAAGAAAAAATTTTGCAAGTAATTTTTTTTTCTGTTTACAGAATAAAAAATAGAAACAAGTCCTTGGCCAAGTTGTGCTCCTGCAACTGTACTATAGGACATGCAGAAATTCTATTTTGACCTCTTTTAACTTGCAGAAAATAAATGGGACAGCACATGTTCAATTAAAGTGATTATATTACCTGAGGCTTTCCCCTCAAATCTGCAGCTGCTAGCTGGAAATCAGTGAAATGAGGTCATGAGGATGAACACAATGACTTCCAGAGCTAAAGAGGCACTCCTGGATGTTCCCCCAAATGACAACATGCTTGAGCTGGCAAATATTCCTTTTTGATCAGATATTTTAATTCTAACAGATAATTTTTTTTTTGCCTGTAGTAACCTACTCTGGGTATTTAAGTAATGGTAGGAATCAGGTCCTGGGCACACCGCAGCTGCTGTCTGAAAGAATGGAGAAGGAAAAGAGTTTAAATTGTGAGAGAATCTCAGGAGGTCTCTGGTCCCCTGTGTGCTCAAAGTAGCATCACTCAAGATTAGCAAAGATTGTTCAGGGCTTTTTCCAGGCAGAAGAACCTCTAGGGATGGAGACTTCAGAGACCTCCAGGGAATCTATTCCTGTGCTTGACTATCTTAAGAGTGAAGAATCTTCTCCTACCTATACATAATCACTGCCAAATATGCAGAGATAATCTTATACCACTTGCTTAGTAAAATAATCTTACTGGTATGCATGCAGAAAAACCGTGTATCATGTGAGCTGCATGAGTGGTGCAGCATCACTTGTAGCTGGACTCTCATCTCTTGACATCTTAGGTGTGAAAAAAATAATCCTTTGTCAAAAATTAGGAGTATTTGAAAATCCATAAACATATTTCACACAGTGATCAAAGATACCATTATTTGCATCTCTTTAGGAGATACCATTGTGACTAAACAAAAAATGGGAAAAAATTTAAAATTTTCTTTTACATCCCCAGTCAACTCTTAATATAACAGAGCAGTAATGACCACATGTGAGCTATCATGTTCTCTTTAGGGTTATGTAGTGAAAATAGCAAACAATTTATTCTCATATACCAAATTAGTCTAAGAGAAAAGAAATCTCACTTTGCCAGATGTGAACACACAGGGATATTGAAAGAGGGTCCCAGTTTTCTTTGTAACTTACACTTAAAAGAAAGTTTGCAAATTTTCTAGCTATTAAAAGTTACTCTCGTAAAGAGAGGCTGACTGTTGAGTTGTAATTTTTAATTATTTTATAGATGACAAAAAGATCTTGTCAGCAACAAAGTACTACTTCCAAGTATTTTAGCATATGCTAAAACTATTTCTGATACAGCTCCTAAATTTGAGAAATTTGATCCTCTACATACTTAGGTTTCCAGCATCAGTGAAAGATTGATTACCTGACAACAAAGAAGTCATGACAACTAATTTGCTCGTAAACATATCTTTCATCTAAAAACATTCCAGGGTAAAGCAGAAGATAAATGAAAAATAATTGCAAAGGAACAATCATTTGCAATTAACTGATCTAAGTCTTATTTTGAGGAATAAAATTTGAATTCTGATACATTCTTTTTGGAGCAGGAGAAGAAAAATAAATATATTTTCAAAATGTTATAGATTCTGCAGAAATGGAAATATTTTTGGGGAAAAAAAGAATATTATCTAAGTATCTGAAGAACATCATGTAGTTAACTCTGGGTTATGTGTTTGCATCCTTCAGAAATCTTGCTAAGAAATAGTATAAATAATCTAATATTTTATCTTAAAATCCCATATTTTTGAATTTCTTTAAAACTTGTTTTCTTTCCTTCATCCATTTTTACATCAAATGAAAAAATATTTTTATTGTTTGAACAGACTGGGCATATTGTAGAAGCCCATTAAATATAGGATTCTGCTAAAGCAGAGATTTAAATTATTTTAATTATATGCATAAAGAGTTATGAACTGAAATTCAGAAATAAAAGATGCATTGAAATACATTGAAACTGATAATATTCACCAGTTAATATTAAGTCAAAGCTAAAAATAATTGAGAGCACTGAGGATTATGAGGGCTGTGTGCATTTGTACACAAGAGAAAAAATACATTCACTGATAAGGGAAATGTTAATTTTCTTCCTTTATCCTTTAAAATAAAACATTTTTCTATAGTTAATGTTGCTGTTGTTGAAAAATGGTTTTCAAGTAAAAGGGAGAAAGTAGTAAGGTTGAGGACTACTTTAGTTTTCATAACAATATTATGTATATAGATATTACTTTCTTGTAGGCATCATTAAGGAACATTTGCAAAGGTTCTGTGAGCACTCTCACCAGTCAGATATTGAGTAGACCACTAAAAACTTAAAATACCTCTTTTTAAGTAGCCAGCAACTTTATTTAAACTTTATTTAAACTTTATTTAAACTTTATTATATGTAACCATTATGCTAAGCAGGGCAGAGGCAGCAACTTAACTGAAGAAGGATCCAACATTTTGCTCCCCATTCATACCCATCACCCCAGCTACAGAGGTAGCACATGTTTCTACTAGAGAACTCTATTTCTTTGAAATTCTCCTTTTCTACAATTCCAGCAGGTAGTGTTCAGGATCTCAGTATGCCAAGTGAAGAAAATTATAGAGAAGATAAAATGCAATGTAAAGCCATCAAACATACTTTTTTGTCTCTTAATCTGAGGTAAAGCATGAAAAGAGGTCCATATTTCCCCAACTTATTCATTTGCTGGCTGAATCTAGCCTTGTAACCCAGAGATAGTGCAGTGTCCTGCTATAAAAAACATACTGAAACAAATAAACCAACTAGAAAAAATCTGTAATCTGCATTATAACATTTCTTTCAAGGGCCTCATGATCTGATTTTACATATTTTCTTATCTGGCATGACCACATAGAAGCTGTCAGGAAGGCTGGGAAGGCCATTTCTGTGCAAGTTTGCTACTAGAGGAAACTAGAAACAAACTACCAGTGCCAAACCAACAGTAACATTCACTTACAGAAAACAACAATTTAATGCAAGGTCAGCTGTTAAAAGAGTGTATTTCTTCTAAGTAGAAATGTATTTTCTTTTCTTTGTAGGAATAAATGACTGAATGAGAAAATTACGTGAAATATGACAGAAAACTAAAGCACATTTATCAGCCAAATCTTACCTACAGAAGGTAACAGACGTGGTGTGTGTCAGTTAAAATTCAACTCTTCATTTCCAATCCACAGGGATTTGATTTGATTTGATTTTCTTACACTGTGTTGAATATTTGAGAATTAGAAATCATCCATTTACAGGGACAATGTTCCTAAAATTGCTAAGGATTATTCACTAATTTCAAATGGATAAACACATCCTCACCCAACTGCGGTCTGGAAATTTTACTCTGTTTTAAGGAACATTGTGTTATGCCACCCTACCTTTCGTATTTAAAGGGAAATTGAGAACTTGGAATATATTTGAATTAGTTAACAAGTAATCAAAATCCCTGGTGGTATCTGACTGCCCAGCAGGATCTCAAGTGAAAAACAACAACAATTTTTAAAACAACCACACTAATTTAATTCTCTTCAATGTGGATGTAAAGTTGTCACAGTTATCATGAGTTTACCATGTTTGCAGGAGTATGACAGACGAGATGTACTTTCAAATTCACATGTATAGGGACTAGAAAAGAGAGCCCAGAACTACAGACGGTAAAGTAATAAGATTAAATTAGATACTGTCAGATATAAAAAACAAACCTGTCAAAAACCTCATGCACATGCATTTTGAATAGAAGCAAATGCTTTATGGTTTATAAGGCAACTGGAATGGAATTCATTATAACAAGACTAAATATCCACATCTAAGGTAATCACCATAGACACCTTTTGTAATGAATGAAAAACAAGTTTATCTAACATAAGATTAATTTTTACATAAAGAAGTGAGCCAAAATAGAAGAATGAGTTATACCTTAAAATGGACATCTTTCTCTTAAAGGTTAACCATCTCCAATGTAGATGTGCATACTGTAAATTTCTAAAGCTAGGAAAGATAAATGCCAGTCAGAATGACTTGTTAAAAAAACTATAAAAATCCACTAAATTGAAAAGATTTGGTGAGATTACTCCTTGGTATATGCACCGGTGCTTTAAAAAAATTAGTCTGAGAGTCCTTACTGTTTTCACTTCTCCTTGAGAATGAATTTGTGCTACACAAATCTTTGACTAAGTGTTGTATGTGTCAGTGTTTTAAAACTGCTGAAGTTCCAAACTACCGTCTAGCTTCCACTTTAAAATTGCAGTAAATTAAACAACAGTTCTGAAATTGTCTCTTAGTGGCTATAATTAAGCCTTCACTCCTAATGATGTTGTCCATTCCAAGGAGAAATTCAATATGGTAAAAGGTGTAGGAAAGGAGAATTACAACATAATCCTATGGCTTGGCATACAGCCATGTGTAAAAGGCATGCATTATATTTCTATGGTTTCTGCAGGAGCTGCTGGTAAAGAATCAGGTTGGACAGGATACAGATGACACACAGTAAAAGACACAACCACCTTGTCTTATTTTGCCATACCCCTTTAACTATTTTTTATCTTGTAAAAAATTGTTTACTTTGTCAGAGGAAACTTAACTAAATTCTCTTTCATATGCTTCTTTCTCAAGGTATAGCCATGCTAAAGACCCAAGACAGTATTAGGGTGCAAGATCAAATCCAGTTATTAATACATTCACTTCCCTAAAATTCTTCTAATTTCTTTGGAAGGTCTTATCCTTAAGCCTTGTTAGGTGATTTGCCATGGAGGAACCTGCAAAGATTCCTCTTTTTTAACATGCTCAGGCTAACAACAAATTATAGCAATGGATAGGAGAGTGAGTTTTAACAGTGTGTGTAAATAGAATATATTATTCTGAGACAATGTTGCTCCAAACCAGAGGCTCCTAAAGAGGAAATTACCAATGACAAGCTTTGCATGAAATTGTCATCACTTAGATTAAGCAGTAATCAGATAATTGCAAGGGACTTATGAGAAACAAATCATTTTGACTGGAAGAATAAAGAGGCACGACATTTTGCGATGGGGGAGAGAAGTAACAGAGAAGTAACTCCAACCCCAGTGTGACGCTGCCTCAAGCCATCTCACCAGTGTCCTGACCTTCTTCTGGGCCTAATGGGGTCTCTGCCTCATTTGCCAGCATAGGCATTGGTGCTCCAGCTGAGGCATGGCATGACAAGGCAGCCACATGCTGGGGCCCTCACCTTGAACCACTGTGTGAGCCTAGTGGACCTTTCCCACCCACTGTGGGCTGTGGGGAGAAGCACAGGTGCAGGTCACACACAAAGACAGCACACTTGCAACCCCAGGAGACAGGAGTTGGATGTGCATGTAAGCACAGAGTTGTGCGTGTACAGTTACAGCCTCCTGGACTTATTGGAGGGCACTTGGAGATGTGTAGGGGTACGCTCACACTTAGTAGATGTACAGTATCGTGCTTTACCTGTTGTATTGCTGGTATTGATGCCAAATATATAGTTTATCCAACTGGCCTATTAATTACACAGAATTCAAAAATCGATAAACCACTTTAATTTGATTTAACTTAAATGAGCAAAGTAATTATTTCTTGCCACATTTGTTGCACTTACAATTTAGAATAATTACACCTATGTTTAAAGTATCAAAATATTACCAACCTATCACCTATTTAACTTATGCCCTATAAGGTCATACATGACTAAGAATTTGTGAACTAGATCATATCTTAGATCACCTACATGCAGCTTGCTAAAGATTTTATTTGGAAACTGATTCAAAAATCTTCCAAGAAACTGAGAAAACTTCTATTGGGCGGCGGTACCAAACAAGCAATAAACCAATTTATTTTTCACAGTACAGAAGTATGCAAATACTTTTTGTTTACATGTTTACATGTATACCTTGAGGTAAATATTTTTTCTCCCTGAAAGGCTGTCAAAATCAGGAACACACAATAACAAAAGTCATTGCTGTGGAAGTCAAGTCAATAGTCTAACAATGAGGTATCTCAGAATAAACATAATAAACTTACTTCATGTATACTTTTATGACATAATGAGCTGGTTAACTGATACTATGCATGTTTAAATATTTTAAAATTTCAAAATTTTTCTTTTAAAACTGTTGTTAATTTTCTAAACCTTTTTTTCCCACACAGAAGATTCTGTTGAAATCAGTCTTATGTTGATAAAAGTGGTTTAACTGAAATGTCAGATTGTGAATTTGGCTTCTTTCCTTTTGTGAGCAGAACGCAGAGAAATATAATGCTATCTAAAATGATTATTTCTCTTTTTCTCATATATAGACATTTGCCAGTGCTTAGATGCTATGGGGAACAATAGCAGTGTAATTTTGGAGAATGTTTGTCATACACCTCTGCTAGGTTATCCCATAACAGATATGTGGCCAAAGATTTTATTCTGAATGCAGGAGTCAGTGTTCAGATTGGGCCACCGCATATTTCAGGCAAAATAATCCTCAGAACACAGTACATGGAGCAGTAATTGATTCTTTCTATGAATTCTGCCTTGCAACGCTTTACAGTTTTTTAATTCCTAGTGTCTGTTCTGCAAGTGAAAGTAAGTCCTGTTAAAGTAGAAGATGAATGAGTATACAGCTGCAAGTTTGAGGGTTGTTATATGAATGCACTGTTGGTATTTATTTTAGCTAGCTTTAAAAGTATATAGAAACTTTTATATATATATAATATTGTTAATTTTAATGAAGCAGGTGATTAGAAAGATTAGGCAAATACTTTTGGAAAGGGTGAGTGGAGTCACTGCAGTGTAATCAGAAAAAAGTCTATCTAAAACCAAAGAAGCTTCTATGTTATTTCAGTCCCTTTTCTTCTAGTAGCTGTTTTCAAGACTTTATTTGACTTTCTAACACTAATTGGAGTATTGACTGACCATATAAATGCTTGCCCCCATTGTTCTACTCTCACAAATTAACTAGTGAGTGCCTCCAGTTATCTAAATAAGGTGCTGATTGATCGTGTGGAAATAATTAATCAAGCCAGACCTGATATGATCTCCAGCCATGTCAGAACTTTCTTTTCTCATTATGCTTGCCTAGTGCAGAATTTAAATTTACAGCCTGTGGCAAAAGGTAATGTTTTTTGAGAGGTTTCTACAAGTCAAATTACAAGGAGGAAGTCAGATTTCATTGTAATAAGACTTTAAATGAGTCCAATTACATTTCAGTTCAAACAGTCTTGTTTCAAATATTGTTCTGCCTGTCTGGCAGCATTTAATAGAAGCCAACATAGAGTTTAGTGCACTGGGGAATAATGTGCCAACTTTCCTACTTGAATCAGTGGAAGCAGGCGTCCTTAGTGGACAGGCACTTAAATGCATGTAATGCAGAAACTGAAATGCTGTTACAACTGTATTTCTCCTTAACGACAAGTACACATAGTAAGCAATACAATGCCTTTTACTGCAGCAACTCATTTATCATGAACAAGCTTACTGTCCTTCACCCTTCACCCTCCCCAGGTACAAAGGCTTAAAAAAAGAAAAAGATATTTTTAACTGAAAAAGCAGGAGCGGCATACGCTGTAACTTTGTTCAGCAAAGTACGTTACACTCTCAGTGAGCATAAAACGTCCCCAGACGTCTGCTCAGCATCTTAACAAGAAAAGCACAGGAGAAGTGATCTTCCAAATCATCAAATCCAGACTACTACACTGACAAACAGGCACTACTTGCTAGTCTTTTTTGACACACGGTCTCAGTGCTGGCTGATGCTTCAGCACAGATGTTTTTACAGAGAACTGGAGTTACCTAGCTTCTCCTCTCGACACACTAGCAATGAGACAAGAGGAGAAAGCTTTTAACAAAGCTGTCATAATCTTATGAAAACATAAGGAGGCTGAGTGCTAACCCAGCTACTCCTGCAGGGTAGAAGTGTGCCTGCATTCTCCAGCAGATATAGCAGAAGTCTAAAGGCACAGGATCTCAACCTAGACTAGCATTAGATATTTGCCCAAACAGCAGAGAATTTCTGCTACACTCAGAAACGCACCACATCTGATGAAAGCAAAACAAAAATCCAACATTGGATTCATAATTAAGAATACTTCCTAAATGTGCATACTTCAGCAAGTGTGAAAAATTCCCTTGGATAAACTTGGTTGTGAATCCAGGCCCTAGAGCATTTTCTATTTCAGAGGTGGCAGAAACAAAGGCTGTTTTAAGCTCATATGAATCAGCTTTAAGCTTATTTTTGCATTGTTAAAATAGCACAATTTACAGATTTCCTCCAGCCTACAACAGAAAATGTATGCCTTTACTCTTTGAATACAGAAAGCATGTATTTGTAGTAAGGAAGAAAGAACTGGATTCTGCACATTCAGATATATTCCTACGTGAATATATCTGCAAAGTGTTTGACATTAAAACACAATTACAACAAGGGATTGTCACACACAGCATTTGAAAGCAATGCACTTAGTTTGCAATAATATATCTTTAATAGCCCTTTCAGATTTTCACCAAAAGGAACAGAACACAAATCTGCAACATTGCCCAAGTGGGAAAATAAATTGGTCATCTTGTTTCACTCATAAATGAGCACTGTTGGCAGTGAACCATTACAGGGAAATTTATTACCTTATTTCCAGTGGTAGACCATTATCAAATGCTACCAGATGCTCATCTCAATTGTCAATGTCATATTTGAAGACTCTAATGATACCAGCTAGCTTTCTACATAACAGAAAAATAGGATTTCCTTACCTCAAAGCTGCCTATGCCAGTATGCATTTGAGTTTTGCAAGCAGGTTCATTTCCATTCTGAATGCACAATTTCCTCCAAAAAGACCACGTCTAACTGGGGGGTTTATTACCCTGTAGAAGATTGTCCTGGTAGCTCTCCATAACTTAATTCCCAAGAGGAGATAAATATCTGAGATGCAATCCCACTAGTTAGACTAGCGGTACAGAGTTTGTCATTGATGTATTGTTTTGTATTTTAAATAATGGTACAGAATTTAAATCAAGTACCTATGTTTAAGGAAAATTAGAAAACAATCAAAAAACCCTCAGAAGTGTATTAAAATAGTTATGTACTTATTTAAAACAAGCTTATTCTGAACACAGTATACTCTTAGATACATATATGATATAGGCAAGGTTTTCAATGCCACAATTGCATGCTATGGCTTAGATTTTAGAACAGCTAATCAATTTTGGCCTCTGTTTGCAGTTTGAATGACATTTTAAACCAAGCTTGAGTAAAGTAAAAATGCCTAACACCCTTGAAAGTCATGCAGTGAATAGTTACGCTTATGTAAGTGGATCAAGCCATGAGTCAGAATGTTGAATGACCATTTGGTATCATAAATAATTGAAGGAATGCCATGAAATAATTTATTACAAATGGATTTTTAAAAGTGAATCACTAAGTGCATATGAGTTCCTTGCTAGGAGATCTCACTACTTCAATCACTGCATTCAAATACCATTATTGAGATCCTGCTGGGAGAGCAGCATAGGTGCTTTCTGGATGGCCTGTTTATTTGCTTCTCTCTCTATTCTTGCTGTGTAACTGTTCCTTGTTCTGTAGAAAATACATAACTATTCAAAAGGTGGCTAGAAATAATGGGCTGAAAAGGTTTGTTAAAGATGGATTTGAAATTACAACTGACTCCATGTCAGACAAAAAAAACCCATTTTATCCCCAATAGAATAAAATTTAATTCACAATTCATTTACAGACCAAGCCTAAATCCAAGCCTATTAATAGAGGCTTTGATAAACATTATTCAAAATTTCTCTTGAAGTGTTGTGCTTCCATGCAGCAGTTCTTTTTAAATTTCACAGCACCCACTCCTGCCCAGGCACAAGACACCCCAGCATCTCACTGCTCTTAGAGGCGAGTCACATGCAAAGGGACTCCTACTTTAAGTAAAACCCTGTTTAATAGCCATGATCTTCATCCTACTTTAATCAAGGGTTTTCCAGGACTTCAGTTCTTGCCAGGGAATTATTACTCATAAGTAATCACTGTGAGCTAAACAGAGCACTGAATATTTTAGAACTGAAGATCATATATTTATAGTATTTAAAATTAAAATTACAAACAAAAATCTTCCAGAATTTTATAGATCTATTTTCATTAAATGAGATATGAGCAGTTCAAAATTTTGTCATCTTCCACAATGAGACCACAATTTTCACCATGTGTGATTTCTTTAAGATAAAATTATGTTTTCTTTTAAGAATTCTCCTAGATCAAAAAATTGCCATAATTTCTTTGGTTATGGGAGCAATATTTCAAGAACATCAGTGGCCACAAGAACAGTCGGGTACAATAAGGTTCCACTGCTTTCATAAAAAAAAAACCCAACTTATTCCACAACACCTCGCATGGACATTATTATTCAGGTTGGGTGATTCAAGCTAGTGTTGCATGGCAAGAAGTTTATATGTATTTTTTAAAACCAGAATTTATAAGTGTTCTGTATTTGAATGACCATGCTCATAACATCATGAGTGGCCTACAGCAACCTATAAACAGAATTAATCTGCAGAATAATTCATCATGTACTAGTAGGAACACATTTTAAGAGTCCAGCCTTGCCAACAAGACAGCAGCATGCATACAAATACTCTTGCTTCCAGTCCCGGGTATGTGCATAATTGTTTGGGAAGCAAACAGCTAGCCTGGACATTCAGAAAACATATTTATTATATTAGCTAGGAACAAGTGAGCCTCTTGGGCTTTCTAGATACAAACCATATTTATATTCAACCAGCTCTCTTTTGTTCTTTTCCTTAGCAAACTGAGTTGTTTTGACTTGGGGCTTCCAGGAAAGCAATGAACATTGGTCGTGCATGTGACAACACACAAGTACAAAAGCATGCTTTGCTGTCTCTGATTCCATTAGGTTCACATGGTTTCTGTTTTTTGCCAGGAGCTCACTGTCCAGTATTATTTATGAGTGCTAAAAAATATTCTGTAAGGATAGCCTGTGGTAGTCACTTGGACAGAGATTCTACTAAAATAAAAATATGAAGAATTATTATAAAATAGTTTCTTACAGATAGCCTAAAGATAATGCCAATGTGATACATGGACAAACAGAAATACGAATGACAGAAAAATAGAAAATTTTATCAGTAGATTCAGACAGATGGGCTACAAAACATTACTAATGAAAATAAAACTTTTTTTTAGATTTGGAATATTACACAGTTCTAATTTTCTTGCAGAAGCTAGTAAAAAAAGGTTAAAAAAATAAAAAGAAGCAGGCAAAACAATAGCCCAGAAACACAGTATTTCACTGTCCTTATATATATAAAATGGCCCAATAGAAGGAATTAAGACTGCAAAATGACATTAAATAACCAAGATTAATTTGCGTTACCCTGATGAAACCACATGTGGGAAATAAATTAGTGATAAATTAGGTGATTACATATTGTGGTGATGAAGATTGAGAAAGTATCTAGAATGAAAAACTAACAGTAATATATTGCTTATTGAATATTTTAAAATTATTTATTATTAAACGACCATACATATTTATTATTTAAGTATTTAAATAATTAAATCTATATGTCTGAACAGACTTTTTCTACTCTCCTGATATTGCATGCTAACTGATCAAGTTCTTTCATATTTTGCTGTTGTGTCTGAGAAAAAGTAGGACAAATTCCTTAATTCATAATCATATTGATTTAAAAAGTTAAAACATTAAACTAATTCTAACAAAAATTATAAATTCTTGCATCAGTGAGACTATACACTAGAAAAGATCCATTCAGTTTAGAGGATACAATACAAACATTTATGGTGACAAAATAATAATACATTTGTACATTTATTGCATAGGTAAAAATTACAATTCTATTAATGTACTGACTACATGCTATGGACTCAACGAAGTGTTTGTAAATAAGCTTTAAATAACCCTTTTGCAAACTATCATGAAACATGTTATATTGTGTTAATACTATTTACTTACAAGGCAGTTACATTGTATTATTTAAAAAAAAAAAACAACCAATGAACAACTCCCACCCAAACAGATGGTTTTATGAAAAATTGAATGCTAAAATAAAATCAGTCTTGAAGAAAAAATATCAAAAAGTATTGTCATATTTCAAAAGTAAAGTTGGAACTCCAAAAGGGCTTGAAATATTATGAAAAGAGATGGGCTGAAATAAGTTGAAAAAAATGATAATAGCACTATATCACAAAAGACATGCTAAAACTATAGAACTGAAGAGAAGTTACCTGTCAAAACGCAGCATGGAACCCAAACTACTAAAAGCTAGGGAAATGTAAAGATTGTTGTTATATCACTATTGAATTATATGAAAGACTTTCCTGCCTAGACAAGGTTTGGGCCCATCTATGCAAATCCTATTCTAGACACAGTTAATACTAGGAGCACTTAAAAGCATTTGACACCAGATAAGACCTTGATCCTTTCACTGATATTAAAAAGAAGTTACAGAAAAAAACTGTAGGAAAAAACCCAAGCTAGATCAGAAAGAAATACAAGATATTTTTGGTTTGGATGCCATGTATATTGCCCCTCACAACACGTCAGTTATTTTTTGTTCCACAGGTACCAAATCTTGCTTTGAATACATTCCTCAGGAACACAGTGCTTATCCATGTTCCTCTGTGATGTGAGGCAGAGCTTCTAGATGATCTAGTCAGTCCATCTCACTGCAGCCAATGCCAGCTGTTAACAGCTGGCTAAATAAAGGTCTGATTTAGACAAATCATCACTTTCCTGTAGCATATAAGGTCATTGCCTTGGGTTTGTGTATCTGCTTGAAAGCTAACCATCTCCTGACTCATTGTGAACTCAGAGGGCCATCCATGGTACTGCACATCAGAGCTGGTCTCTGTTACTGATTGACATGTTTTCCCTTCCTGAAAAAGGGGTATTTACAAATTTGAATACAGGGTATTTTTGGCTGAAAGTGATGTTTGGTTGTTTTAAGATTTTTTTTTTTTTTTTGGTGAAGAGTAAATGAATGAGCTTCCAGAAAAAAAAAAGCTCCCATCTCAAGATATAATCTAACTCAATTAATTGAAAACTCCATCTACTTATTTCCCATTTACAATATATTGAACTGAATTAATTTTGGTGAATTCTTTTAATATGTGAAGGAAATAAATACCAAAATTGTGGAGTTAAACTTTTTATTCAAACAGTAAAAATCTACATCCAGTTTCCTAATTGCCACAGACTTTTTCTGTAATAACTGGCAGTCATTTTGATCTCTCTCTGCCCCAGTTCCCACTCCATTTGTTTCAGATATCCTTCTCATTGCAGTTGTCATGGTGGCTTTTTAAAAATAAAGACTTTACAGAACAAAAAAAATCCTGTTTCTGGGATGATATGAGGATTACTCTTAGAGTTACTGAATATATACATTGCTTTATGCACATATGTGTGTAGGTGTATATGTGAATGTATCTCCATATCCATACCTATATCTTTATGTATACACAAGGAATGTTTTGCCAATTCATACATATGTGTGTCTAAGATTTCATTGATTTTATATATATATATACATGTATATATGTACAACACAATCAAAACAATTATTAGATCTATGCTAAGAAAACAAAATACCAGTAAAAATAAAGCTTGTAACATTTAGTATAGCTCTTTGTATGAAATCTGTGGTGAAAGGTAAGTGGATACAGTAATATTATGCAGTCCAGAGTTGACATATTTATTTCTTTTGTACTAAAATTACAATGATTTACCTATTATTAATTGATGCCAGATGGTTGGACGGAGGGTTATATATTGGTATAAAAACCACAGTGTTAAGAAATGTGCATATGTTTCATAAATCATTTCATTATTAATATGTTGATATAAAATCAGTAAATAACCCTTACACAATTTTAACACACAAGTATTGCTGCATAAAGGAAAGTATAAATATTTATGCTTCCACACCTGTTCATAGTATTTTGTTACATAGGGCAGCTATTGCAAAAACAAGCCATATTCTAAATCCAAATGTTACAGGAAGAGTGGAAAAAAAGGTGGTAATGGATACTTGATAATAAAAATAAGTAATTAACATACTGTAAAACTATAAACCATCCAAATGATGCTGTCTGTGAGCCTATTTCTAATACGCAGTCATTATCTGTTTAGCAAGAGACTCTTACAATAAATTAATTGCACTCTTTTTTACTGCATATGTGAAAAGTGCATCACCTGAGAAGAAATGTGAGATCTCAAGATCAAAACTGTGAACTGAAAATTCAGGGCAAGTAGAGTTATAATAGTTACTCATCAGTTCAGCTACTACATACTAAGTATGTCAAAACTTTCCTTTGAGATTAAAAAAAAAATCCAGTATTTTGAGTCTTTACAAACAAAGGCAGATTTATCTGTTGTACTTTGAAATGAGAAATTGCATGTGCAACTGCAATTTGCTTTAACCATTAGTAGTAATTTCACTAATTTTAATATTTGAAAGTTATAATTACTGGCAATTCTGCTGTTTGACCTGGATTTTTGATTTATTAAATATTCTTAATGAATAGTGCACAGATGTCACTATTCATGTTGTTATAAACTAGAGTTCCTATTAATCCTGACACACTGCAAAAAAAAAGTAACATGCTAAATTTAACTACACTAAAATTCTTAATTCCTAGAAATTTAAATCAATATCATGTTTTTGATATAATCTTACAAAATACACTATGATAATACCAAATGTTAAAGTAAGAGAAAACAATGTAGCACAAGCTTGGCAATATTAATATAATATCAACAAAATAAATTGTAAGAAACTAAGTACAAATTGGCTTTCTAAAATACATTATTTGCATTCACTTTCAAAACATTCATGATTTTGTATCATCCAGATCATACTGCCTTGATGCAGCTGTGGTGCAACAGGTGATTTATAGGCAGAACATTTACAGGCATTCTTTATAACTACTATTATAAAATGCACCTATATCTATTCAAGACACTTGTATATCATTGACATCTAGTAGATCAAAATAATAAGTGCAAATGATTGATCTGCTTCAATACCCAACAGTTATCAGATTTTATGACTGTCTTGTGAATTAAAATTCTTTTACAAAGCACACCAGGAGCACCAACTCTAAGTGGATTAAAGGTCAGCCCAATGACAAAGATAAACTTGGTTCTTACTAATGATTATTTCTCACACTCATTTTTTACTGTGGAAAAGTGAATTTGCCACTCTAACTGTTCACATACAAGCAAATGAGCTTGATTTATTTTCAAATTCAAACAGCAACAAAGATTTTAATTAGGTTACAATCCCAAAGTACGTATCACCAGAAAACACATATTAGCTTGGCTGTCTGACTCTAGGCTGATTTTTTTGACCTGGCATCTGAAAAAATTCTTTTTTTCCTGGCTGGCAACTGAGCCCATCTGAGAAAGAGTAAAGGAAGAACAAGTACATAGTACCATGGTATCATTTTTGAAGTCACTTTAAGAGCTTCACTAATACAGTCTTCCTTGTTCCAAAATTTCAACAATGGGCCTTTCATAGAGGCATTCTTACAGAACAGTACCTGGGCCCCTCATTCAAATAAATTCAAGCCGAGGTTTCCAAGGAAAGCTTCTGGCCGTAATTCACATGACCTACACAAACACAGTGAAGAAAGAAAAAAAGACTGCCTAACAAAGAGAAACAACAAAAAAAACAATGTCCCTAGGAAACAGACCATCCATTCAAGTAAAAAATTAAATACAAAGCACTGCTATAAGTGAAAAGACCGTGTGTAAAGAATACTAGAGAGTAAAACCTTCTCGCTAAAGGGATGCCATACTGCCATCTGACCTTCACACTTTCCCCCTCAGTGTAAGGCATTATGCACAAAACAGCATTTGAAGAACTAACAGAACTAACAAGGAAGAGCAAAAGAAGCAATTAGTATGCTCAGGCACAGATAGGAAGAGAGAAAAAAAAAAAAACTAACTAACAAAACTCAATGAAAAAACAGACACCCAAACTGCTATGAAGCTGTGTAAGAGCCCTATGTTACAGCTCACTCTCTCCCTGCCTTCCCCCTCTCAATGCTCTCTCCTGCATATTAAACAGTGGGTTCAGTAAGGGACACAGCTTTCTGGATCCTCTAATGGAGAAGCACCTTTTTTCCATTCCAAGTGCGTTATGTAACTGTGTAAGCAGTGGAAGCGAATTCCACTGCCATGCCCTCGAGCAGCATTCATCTAATGCAAACGGCCATGCAAAAGTCTGCTGCTGCCCCACATGCAATCCCAGTCTCAGAGAAACACAGTTCAGTATTTGCCACACCTCGCAGCCTTAACCATTTCGTTATAACTTAACAATTTCATAGTATTTTCACTGTGCCTTGTTCCAAAGTAATAAGTAAACTCCCTACAGTCATAGCTGATTTTTACATGAAAGATATAACTTGACTAATTTCAGGAAGATAGTTTAGGATTCATGCTGATATTTAGAAATAAAACAGAAGCTTACAATATTTGCATTTAATGGCTGTCAGAGCAGAATTTTACTTATTTGAATCTCCTGACTGTATATTGCAGTTTGTATGCTAGCATTTGCAACTATTATTTTTCAGGACAGTAAGCAATGTTTCCTTACTCCCTGTGAAAAATAAACAATGACCCACAAGAAAACCTTCAAACAACTGTACCATACAAAAGGGTCATTCATGCAATTCTTGAGTTCATGCTTTTGATGTTTAAAAACCCTATAATCTCTAGTGACCACTGATTGCTGTGGTCAAGTTCACAAAAAAACTCCTAAATAAATGCACTGGTTTGGCATGAAAAGTCTTTTAATGTGGTTACTGGTCCTTTGTGTAATTGAGAGAAATTACTTGAATAAAAGGGTATGGTTAATGAAAAAAATGTTAAGTAAAAAAAAAAAAACAAGAAAGCCAAATACAGACAATCTCCCCAAAAAAAGAAAACACAAAATGAGGGAGAGACTGGGAAGAACAAATCAGAAGCTGAACCTTCCCCTTACTGGTCCAGTTTGTTCACCTATGGGAAAGATGGTGCTGAAGTAAAGAGTTATGGTCACGAGAGGCAGGCAATGCCTGCTGCTGTGGTTTCTGGGAGATAAAAACTCACAAATGAAAAACTATTTGACGTGTCCTTGTAAGAAGCCACTAAGATTTCTAGATTTGGTAGAAAAAAAAAAAAAGCAGTTTCACTGAGGTTGCTGCAACTGCTGCCAGTAAATATTAATCACAGCTTGGTTGCTATTAAGTAAACTACTTGCATAAATCTTTAAAATAAAGTTTAAAATGTGTATTATTTTTGGAATTTTCAGTTACTATGCTGAGATTTTGAATGCCATTTGAATGCTAAATCCATACCAGTGTTTTTTTCACAGATGAAACAACATTTTTCAATGATAGATTTAAGGCTCTAGCAAACTGAAGGGGTGAGATATCTGTCAAATAGCTTCACCTCCCTATGCTACAGAGGTGTTACCTGGGGACAAATTAGGGTCCTTCAGTCATCAGAGAAATAGAAAACTCCTGGGTGAAGGGTTTTCCTAAAGCCAGCTGGGTAGAGATGTTCAAAAAATGAAGCAGTAAAGTAGATGTTCAGTAAATAACAAGCATTTTTACACATACCATCTCTTTCAAGGAGACTAAACTCAGCCAATCTGGGTAGTTTTAGATTTCAACTTTAGGCCTGATCAGTTGAAGGGTATCAAAAAGCAGAAATGAGAAGTGTTTCCTTAGTGTTTGCTCTCCCTGTAATGGAGTTCTAAGGTACTATTTGAAAATTATTGTTTTATTTCTAAGTTGCATTAATACTAAAAATAGGAAAGTCAAAACCATGAATGGAAATGTTGATTTTTCAAAAAAAGGTTATTCACATGTGTTTTTCTTCAAGTCAGTTTTGATTTTGATGAAACAATACAAGGATACCAAGGATGCTTTGATTACCAAACACTTGTCAATATACTTAACAGTTCACAAGGTTAACGTTTTTTTTTAGTTTTCTTAAGTTAGCTCAATCTTTTTTTCTTTTTCTTTGTAATTATTATTTAAAATTTTTAGAAAAGTTGCTTTGGTTTAAAATAACTGAGCACTGGAATTCCAGAATAATGGAGGTCCAGGCTTGCTTGGAAAACAGCCAGGTGCCACAATTTTCACCTAAACAGCTTGCTGAGCAGGTCAGCAACTTGAGGACTGTGATACTGCTGAGTATGAAACTAGAAACTAGTTACTGAGAGGCTATAAATCACAACTAAAATTTAGGGCCTACTAAAGAGATTAAGAAAAAGAAGCATGTGATGCTTTTGGCATCCGCAGTGCAATAGGGACATTGCTTATAAAGGAAAAATTGTTAGAGCATTAAGGCTCTTTTCGCCAAGATAAACTCAGTACTGTAGTTAGCTTTGTGGTTTATAAAGTGTCTGCTTTATGGTTTATAAAACCTGATGACTGAAGTCAGAAAGCAGTCCAAACAAATATTCCAGGGTTAGGCAAGTACTTCAAAAGTTTCTGGAGCTGATGTGGGAAATTTTATGAGAAAGAAAAAAAAAAAAAAACACAAGTAACTAGTGCAAATAAATTCTGGTATAGTTCTAAATACTGAGAATGAGGCAAATTTTATTTCCCTGAAAGATATCTGAAAATACTGAAAACAGTTTTATCTGGATTATTCATGTGTGTGTGTATCTATAGATATATCTTCATAGAGAATGCAGGAAAAAAGTCAGTTAAATGCCAAAGATTGGATCAGCCATAATAATAGTGATGCAACTGTTCAGCATTGCTATAAGAATATAGAGATAAGAAGAAATAAACACAGAGTATATCTGTACTGTTAAATAAATGAGATTAAGGAGCAAACTGGAGCACTAGCCATAGCAACAGCAGAAGCATCTGCAGCATTCTAACCAGCTCTCAGTAGGACTCAATCCCAGCACAGCTCTGTGAGAGACTGAGAAATATATTTTTGGTTCAAAAAAACTCAAGAGTGTGTTTGGGGGTTGCAGGGCAAGGAACTCACTGAGCAAGGACCATGAATTTGGAAGCACACAGATCTGTTCATGTCAGGGTCCCTTTCTAAAATTAACATGAATGTCACCACAGTGGTGCCCTGTGCTGTTCCCTTATCAGCACTTCTCCAGCAGGCTTACACTGGAATCCTAAACAGCCTTAACATTCTTGAGGACCAGGTATGCCCAAGCTAAAATTCATTATGCATCCTTTGTTTCATGCTGCAAAACCCCTCTTTGATGGTTTGCAACACATTGAGATCACTTCAAAACATCCTGAGCTGTTACTAATTCCTTGTACAGGAGTACCAGATGGGGTTCTAAGGAAACCCACAGATCAACACCATGTGGAGTGCCCACTCTGCTCCATGGGGACACAGTCCCAGATTACATATGTGTGAACCATGCTGCAGGACTTTTTTTTGTGTAAGTAATTTATTTATTCCTATGTGAATATATGCTAGAGGATACAGTTTTTCACAAGCAATAGTAAAAATGTTCTACTCTGTTTATGACTTACTACATTCACTGCACAACTCAGTGGTATTAAAAGAAAAAGTAAAAACACAGAAACACACAAAATTTAGGGCAACAGAACTCTGATCACTACTTAATTTTAGACAAATAAATTAGAAGGCCTTCAGTTACTCATCCTAAGCAGTGGAAAAGGTCTAGTACAGCCTCCTATTTCTGAGAGAGATACTTGAGAAGTCTTGAGAAAGGGGAGCTTGAAAGAGCAAATCAGTGAGAACATGTGAGAAATGTAACAGAACAGCAGAGGAAGCAAAATTTATGTTTGAAATGCTGAACAATACAGTGGGGTGTTGATAGCCTGCAGAAAGAAAAAACACGCTTACAAACCTGCTAAGTGAACTACTGTGATCTTTTTCTCTCAATAGCTGGGTATGAGAAAAAAAAATATATATTTAGGTGATAAATTGAAAGCAAAAGCACCAGAGCAAAGTTTGTGAAATGCTGTAAGAAATTTTAAACAGTTTTTGTTATATCCACTTTTCTAATAAACTTGCTTTTTAAATTTTTGCTTGAAACTTTCAAGATCAGAATGTTTTATCATCATTTCTATATATTTATACATTATTTCTTTTCCCTGCACCCTAAATAAACAAAAAACTCACAACTAAAATCCCTCAAGAAGTACAGAGTATATACATATGCAAGATTTTAACTTTTAAGATAATGTTTAGATTTATTATCCTTCTATTTGTTACCTACTTCACATTTTTTATTTCATATTAATCTGACTACAGTCCTTTAGTACTTCCTGACCAATGAAACTGAAATTAATTCTTATGGACCACAAATCTGGTTTGCTTCCACAGGAAAAGAGGTAACAGTATTCCACCATAGAGTCTTTTAAAGGATTATGTCTCTTATTATTTTTAAAAAATTAAAATCTTGATGTAAAAGGAGAGCCTAAGGAAATACATAAAACAACAATTCAGTTTTTACCTTCACATCTCTACACAAGAAGTCCCAAATCCTACTTTAAAGAAAAAAGGAGGAGGAAGAGAATCCTACACAACTGACAAATTAAACTTCTTGACTTAAAACCTTTGTTAAATGAATGACTAAACAATAAAGCATGATATAACGAATGCATGCTGTGGGTGTGATGAGGGGGTGTAAGTGAAGGACTACTGAAGTACTTCAGTGGAAAACAAGAGTAAAAATAGCTGTATTCCATCATTTCTCCCAATCACAGTGATTCGATATCAAACAAAAAACATACAGTCGCTCCTCTTCGGCAATAGTTACTATATGCACAAAGACATATATTTCAGAACACATGGGATTAAATTTTCATGTTTATCTTTTTATTGCAAGAAGAAGCAACTAACTCCCACAAAGCCATTTTTTTAAACTTAGAGCTGGTTAACACTTGCAGTATGAGGGGCGACAACAAACTACTTAAAATTTTGTTTAACCCTCATAAACATTACCAAATACTGACTATAGGGATTCTGATGAAATAAAAAGACTTGTCAAGTCTAGCATCACATGATCGTTTTGATATGCTATGGAAGTCTCATTGATCAAAAATTTTAATCTTAACTTCCTATAAGAATTTCAAGGAAAAGCCTTTAGGCATGACTTGCCCTGAAACGCTTTCACACTTCACTCTTATCAGCTTAAGGGAGCTGCTCAGGTATGTCTAATGAAGATTTGGGCACTCAGTGCTATATATTCAGACAGATTAAAATAGTGATAGACTATTCTAGATAATTATATACAAAGAATATACATCTGAAATATGCGAGAAGAGATTAGTGAACTGTTAATGATGGAAAACCTCTGTAAACTCGTTAATAAACTTAACACTACTGAATGTACTTTAAAAATAAACATGCTGTTTTAGCATTTCAGTCTATAGCACTTCAAAATAAACTTTTAATTTAAAGCTTTATTGAACATGTTATAGACAAATAGATTTCCCATTCTACTTTTATAACCTGGCTATAACAAATCTATACTTTTCTTTCAGGCATCATTCAGTCCCAATTCAGTTGCAATGATGCACTTCTCAGAAACATGTAAAACTAGACATGATTCTATATATCCAAATGTAGTGAATGTCTATCTCATAAATGTTTGACACTGTTTAAAGAATTCCTTTTAAATGGAGGTTGAATGGAGAATGTAACCTTGACTTACTATTTGTGACTAAAGTACTATGTATATTTACAGTTCTTTAATTATAATTTCCTTTTGTGTTTAAACCTTATGATAAGGACAGATGTATCTCTCCAGAGTTCATGGCATACTTAGTCCAAAGATGACTTTCACCTTGTTTTATTTCTCTTATGTCTTGGGTGTAGAACCTCTACAATTCCTTTGAAAGGAAATATATATATATATATATATATATATATATATATATA